>CAWUFW010017668.1:0-252439 GCA_963921515.1 Calotriton arnoldi | reverse complement strand
AGAACCTGGTGAAAGCCAGTCAAGTCACCCCATCATGGATTCCACTGGGTGTCTACTTTTCAAAAATGTATAGGTTTGCTAGGTTTCCCTAAGTGCCGGCAGAGCTAGGGTTCAAAAACTACAGCTAGGCACTTTGCAAAAAAAGGGTCATTTTTCATTGTGAAAATGTGGTGCGTCCACGTTGCGTTTTGCACTGCTTCCTGTCACGGGCACTAGGCCTACCCACACAAGTGAGGTACCATTTTATTGGGAAGACCTTGGGGAACGCGGGGTGGGTGGAATTTTGTGGATCCACGCAGATTCCAGAACTTTCCACCACAGAAAAGTGAGGAAAATGCGGGTTTTTTGCCAATTTTTTAGGTTTGCAAGGGATTCTGGGTAACAGAACCTGGTGAGAGCCAGTCAAGTCACCCCATCCTGGATTCCCCTGGGTGTCTACGTTTCAAAAATGTATAGGTTTGCTAGGTTTCCCAAAGTGCCGGCAGAGCTAGGGTTCAAAAACGACAGCTAGGCACTTTGCAAAAAAAGGGTCATTTTTCACTGTGAAAATGTGGTGCGTCCATGTTGCGTTTTGCGCTGCTTCCTGTTGCGGGCACTAGGCCTACCCACACAAGTGAGGTACCATTTTTTTGGGAAGACCTTGGGGAACGCGGGGTGGGTGGAATTTTGTGGATCCACGCAGATTCCAGAACTTTGCACCACAGAAAAGTGAGGAAAATGTGTTTTTTTTGCCAATTTTTTAGGTTTGCAAGGGATTCTTGGTAACAGAACCTGGTGAGAGCCAGTAAAGTCACCCCATCCTGGATTCCCCTGGGTGTCTACTTTTCAAAAATGTATAGGTTTGCTAGGTTTCCCAAAGTGCCGGCAGAGCTAGGGTTCAAAAACTACAGCTAGGCACTTTGCAAAAAAAGGGTCATTTTTCACTGTGAAAATGTGGTGCGTCCATGTTGCGTTTTGCGCTGCTTCCTGTCGCGGGCACTAGGCCTACCCACACAAGTGAGGTACCATTTTTTTGGGAAGACCTTGGGGAACGCGGGGTGGGTAGAATTTTGTGGATCCACGCAGATTCCAGAACTTTCCACCACAGAAAAGTGAGAAAAATGTGTTTTTTTTGCCAATTTTTTAGGTTTGCAAGGGATTCTGGGTAACAGAACCTGGTGAGAGCCAGTCAATTCACCCCATCCTGGATTCCCCTGGGTGTCTACTTTTCAAAAATGTATAGGTTTGCTAGGTTTCCCAAAGTGCCGGCAGAGCTAGGGTTCAAAAACTACAGCTAGGCACTTTGCAAAAAAAGGGTCATTTTTCACTGTGAAAATGTGGTGCGTCCACGTTGCGTTTTGCGCTGCCTCCTGTCGCGGGCACTAGGCCTACCCACACAAGTGAGGTACCATTTTTTTGGGAAGACCTTGGGGAACGCGGGGTGGGTGGAATTTTGTGGATCCACGCAGATTCTAGAACTTTCCACCACAGAAAAGTGAGGAAAATGTGTTTTGTTTGCCAATTTTTAAGGTTTGCAAGGGATTCTGGGTAACAGAACCTTGTGAGAGCCAGTCAAGTCACCCCATCCTGGATTCCCCTGGGTGTCTACTTTTCAAAAATGATAGGTTTGCTAGGTTTCCCAAAGTGCCAGCAGAGCTAGGGTTCAAAAACGACAGCTAGGCACTTTGCAAAAAAAGGGTAATTTTTCACTGTGAAAATGTGGTGTGTCCACGTTGCGTTTTGCGCTGCTTCCTGTCGCGGGCACTAGGCCTACCCACACAAGTGAGGTACCATTGTTTTTGGAAGACCTTGGGGAACGCGGGGTGGGTGGAATTTTGTGGATTCTTGCAGATTCCAGAACTTTCCACCACAGAAAAGTGAGGAAAATGTGGTTTTTTTGCCAATTTTTAAGGTTTGCAAGGGATTCTGGGTAAGAGAACCTGGTGAAAGCCAGTCAAGTCACCCCATCATGGATTCCCCTGGGTGTCTACTTTTCAAAAATGTATAGGTTTGCTAGGTTTCCCTAAGTGCCGGCAGAGCTAGGGTTCAAAAACTACAGCTAGGCACTTTGCAAAAAAAGGGTCATTTTTCACTGTGAAAATGTGGTGCGTCCACGTTGCGTTTTGCACTGCTTCCTGTCACGGGCACTAGGCCTACCCACACAAGTGAGGTACCATTTTTTTGGGAAGACCTTGGGGAACGCGGGGTGGGTGGAATTTTGTGGATCCACGCAGATTCCAGAACTTTCCACCACAGAAAAGTGAGGAAAATGCGGTTTTTTTGCCAATTTTTTAGGTTTGCAAGGGATTCTGGGTAACAGAACCTGGTGAGAGCCAGTCAAGTCACCCCATCCTGGATTCCCCTGGGTGTCTACTTTTCAAAAATGTATAGGTTTGCTAGGTTTCCCAAAGTGCCGGCAGAGCTAGGGTTCAAAAACGACAGCTAGGCACTTTGCAAAAAAAGGGTCATTTTTCACTGTGAAAATGTGGTGCGTCCATGTTGCGTTTTGCGCTGCTTCCTGTTGCGGACACTAGGCCTACCCACACAAGTGAGGTACCATTTTTTTGGGAATACCTTGGGGAACGCGGGGTGGGTGGAATTTTGTGGATCCACGCAGATTCCAGAACTTTGCACCACAGAAAAGTGAGGAAAATGTGTTTTTTTTGCCAATTTTTTAGGTTTGCAAGGGATTCTTGGTAACAGAACCTGGTGAGAGCCAGTAAAGTCACCCCATCCTGGATTCCCCTGGGTGTCTACTTTTCAAAAATGTATAGGTTTGCTAGGTTTCCCAAAGTGCCGGCAGAGCTAGGGTTCAAAAACTACAGCTAGGCACTTTGCAAAAAAAGGGTCATTTTTCACTGTGAAAATGTGGTGCGTCCATGTTGCGTTTTGCGCTGCTTCCTGTCGCGGGCACTAGGCCTACCCACACAAGTGAGGTACCATTTTTTGGGAAGACCTTGGGGAACGCGGGGTGGGTAGAATTTTGTGGATCCACGCAGATTCCAGAACTTTCCACCACAGAAAAGTGAGAAAAATGTGTTTTTTTGCCAATTTTTAGGTTTGCAAGGGATTCTGGGTAACAGAACCTGGTGAGAGCCAGTCAATTCACCCCATCCTGGATTCCCCTGGGTGTCTACGTTTCAAAAATGTATAGGTTTGCTAGGTTTCCCAAAGTGCCGGCAGAGGTAGGGTTCAAAAACTACAGCTAGGCACTTTGCAAAAAAGGGTCATTTTTCACTGTGAAAATGTGGTGCGTCCACGTTGCGTTTTGCGCTGCTTCCTGTCGCGGGCACTAGGCCTACCCACACAAGTGAGGTACCATTTTTTGGGAAGACCTTGGGGAACGCGGGGTGGGTGGAATTTTGTGGATCCACGCAGATTCCAGAACTTTCCACCACAGAAAAGTGAGGAAAATGTGTTTTGTTTGCCAATTTTTAAGGTTTGCAAGGGATTCTGGGTAACAGAACCTTGTGAGAGCCAGTCAAGTCACCCCATCCTGGATTCCCCTGGGTGTCTACTTTTCAAAAATGATAGGTTTGCTAGGTTTCCCAAAGTGCCGGCAGAGCTAGGGTTCAAAAACGACAGCTAGGCACTTTGCAAAAAAAGGGTCATTTTTCACTGTGAAAATGTGGTGTGTCCACGTTGCGTTTTGCGCTGCTTCCTGTCGCGGGCACTAGGCCTACCCACACAAGTGAGGTACCATTGTTTTTGGAAGACCTTGGGGAACGCGGGGTGGGTGGAATTTTGTGGATTCTTGCAGATTCCAGAACTTTCCACCACAGAAAAGTGAGGAAAATGTGGTTTTTGCCAATTTGTAAGGTTTGCAAGGGATTCTGGGTAAGAGAACCTGGTGAAAGCCAGTCAAGTCACCACATCATGGATTCCCCTGGGTGTCTACTTTTCAAAAATGTATAGGTTTGCTAGGTTTCCTAAGTGCCGGCAGAGCTAGGGTTCAAAAACTACAGCTAGGCACTTTGCAAAAAAGGGTCATTTTTCACTGTGAAAATGTGGTGCGTCCACGTTGTGCTTTGCACTGCTTCCTGTCACGGGCACTAGGCCTACCCACACAAGTGAGGTACCATTTTTTGGGAAGACCTTGGGGAACGCGGGGTGGGTGGAATTTTGTGGATCCACGCAGATTCCAGAACTTTCCACCACAGAAAAGTGAGGAAAATGTGGTTTTTTTGCCAATTTTTAAGGTTTGCAAGGGATTCTGGGTAAGAGAACCTGGTGAAAGCCAGTCAAGTCACCCCATCATGGATTCCCCTGAGTGTCTACTTTTCAAAAATGTATAGGTTTGCTAGGTTTCCCTAAGTGCCGGCAGAGCTAGGGTTCAAAAACTACAGCTAGGCACTTTGCAAAAAAGGGTCATTTTTCACTGTGAAAATGTGGTGCGTCCACGTTGCGTTTTGCACTGCTTCCTGTCACGGGCACTAGGCCTACCCACACAAGTGAGGTACCATTTTTTTGGGAAGACCTTGGGGAACGCGGGGTGGGTGGAATTTTGTGGATCCACGCAGATTCCAGAACTTTCCACCACAGAAAAGTGAGGAAAATGCGGTTTTTTTGCCAATTTTTTAGGTTTGCAAGGGATTCTGGGTAACAGAACCTAGTGAGAGCCAGTCAAGTCACCCCATCCTGGATTCCCCTGGGTGTCTACTTTTCAAAAATGTATAGGTTTGCTAGGTTTCCCTAAGTGCCCGCAGAACTAGGGTTCAAAAACTACAGCTAGGCACTTTGCAAAAAAAGGGTAATTTTTCATTGTGAAAATGTGGTACGTCCACGTTGCATTTTGAGCCATTTCCTGTTGTGGGCACAAGGCCTACCCACACAAGTGAGGTACCATTTTTATCGGGAGACTTAGGGTAACACAGAATTGTAGAGCAACTGTTATTACCTATTGACTTTAGATGCATTTCTGCCTTCCAAATGAAAGACAATGTGTAAAAAATAAGTCATTTTGAAAAATGACCTATAATTCTCATGCTAGTATGGGTACTCCCAATTTCGGAAATGTGCAAATATCTACTGTTTCTAAAATCTACATTTTGTTTCCATTTCAGAAATACATAAGTGTCTTTCATAACAATTTTTCCATGTATACATTTTCCCAAAATAATTGCTATATACCCGGTACATAATAAAAACCATTGCAAGATGCTGCTCAGTTATTGGCTCTGGGTTCGTCGGGTTCTTGGTGAACCTACAAGTCCTATATATCCCCACAACCAGAAAGGTCCAGCAGATATAACGGTATAGTGCTTTCAAATAGCTGTCATAATTAGAAGAAGTTACAGTTGAAAACGTTGACACAAATGGCTGTTTTTTTCAACTAATTTTCAATTTTTCCTTCATTTAACTGCTAGTTTCTATAAGGAAAACTTTAAGGATCTACACAAATGACCCCTTGCTGAATTCAGAATTGTGTCTACTTTTCAGAAATGTATGGCTTTCTAGGATCCATTATTGGTTTTATACCCATTTCTACCATTAACTGGAAGGAGGTTGAAAGCACAAAAAATATCAAAAATAGGCTATGTCCCAGAAAAATGCCAAAACTGTGTAAAAAAAGTTGGTTTTCTGACAAAAGTCTGCTTGTCCCTGAAATCTGGGAAGATGGTGATTTCAGCACCACAACCCCTTTTTTGATGCCATTTGCAGGGGAAAAACAAGACGCTTTCATCTGTAGCCCTTTTTTTGCATTTTTCCCCAAAAAAACAAAAGTTTGCTGTATTTTGGCTAATTTCTGGGTCCCCTCCAGGGGAATACACAAACCCTGGGTACCTTTACAATCCCCATGATATTAGAAAAAAAGGACGCAAATTTGACGTGGATACCTTATGTGGTCAAAAAGTTACGGGGGCCTAAGCGCGCACTACCCCAAATAGCCAAAAAAAGGCTTAGCACAGGGGGGGGGGAAAGGCCTAGCAGCGAAGGGGTTAATTGTGCCACCTTTTGCATCTTTGAACCCGTTTTGTTCCCAATGATGTAAATATTCATTGTACGACTGTACACAGTAAAAGGAATCACACACAATTAGTGTGGGGAATTCGTGTTCCATGTTTACAAGTGCCAGTATCAGTGCTTTTAACTCTGCCAACTGAGCCGTGCAGTCTCCTAGAGATTGCGTTTTAGTGCAACTGGGATGGAACTTTCCATCGTGCATGCGACCTTTAACAATCGCACACGCTGCGCTGTAAGCTTCCTTACTCCCTATGGCCGGTTGAGCAGATCCGTCAGTGTAAATAATGTATTCATACTGATCTAGAGGCAAAATTTCATTTGGTAGAGGATATTCTTGTTCGTATTGCAGAAATGCTTGTGTTTTTAAACTTGGATCAAATCTGTATTCAACATCCGTTGCAGTAAGAGAATTAGCCCATTGTATCCATCTGGGATGTAAGGCTTTCGCATTTGGAACGCTAGCTTTTGTAACAGCTTCTAAAGCTGGTACTGGGGTCACGACAATTATGCGTTTGCCCTGAGCCAGAGCTCTTTCTCTTGCTACAGCGGTCTGCACTGCTGTCAGGATTTTTTCTGTTGAACTGAAACGCATCTCTGCGTTTGTGTACAGGTGTGATTTGTATGCGATCGGTACCGTTTCGCCTTCAATGAAAGTCAAATAAGTGTACCTGCATTGACCCGCTATGACTCGGATCACTAAGTTGCGTACGTTTACGCGTGTCTGTAAGTGTTTTGAAGCTATCATGTCTTCCTGAAGGGAACGCAGGATGTTTGTATGTTTCTGTGTCCATTGTCTGACTGAAAAATCAGGTTTTATTAAGTCGTAGAAAGGTTTTTCTTTTCCTGCGTAATCCAAAATGTATGTTCGACCAAAATTTAGGAATCCCAGAATTGATTGTAAATTCTTTAATGATTTTGGAGGTTGGAGCAGCGCACACTTTTCTAAAAAGTTAGCTGCTGGGCTTTTTCCTTCACTTGACAGCTCGTATCCTAAAGATAGGACACTGAGGTGGGCAATTTTTGATTTTTTTAAATTAAATTTATAGCCCTCAGAGGCGAATCCCATAATAATGGTGCTCACCCTGGTCAAGTGCCTCTTTAAGTCATCGTCCGTCAGATAAATATCATCCACATAGGACAATGCTTCTTCATCCAAATTTTGGAGTAACTCTGTTACTCTTGCTGAAAATACCCTGGGGCTATTTTTATACCCTTGGGCTAGTCGACAAAATTGTCGCTGGGACCCTAACGCACTGAATGCGGTCAGATACCTGCTTTCAGGCGCTATATTTTGGCAGAAAAATCCATTTGAGATATCAAGTGTTGTTTTGTATTTTTTGCACACAATGTTATTCATTAATGCGGCACTATGTGCATTTTGAACTGCAAATGTCTTTGTGCAAGTGTTTAAATGTCTGTAATCCAAAACTAAACGATATGTGTTGTCAGGTTTCATTACGGGAAACAAAGGATTATTCATAGGTGAAGTGCAATTTTCAATCACCCCCTGGTATTCTAGTTGATCTAGGATCTCCCTGACTTGTTTTTTAGCTTCCTGCTTTATAGGGTATTGCCTTTGAGCATTTGAGGAAACTTTTAACGGGATCACGTGGTGAGTTGAATCCTCATCCCAACCAACATGATTTTTATACAATGCTGGAGCTAGGGCAACCGCCCACTCCTGCGCATATGCATGTTTTAAATGTATGGGAACGAGGTCGGAAAAGGCTGGAAAAATTACAGTTTCTCCCCTAGGGCACTCCATGACGAATGCTGGCGGCCAGTCTTGTTCTGCTAATAGAATGTCATAACCAGATGACAGATTTTTCCAAAAGAGACCTTTAATTTTCCTGGGCTTGTCCCCCTCCAGCCGGAGTGTTATCTCATGTAACTTATATGGAACACTTACCCAAGTATCAGGTGTTTCCACCGTGATATACTCACTCAACTCCGCTGTCACCAGAAATTCCTTCAGGTTCTGGCGAGCTATCGTTACTTCTGCCGCGCTGTCTGGCATCGTCAGAGCCCATTCCCCGTTCAGAAGCTGTGTCCTCAGAATTCTGGGCATGTCTGATCTTGAGACCTGCTACCTTCTTCTTTTTGAACTGAGGTTTTGATTTTTGTTTATCTTCTTTTTTAGGTGCGTAGTCCGCAGCGCGTTGCGTGTCTCTGGACTTTGTACGCTCCTCTGACCGTCCTTCCCTCTCTGAGTTTTTTGATGAACCCTGAAAGGAACGAGAGGACCGAGTATCAGTATCCTGATACCTGTCAGGTTTTTTAATATTATCCCTATTCCTGAGGTTATACCTCCTTTCAGAGGGCTCCTGTTGAGGAGACCTACCTCTGGATTGAGATCTGTTGTCTTTAGACTTTTGTTGTTTTTTATTTTCCCACTTCTTTTTAGAAGAAGTAGGCGTCTGCTTTGTAGTGTCCTTTTCAGGACTGCCCACTAGTTGTGGTTTTAATGCTTTCCCACCCAGACTGTCTCTGCCTAGTTCTGCATATGCAGTTTCAATTATTTTGGGTAGTTCGTGTTGTTGATCTATTGGACCGAACTCCCTTAGGCGTTGGCGGATCGCCACTGAAGCTGCTTCCCCCTTAATGTTAGCTAGTATTATGGCTGATACCTGGTGAAAGTTATTTAGTATCTTCTTCCCTAAGTTAAGGGCAGGTTCTGCTCTGTACTCATTTTGTATCTGTCTCAATACGTCAGGTATTACTGCTAAGGACGGGATACCATGTGTTCTGGTATATATGCCAGCAAAGACTGAACCCCAAGAGGTGCAGTCCTCTACTTGTGGTGTCATCCCCATGGGCAAGCAGATTGTTAGAATTCTGTGTTTTTCATAGCTGGTAGTATTCGGGAATACTGCCTCAAGCTGAGTTATTTTCTGAGCTATCTAGAATGGTATTTGTTCGCGTTTTGCGGGCATTTTGCCCATTACTGCGTGTAATGTTTGAGGAGTAATTTTATTTCCTGTACCCTGAGTCGGAGTACTGTTTGCTGCACCTGGTGCAGGTTGGATTGTTAAAGTCCTCATGACAAATTGTGTCAGGTTTCTGTAGATT
Organism: Calotriton arnoldi; assembly: GCA_963921515.1. Lineage (NCBI taxonomy): Eukaryota > Metazoa > Chordata > Amphibia > Caudata > Salamandridae > Calotriton > Calotriton arnoldi. The sequence goes on along the minus strand of CAWUFW010017668.1, from coordinate 243,427 downwards.
TTAATTAAATCTCTGTGTTGTACGAGTAATTCTGGCTGTGGCATTGTTCCAATGTCAGGGTGCGGTGTGTAAGCCGCTAGTATTGGCCATGTGGCCCCGTCTCCTCCGAGCGGGCCTAATCTTACTCTTTGTCGTACGTGGGGTAGGGCGCCATTAAACCAGTAATGATGTTCCTGGTAAGTGAGTGGAATCTCTATGTCCTCAAACGGGGCATATTCCCTTGGTGCATTTCCTCTCAAATAGTAGTGAAATGTCATTGTTATGGCATTTGCTGCTGGGAGTGTAACCCATGAATAGAATACCTCTGTTTTGTTTGATTCGTGTGCCTCAATCACGAAAACTACTATGCCACCCGTGGCTGGTAAGCCATTTTCTAATAGTCTTAGGGTGACTGTCCTTCTGAATTTTGGTGCAATCTGTATTGCATCCTCAGGATCTTCTTCTCCCTCTAAAACGTTCAGGTCAGCTCTCTCATCCCCTGAACCAGGCATGTTTAGATGAAGAAGTGTTCTCAGGGAACTTAAGATGAGGTGTTATGCACAATTTAGGAACTAAATGTCCTTTCAAGCTTGATTAACCAATAGCCAATAAATAGTATTTTTGTACTACTCAGCTGTGGCGGAGTTTGTGCCCACCCACTCCAGACGTCTCTGGGGTTTTGTGAGTAGGTTCTCTGAGAATAGCACGACTGAACTACTCAGATTCTACTGTTAAATAAGTACCAAACCAACGTTGGTGGCGCCATGTCGTGTAGTTCCTATAGTACCCATGCAGGACCTGCGCATTTGGATAACATAAACCGTGGGCTTGGTGGCAGACTGATTCTGTGCACCCCCACCGCGTATGTTAGCTTGATTTGCATTAGCTAGCTCACAGTGCCACTAGAATCTCCTCTTATCGGGGAGAGATTCGTTTCTGGCAACCTTAGATCATGACAACTCAAATTCCTCAGAATCGTGGAAACAATATACTACCTTTCGCTCAGTCACTCGTGCTTACTTATTCGGTTTGTCTCAGAGAGTTACACAGAATAAACAGTCTGGGCGTTTCAATAAGTATTTATTGAACAGTTGTTATTCTAGTGTAAAATATATGTGCTGCAGAAACCAGCAGACAATAGCAGAGATATATTATCAGCAGTACGATAAAAGCAAAGGGATAGAACAGTTCTACCATATTGCAATAATCATGAATACATACATGAATATAAAAAGCATTATGAAAAGTGCGCGTACTCCTACGATGCCTAACTAGATGTACCTGAGTGTACCTAGCATATGTGTAGGTCTAAAAGCCTAAGAGCCAAGAATCCTTCTAGGATTTAGTCGAACCCCATACCTGAATAGAGAGAGTGTGGGACCCCGTCCTGGTCTCGAGTTGGACACCCCGCAAGGGCTGTGTCAGACCGTTGTCAGCTGGAGCGACTGCATGCAGGAGCCTCAGCGTCTCTGGTCAGTGTGTCAGCATGGAAGTCTCGGTTCCCTCTGTCTTACCGGGGTAAGATGTGGTATATTTATACCCTGAAGACTCTGGTTGCTTCGTATGGTTTGTATTGGCCATGTTAGACTTGAGGAAGACGTCAGGGGTGAACTTTGTACATACATATTATGCAGGTGGTGTATTCCTAGAGAGCCATGCATAATTGATGAGTACAGTGTGGGCCTGTGTTTGGGAAAAACCCTGCTGTATTCAAAACCACAGAATAGATAACGTTCAGCCCTCAGAGCACGTTGTGTACTAGTGAGGACCAATGTAGGTGAAAGATCATGCCTATATAAGGAATCATGACTATAATAGGACATGTACAGTTATGACCGTAATAGGGCATATGCGGCTTTGACCATAATAGGGCAAGTACGAATATGACCGTATTAGGGCAAATACGAATACGTCCATTTTAGGGCATGTATGAACGGGTCTACATTTGGGCCTCTATTTGGGACATAACAGAGTAAGAGGAGAGGCAATGAGGGAGAGAGGAGGAGTGGTAGAGTTTTTATTTTTAGATCCAAACACTGAAGCATTTATGAGCATGTTTTTAGATGACTGAGGTATTTGGCGCAGTTCATTTCTGAACTGCAGAGTGGCAAAGCAAGTCTGATAATCAGATGGGGTTTGTCCCAAATTATCAGTTTGTAGCTTGAGAAGGATTGTCATGTGACCTCTTCCTTTTTACATTTCCTGCAGTGTGGTGATGCCATGGGTTCCTGTGTTGCATTAACCTTCTAAGGGGCATATTAACAACGGCCAGCGATAATTATCGCTGGCCGTGCTTAGCGATAATTATATTATCGCAGGCTATCTCTGGTATTTATCGCCCTGGTAGCGCGTTATTAACAACGCGTTACTCCAGGGCGATAAAGATTCCAGAGATAGCGAGGTTATCGCCCTTTTGCAGGGAACATCGCTGGTTTTCCAGCGATGTTCCCTTCAAAACGGCGAAAACCTTGCTGATACGACCCTGTGGTCGTATCAGCACAATCCATCTCCTATGTCTAACATAGGTAAGTCAGGATTATAGCAGACGTTAGATTCTGGCGAAAACGGCCGTTTTCACCAAAATCTAACGTCTGCTATAATCCTGTGGGCTGCCTTGTAAATATCGCGATGTGCACATCGGCGATATTTGCAACGTAGCCCATCCGGGGTACGCCCAGTAACGCCCACTTTGCATCTCATTAGAGATGCAAAGATGGGCGTTGGGGAAAGGGCGATAGTGCAAGGATTCACGCGATAGCGTGACCTTGCTGATTGGGCGATAGAATTATCGCCGCTTTCCGTCCGAAAACGGACGCTAAAGCGGCGATAATTGCTTATCGCCTCGTTGTTAATATGCCCCTAAGATGGTTAGTGTTTAGAAAATATTCTGGTGCAAAAGTAGTTGTAATCAAAACAGAAGTACTTTTTTAAATGTATTTCTGTAGCCTTTTAAAGAATCAAACAAAGTGTGCATGATGGTCTTCAGTGGAATGAAGAGTTTGGGATGCCACCAACTAGTATATTGCCATTGGTTAAGTTGAAGTGGACAAGAGCATAGACAGTAGTTCCAAAGTCCAAATCAAGAAGCTATGGCATTATTCTTTGTGCATGGTCGGGGTTTCCAAGTGATATGTGTTTTAATGGAGAGGCCATTGTCATTAAAACACTACAGTGATTTTTCTTCAATATGTTGATGAGGTAATAATGTGTCTGGCATTGTCTGAGAGTGCTACTTGTCTGATGCCAATTTGGATGAATTGTTTCTTTGTGGATTCAGCTTCCGTTTAGTATTCGACATTCAGACTTTAATGTAGGTAGTGCACTCTGTAAGTATGTAAACATATATAACATATTATTCCATGATTAGCAAGGAGTATATCCAGCGGCTCAATGTAGAGGTTAAAGAGAGGGTGGATCCTTGATATTTTACAAAGGTTACTGGTAGCCACTGAGATCTGGAGATGACCATCCGGATGAGTATGTCGTGGTTGATGGTTTAGGATGGGAAGTATCCATGAACAATATCAGTGAATCACATGCTGGTTGATAGGGTGTGGATTAGGAATTAATAATCAAAGGTGACAAGGTGGAGAAGTGTGGCTCAATGGTTAGAGCGGCAGACCCTCATGCAGAGATCTGGCCCCCGGGACCAGGGTTCAATCCCCGCCTCGGCGGGTCTTGGGCTCAATTTCCTCGGACCTGATAATTCTCGCCTCGGTGCCTATTCTAATCATGGGTCACACTCTGCAACTCTGGGCAATAGCTTGCTTAATCTCCACAACGGCCCCAACAGCGCTGGGATGCCTGGCTTCACCCTGGGGGTGCCCAGGAGTGGACATTTCACAGGGAAAAGCCAGGAAGGGTTCCACAGCGGTATGCGTACAGCGCCAGGACACCTCTTTGGGGGTATAAGTGCGCTTTACAAGTACGAATTTCATTTCATTTCATTCATTTCAGGGCTCATTAAAGATTGAGGAAAAGAGTCATGGTCATCATTTTCTGTTTGTTGTGAAAAGCATTGTCCAAGTCTAGGACTACCACTCTCTCTGTTTTCCAGCATGGCCAGGCTGGTAGCCACTGGTAGCTATGTAGGAGGAAATTGCTGTTGATTTCGACTTGCTGCTGAAGGGTCACTACTTACTTTTTAATCTTACTGAAAAATGGTAAATATCTGATGTGTCAATAGTTGGTGTGTTAGACAAGGTCCACGGCTGCAGGAAAGTTTATAATCTTTTGATCAATTTGTGTTAATTCTTGTAAGTTATATAATTCATCACGAAATCTAATATTTTTCATTATTATCAGGGAAGTGTATTTAAGCCTGGTGTAGACATAATCGCATCTTCAACTCCTCCTGGAGTCTTTGTGCGAGCAGTGATCGAAACATCCCTATCATAGCCCACCAGCTCATTGAAGTCAGGCCCTTATTAGCTCAGTAATGTCATAACTAAGATAGAGCCTTCTCCAAGTGTAGAAGCTAACTAACAATACTTCTATTGTTCAGCTAAGATAGGCGGACTAACAACAAGAAGCTTTATTCGGTTTTTTAAAAAAAACATAAAAGCACACAATGACTAAATGACATCTCAGAAAATTAGAAAGGTACTTTTGATGCTAAGAAACTTTAGCTAGGAGTTAGAAGAGAGGGGTTTGTTACTAAAGACTAATTTCATCATTTGATACAATATATTATTAAAATACTATCACAAATTTGGATTTTAAAAAAATATTTTATGTTAATCACTTTCATTAGCACAGTTATATATATATATATATATGCATATATATATATATATATATATATTCACTGAAAAAACCATAGGTTTCAGACACGTTATAGTTAGAAATTTGCATTTAAAAAACCTTTGAAATTCACTGAAAAAACCATAGGTTTTAGGGACAGTTATAGTTAGTTGGACATTGCACTCGTACAAAACCCGTGAAATTCCCCCGTTATAGTTAGTTCAGCTAACTATAACTCGCGCCCCGCAATGCACTGCTGATGACGTCACATATTACATCACTCATGACATGGTCAGTGACATCACTGATGACATCACTGATGACATCTCAAATGACATCACTGATGACATCATGCAGTGACTGTGTGTTTCTATAAAGTTTAAATATGTTTAATATATATGCCAAGGTGTATTGAATAATGAGTGGGTGTATAAGTGTCTGGATGGATGATTTAGTAGGTGCGTGACTGACTCTATAAGTGAGTGATTAAACGTATCTTACTAAATGCATGGGTTAGTGACTAAACTGTGTGAATGTCTTTATCCGTCTGTCTGTTGGAGTGTAAGTGGCTGCATGGGTTTGTAAATAGCTACATGAGTGTCTATGAGTTATTGATTGGTTGTCTGAGTATCTGTATGGGTGCCTGAGTGTTTGTGTGGATGGGGTGTGTGTGACTGCACATAGATGTATCAGTGGGTGATTCACTGGGTGCATGGTTTCAAGAGTGCATCTGTGATGGACTGTATGGGTGGGGAGTGTGTGTATGGGTGTGTTAGTGAGTGAATGTATATCTCAGTGGTACATGTGTGAGTAACTACATATGTGAAAGGCAGTATATATGTGTGTTGGAGTATATAAATAGCTATAAGCGAGAGTGTGTGATTGTGATTGTGAGAGTGACTGTATGGATGAGTGTGTGCTTGTATCAGTGATTGTATAAGAGCGTAAGAATGTGCTAGTATTTGTATGAGTAAGTGAGCTGGTGTGTGTATAACTGTATAGGTGAGTAAATGGCAGTGTGATTAATTATTTGCATGACTGACTAGGTGTGTGAGTACCTCTATGGATGAGTGGCGGTGTGTGAGTGTCTATGTAGGTGTATGAGTGCATATGATAGTCCTGTACTGAGTGACCATAAGTATGAGTGACTGTACGGGTGAGTGAGTGGATGTGTGTGTAGACCTAAGAATCAGTGAGTGGGTATGTAGTTATTGGTGTTGGAGTGTCTATGGTTTTGAGAATGGCAGTCTGTAATTTACAGTGGGTGTATCAAAAGTTATATTAGGGTGTGAGAAGATGCATGAAATTATCACATGGATGATGTCATCAGTGATGTCATTTGAGATGTCATCAGTGATGTCATCAGTGATGTCACTGACCATGTCATGAGTGATGTAATATGTGACGTCATCAGCAGTGCATTGCGGGGCGCGAGTTATAGTTAGCTGAACTAACTATAACGGGGGAATTTCACGGGTTTTGTACGAGTGCAATGTCCAACTAACTATAACTGTCCCTAAAACCTATGGTTTTTTCAGTGAATTTCAAAGGTTTTTAAATGCAAATTTCTAACTATAACGTGTCTGAAACCTATGGTTTTTTCAGTGAATTTCAAAGGTTTTTTAAATGCTAATTTCTAACTATAACGTGCCTGAAACCTATGGTTTTTTCAGTGAATTTCAAAGGTTTTTTAAATGCTAATTTCTAACTATAACGTGTCTGAAACCTATGGTTTTTTCAGTGAATTTCAAAGGTTTTTTAAATGCTAATTTCTAACTATAACGTGCCTGAAACCTATGGTTTTTTCAGTGAATTTCAAAGGTTTTTAAATGCTAATTTCTAACTATAACGTGCCTGAAACCTATGGTTTTTTCAGTGAATTTCAAAGGTTTTTTAAATGCTAATTCCTAACTATAACATGTCTGAAACCTATGGTTTTTTTCAGTGAATTTCCAAGGTTTTGTAAATGACAATTTTTAAATGTATTAATTGTTATCTTTATTTTTTTGATACTGATTTACTACATTTTTTTAAACTATTTATTTTTAAATTACATTGTAATTACATTATACATTACATTACAAAATATACTTTCTCAGAATGAATTACTTTAGTTTAAATTCTTTGCAAATAGGCAATAGACTTTTAAGTACAGTAGTTACAGTTGTTGCAATGGGCAACACAATTTCAAACACAATGCAACATTGAGCTCAATGTGAATTTCTAGTTAAATGCAATTAGTTACTTTATGGATTACTTTTCTAACCACAGGACTGGATCCTAGATTCAGTCCTGGGACATCTCCTGTAAACAGTTGAGTAAAAGCGTTTTGGTTACAGTACTGATTTTTAAGGAATATTATTGTATTTTAAAAGTTGACACTTAGAAACTTTTTCACATAGAATCACCAATGTTATCCTATGGCAGGAAATTCACTTAGCAGGTAAGTAGTGTTATCGTTACTTTTTCTTACTCAGTGGTGGATCCTGGATCCAGCACTGGTGCATCTCCTGTAAACAGTTGAAAGAATGCGTTTAAGTCATACAGGCGATTTTTAAGGAATATTTGTAGTTTGTGAAAATCGACACTTTGAAACTTTTCTGCTGAAAACCAGACAATGGATTCCTATGGAAGGAAATACAAGTTACTGGTAAGTACGGTTAGAATTACTTTTCAGGGTCAGTGCTGGGCTAAAAGATGCAGCACTGGGTTCTCTCCTGATAACAGGTGAGTAAATCGGAATTCGTAGTTCGGCTGATTTTAGAGGAATATTATAAAGTTCCAAAACTCCACACTTAGAAGAATTTCCAAGTGAAACCAGTCAATGTTAGCCTATGGAAGGAAATTCAAGTTACTGGTAAGTACGGTTAGAATTACTTTTCAGGGTCAGTGCTGGACTAAAAGATGCAGCACTGGGTTCTCTCCTGATAACAGGTGAGTAAATCGGAATTCGTAGTTCGGCTGATTTTAGAGGAATATTTGCACAATGGTGAAGGAAGGGGGTGGGGCCTGAGGTGACATGTCTGCAAACACGCCCTGTGGCGCGTTTTAAGTTGGAGAATTAATTCCTCCTCAATCCCGAGGGTCCCTAGGGGCCAACTAGCCCACCAGGTACCTCCAGTATGCGCCAGAGAGCTGCGTTGCACAGAGGTGTTCAGAGGCCACGCCCCTTTTTGCACCTCTCTGCAACGCAGCTCTGTGGTGCTTTCTGGACGTACCTGGTGGGCTAGTTGTCCCCCAGGGACCCTCAGGATTGAAGGGGATTTAATTCCCCATCTTAAAACACGCCACGGGGCCTGTTTGCACACATGTCATCTCAAGCCCCGCCCCCTCCCTTCACCACTGTGCAAACGCGCCCCGTGGCGCGTTTTAAGTCGGGGGATTAACTCCCCTTCAATCCTGAGGGTCCCTGGGGTGCAACTAGCCCACCAGCTCCCTCCATTATGCGCCACAGAGCTGCGTTGCAGAGAGGTGTAAAAAGGGGCGTGGCCTCAGAACACCTCTCTGCAACGCAGCCCCCTGGCGCATACTGGAGGTTCCTGGTGGGCTAGTTGACCCCAGGGACCCCCAGTATTCAAGGGAGTTCGTTCCCCATCTGCAAACGCGCCAGGGGGCGCGTTTGCAGAGTGGTGAAAGAAGGGGGGCGTGGCCTCCGGCGCGATGCCGGTGTTTTTTTTTTTTTTTTTTTTTTAAGAAGGGGGGCTGTGTGGCCCCCCTTCTTTTTCTAATTTATTGGTCCTGGGGACCCCATCCCCCAGGGCCTGCCCCCTATTTATTTAAAAAAAAAAAAAACAATTTGGAAGGGGGCCGCGTGGCCCCCCTCCCGAGGCCTTAATCGGCCCCGGGGACCCCATCCCCCGGGGCATGGCCTTTTTTTTTTTTTTTATTGTTTTGGAGGGGGGCTGCGTTGCCCCCCTCCTCAGGCCACTTATGGCCCCGGGGACCCCATCCCCCGGGGCCGGCCTTTGTTTTTTTTTTTTTTAATTTTGGGGAAGGGGGCCGCGTGGCCCCCCTCCCGGGCCACTACTTGCCCCGGGGACCCCATCCCCCGGGGCTGGCCCTCTCCGTTGGGGACTGTGGGGGGGTCCCCAATCCCCCCACAGTCCCGCCGGCTCCCCACGTCCCTTGGGAGCCGGCATTGCTTTCCACATGGGGAGCTGCTAAGATGCAGCTCCCCATGTGGAAAAGCAATTTGCTTTGGATATTGGAAGCGAGAGCAGGTTTCCTGCTCTCGCTTCCAATATCCAAAGCAGTTTGCAATGACAGGACGGGAGCCGCGAGGCTCCGTCCCTGTCATAGCAAACTACAGTGTCCCGGGGTAGGCACCCCGGGACACTGCAGGAGCCGGCCCTGGGGGTGGCGGTCCCCAGGGCCATCAAGGGCTCCAGGAGGGGGCCGCGCGGCCCCCTCCCTTGAGTGCACAGCCCCGGGGAGGTGGTGGTCCCCGGGGCTCTGGGGGTCCGTAACGGACCCCCACATTAAAATATTTAGTGCCCCGGGAGGTGGCGGTCCCCGGGGCGTGTGGGGGGCTCAAGCCCCCACATAGGTAATTTAAAAAAATAAAAAGAAGCCCCGGGGGTGGCGGTCCCCGGGGCTGCGGGAGGGCCGAGAGCCCTCCCGCATCATTTTTATTAAAGCCCTGGGGGTGGCGGTCCCGGGGCTTGGGGGCCTTAGAGGCCCCCACACATAAAACTTAACCCCCCATGCCCCCGGGACTTGGCCCACCCGGGGCCAATTACCAAAGAGCGCGGAGCCCGCGCTTCGTTTTTTATCGGCAGGATCCGCGCACCGTAAGCGCATCCTGCCGATTTAAAGCAGGCCTAGGGGTCAGGTGTTTCTACCCTGCCCCCTTTTGCGTATTGCGCACTTTTTTACTGCTTTCTTGTTCCTCGGTTCTACCGAGGAACAAGATGGCTGCCAACACTTCCTGGTTTGGAGTGTTGACAGCCAATTAGCATGCAGCTCGTGGTCGGGAGGGTGCGCGGATCCTCCGTGCCTCTAAATATCGAAACTTTTATTTTGGATTTTCTCAGCAACTACTGAACGGATTTACACCATTTTTAAAAAGGGTGCTTTCTGAACCAAGCACTACCTTTATGCCAAATTTGGTGTAATTCCGTTCAGCAGTTTTGCTGTAGCCTTGCATAAAGTTTCCTATGGGAAATCGATTTTTTCACTCTTATTTTTTGAATTTCTCCGCAACTACTGAACGGATTTACACCATTTAAAAAAAGGTCGCTTTCTGAACCAAGCGCTACCTTTTGCAAAATTTGGTGTAATTCCGTTCAGCAGTTCGAGCTGTAGCCGTGGCTAAAATTTCCTATGGGAATTAACATGGAGAAAACGGAGAAAACGCGTTTTGGGACCCCCCTTTTTTCTCGGCCCCCGCTTGACGAATCAACCCGAGACTTTCAGGGTAGGAGCGAAGCGGAGCGCCCCAACAAGTTGGAAGCTTTCGCGAAGATTCGTCAACCGGCGCAAGAGTTATTTCAAATAGAATGTTGCGGATTTCCTATGGATAAAGGTCCTAACTATAACTATCTACTGCCGACCGCCAGTAGATAATATATATATATATATATATATATATATAAATATATATATATCTATATATATATGTATATGGTTCCGTATGTTCTCTTGCGTATCCTCGCTGCTCGCCAAACCGAAGGGCGCGTCGTCAAACGGACCTCGCAAGAGTTGGTCTGAAAAAATGATCTCCAGTTCCTCGACCAAGGATGACGACGCCGTGTGTGATTGCAAATATCCTTTATTGTCAAACCGCCATTGTACGCGTTTCGGCTGATCACAGCTTTGCTCACCAATGGTGAGCAAGGCTGGGATCAGCCGAAACGCGTACAATGGCGGTTTGACAATAAAGGATATTTGCAATCACACACGGCGTCATCATCCTTGGTCGAGAAACTGGAGATAATATATATATATATATATATATATGTTTATATATATATATATATATATATATATATACACACACAGATATATATATATTATCTACTGGCGGTCGCCAGTAGATAGTTATAGTTACAACCTATTATCCATAGGAAATCCGCGACATTCTATTTGAAATAACTCTCTTGCCGGTTGACGTATCTTCGCAAAATTTTCAAACTTTGTGGGGCGCTCCGGTCCGCTCCTACCCTGAAAGTCTCGGGGGATTCGTCAAGCGGGGGCCGAGAAAAAGGGGGTCCCAAAGCGTGTTTTCCCCATGCAATTTTCCATAGGAAACTTTAGACACGGCTACAGCCCGAACTGCTGAACGGAATTACACCAAATTTGGCAAAGAGGTAGTTCTTGGTTCAGAAAGAACCCTTTTTGTTAAATGGTGTAAATCCGTTCAGTAGTTGCTGAGAAAATCAAAAGTAAAAGTACATATATATCTATGGGCACGGAGGATTCGCGCACCCTGAGCGCACCCTGCGCGCACCGTCCCGATCACGAGCTGCATGTTAATTGGCTGTCAGCTGGCTGTCAACATTCCGATTCAGGAAATGTTGGCAGCCATTTTATCCCTCGGTAGAACCGAGGGACAGAAACAAGTGCGCAAAGCGCACAAAGGGGGCAGGGTAGAAACACCCTGACCCCTAGGTTGCTCAGGGGTCCCACAAGGACCCCTGGGCAAAAAAATAATTTTTTTTAAAAATCGGCAGGATGCGCTCAGGGTGCGCGAATCCTGCCGAAAAAAAAATCGAAGCGCGGTCTCCAGCGCTTCGATTGTATTTGCCCCGGGTGGCCCAAGTCCCGGGGGCATGGTGGGGGTTTAATTTTATGTGTGGGGGGCCTCAAAGGGCCCCCAAGCCCGAGGACCGCCACCCCCGGGGCTTTCTTTTAAAAATGGTGCGGGAGGGCTCTGAGCCCTCCCGCAGCCCGAGGACCACCACCTCCCGGGGCTTTTTAAAAAATTAAACAACCTGTGTGGGGGCTCCAGCCCCCACACGCCCGGGGACCACCACCTCCCGGGGCTGTGCTGATGTAGGGAGGGGGCCGCGCGGCCCCACTCCTGGAACCCTAGATGGCCCTGGGGACCACCACCCCCAGGGCCGGCTCCTGCAGTGTCCCGGGGTGCCTACCCCGGGACACTGTAGTTTGCTATGGCAGGACGGGAGCCTCGCGGCTCCGTCCTGCCATAACAAACTGCTTTGGATATTGGAAGAGAGAGCAGGAAACCTGCTCTCTCTTCCAATATCCCAAAGCCGATGCTTTTCCACATGGGGAGCAGCATGTCAGCTGCTCCCCATGTGGAGCTGCAATGCCGGCTCCCAAGGGACGTGGGGAGCCGGGCGGGACTGTGGGGATTGGGGACCCCCACAGTCCCCAACGGAGAAGGGCCAGCCCGGGGGATGGGGTCCCCGGGGCAAGTAGTGGCCCAGGAGGGGCCACGCGGCCCCCTCCCAAAAAAGAAAAAAAAAAATGGAAAGGCCGGCCCCGGGGATGGGGTCCCCGGGGCCTTAAATGGCCTGAGGAGGGGGCCACGCAGCCCCCTCCCAAGAAAATAAAAAAAGGCCATGCCCGGGGGATGGGGTCCCGGGGCCAATACAGGCCCAGGGAAGGGGGCCACGCGGCCCCCTTCCCGTTTTTTTATAAAATTAAATTTAAAAAAGGGTAAGGCCCTGGGGGATGGGGTCCCCAGGGACCAAAAACAGGAAAAAGGAAGGGGGCCACACAGCCCCCTTCAGAGGACAAAAAAAAAAAAAACGATCGGGCCCGCAGGCCCCGCCCCTTCCTTCACCACTCTGCAAACGCGCCCCCTGGCGCGTTTGCAGAGAGAAGCAATTCCCCTTGAATACTGGGGGTCCCTGGGGGCCAACTAGCCCACCAGGAACCTCCAATATGCGCCAGGGGCTGCGTTGCAGAGACGTGTAGAGAGGCCACACCCCTTTTACACCTCTCTGCAACGCAGCTCTGTGGCGCTTTTGGAGGTATATGGTGGGCTAGTTGGACTCCGGGGACCCTCAGGATTCAAGGGACTAATCCCCCAACTTAAACGCGCCACGGGCGCGTTTGCACAGTGGTGAAGGGAGGGGGCGGGGCTTCAGGTGACATGTGTGCAAACAGGCCCCGTGGCGCGTTTTAAGATGGGGAATTAAATCCCCTTCAATCCTGAGGGTCCCTGGGGGCCAACTAGCCCAACAGGTACATCCAGAAAGCGCCACAGAGCTGCGTTGCAGAGAGGTGTAAAGGGGTGTGGCCTCTCTACACGTCTCTGCAACGCAGCCCCTGGCGCATATTGGAGGTTCCTGGTGGGCTAGTTGGCCCCTAGGGACCCTCAGGATTCAAGGGTACTTAATCCCCCAACTTAAAACGCGCCACGGGGCGCGTTTGCACAGATGTCACCTCAGGCCCCGCCCCTCCCTTCACCATTGTGCAAATATTCTTCTAAAATCATCCGAAATACGAATTCCGATTTACTCACCTGTTATCAGGAGAGACCTCAGTGCTGCATCTTTCAGCCCAGTACTGATCCTCAAAAGTAATTTTAACCGTACTTACCAGTAACTTGAATTTCCTTCCATAGGATATCATTGCCTGCTTTTTGCTGAAAAAGTTTCTAAGTGTTGATTTTTGAAACATACAAATATTCCTCTAAAATCAGCCGAAATACGAATTCCGATTTACTCACCTGTTATAAGGAGAGACCTCAGTGCTGTATCTTTCAGCCCAGTACTGGTCCTGAAAAGTAATTTTAACCGTACTTACCAGTAACTTGAATTTCCTTCCATAGGCTAACATTGACTGGTTTCACTTGGAAATTCTTCTAAGTGTGGAGTTTTGGAACTTTAAAATATTCCTCTAAAATCAGCCGAAATACGAATTCCGATTTACTGACCTGTTATCAGGAGAGACCTCAGTGCTGCATCTTTCAGCCCAGTACTAATCCTGAAAAGTAATTTTAACCGTACTTACCAGTAACTTGAATTACCTTCATAGGCTAACATTGACTGGTTTCACTTGGAAATTCTTCTAAGTGTGGAGTTTTTGAACTTTATAATATTCCTCTAAAATCAACCAAAGTACGAATACCAATTTACTCACCTGTTATCAGGAGAGAACCCAGTGCTGCATCTTTTAGCCCAGCACTGACCCTGAAAAGTAATTGTAACCGTACTTACCAGTAACTTATATTTTCTTCCATAGGAATCCATTGTCTGGTTTTCAGCAAAAAGTTTCAAAGTGTTGATTTTTACAAACTACAAATATTCCTTAAAAATCACCTGTATGACTTAAACGCATTCTTTCAACTGTTTACAGGAGATGCACCAGTGCTGGATCCAGGATCCAACACTGAGTAAGAAAAAGTAACGATAACAGTTTTTACCTGCTAAGTGAATTTCCTTCCATAGGATAACATTGGTGATTCTATGAGAAAAAGTTTCTAAGTGTCAACTTTTAAAATACAATAATATTCCTTAAAAATCACGACTGTAACCAAAACGCTTTTACTCAACTGTTTACAGGAGATGTACCAGGACTGAATCTAGGATCCAGTCCTGTGGTTAGAAAAAGTAATCCATAAAGTAACTAATTGCATTTAACTAGAAATTCACATTGAGCTGAATGTTGCATTGTGTTTGAAAATGTGTTGCCCATTGCAACAACTGTAACTACTGTACTTAAAAGTCTATTGCCTATGTGCAAAGTATTTAAACTAAAGTAATTCATTCTGAGAAAGTATTTTTGTAATGTAATGTATAATGTAATTACAATGTAATTTAAAAAAATAAAATATGTAAAAAAAAATTGTTTCTAAAAATGTAGTAAATCAGTATGAAAAAAATTAATATAACAATTAATACATTTAAAAATTGTCATTTACAAAACCTTTGAAATTCACTGAAAAAACCGTAGGTATCAGGCACGTTATAGTTAGAAATTAGCATTTAAAAAACCTTTGAAATTCACTGAAAAAACCATAGGTTTCAGACACGTTATAGTTACAAATTAGCATTTAAAAAACCTTTGAAATTCACTGAAAAAACCATAGGTTTCAGACACGTTATAGTTACAAATTAGCATTTAAAAAACCTTTGAAATTCACTGAAAAAACCATAGGTTTTAGGGACAGTTATAGTTACTTGGACATTGCACTCGTACAAAACCCGTGAAATTCCCCGTTATAGTTAGTTCAGCTAACTATAACTCGCGCCCGCAATGCACTGCTGATGACGTCACATATTACATCACTCATGACATGGTCAGTGACATCACTGATGACATCACTGATGACATCTCAAATGACATCACTGATGACATCATCCACGTGATAATCTGATGCACCTCCTCACACCCTAATATAATCTTTGATACACCCACTCTAAATTACAGACTGCCATTCGCAAAACCATAGACACTCCAACACCAATAACTACATACCCACTCACTGATTCTTAGGTCTACACACACACATCCACTCACTCACCCGTACAGTCACTCATACTTACGGTCACTCAGTACTAGGACTATCATATGCACTCTTACTCCTATATAGACACTCAAACAACGCCACTCATCCATAGAGATACTCAGACACCTAGTCAGTCATGCAAATAATTAAACACACTGCCATTTACTCACCTATACAGTTATACACACACCAGCTCACTTACTCATACAAATAGTATCACATTGTTACGCTCTTATACAATCACTGATACAAGCACACACTCATCCATACAGCCACTATCACAATCACTCACTCTTGCTTATAGCTATTTATATACTCCAACACACATATATACTGCCTTTCACATATGTAGTTACTCACACATGTACCACTGGGACATACATTCACTCACTAACACACTCTTACACACACTTACCCACCCATACAGTCTATCACAGATGCACTCTTGAAACCATCCACCCAGTGAATCACCCACTCACACATCTATGCACAGAGTTGCACACACCCCTCCCACACAAACACTCAGGCACCCATACAGATACTCAGACAAGCATTCAATAACTCATATAGACACTCATTTAGCTATTCACAAACACATGCAGCCACTTACACAGCAACAGACAGACGGATACAGACATTCACCCAGATTAGTCACTAACCCATGCATTCAGTAAGATACGTTAAATCACTCACTTATAGAGTCAGTCACGCACCTACTAAATCATCCATACAGACACTTACACACCCACTCATTCTTCAATACGTCTTTTCCTATATATATTAAAAATATTTAAACTTTACAGAAACACACAGTCACTGGATGATGTCATCAGTGATGTCATTTGAGATGTCATCAGTGATGTCATCAGTGATGTCACTGACCATGTCATGAGTGATGTAATATGTGACGTCATCAGCAGTGCATTGCGGGCGCGAGTTATAGTTAGCTGAACTAACTATAACGGGGAATTTCACGGGTTTTGTACGAGTGCAATGTCCAAGTAACTATAACTGTCCCTAAAACCTATGGTTTTTTCAGTGAATATATATATATATATATCTCCACCAAAGCCACTATTTGCCGAACAACTTGCGGGCGGGTGCCGTCGTCGCGACAGTGGCAGTCACGCAATAATTTTTCAAAACAACTCCCCAACGGGATTAGCAACGCACTCCACGGACTCTCCAACTTTCAATTTCTTCAATTTCTTTATTTAAAGGCAGACCGGTTTCGGCATCACGCCTTCTTCAATGCCTCGTATGCATTTGAAAGTATCTTGCACCCATTTAAATACATATTAGCACCTCCCCATTAACCACGGGACGTGCAGTGAGTGATGACGGACTAGTATCACCATTTCACGGTCCGCCATGTCATCGTGGTATTGGAACAATCTTCTCTTAGTGAGTGTCCTTGTATTTTCGTAAACTTTGTATAGTACAGTTTTTACCTGAGTAGGCTTTTCAAAATACAGGGTTTTAATGCTCACGATGAATTCACACACACCTCAGGGGTGAAATTGAAAGGTAGTTCCTCGACCTGCCTATTCCACCAAACCTCGAGGCACTCCCACAGGGAACTGTTAAGTAACGGTTCTCCTCCATTTGCAGTAAACGATGACTTCGTGTCAATGGGGGTTACGTCTTGGTTGGTGGCGGCGGTTCCGGCAAATCCATTACGTTTCTCCACCAAAGCCACTATTTGCCGAACAACTTGCGGGCGGGTGCCGTCGTCGCGACAGTGGCAGTCACGCAATAATTTTTCAAAACAACTCCCCAACGGGATTAGCAACGCACTCCACGGACTCTCCAACTTTCAATTTCTTTATTTAAAGGCAGACCGGTTTCGGCATCACGCCTTCTTCAATGCCTCATATGTATTTGAAAGTATCTTGCCCCCATTTAAATACATATTAGCACCTCCCCATTAACCACGGGACGTGCAGTGAGTGATGACGGACTAGTATCACCATTTCAGGGTCCGCCATGTCATCGTGGTATTGGAACAATCTTCTCTTAGTGAGTGTCCTTGTATTTTCGTAAACTTTGTATAGTACAGTTTTCTACCTGAGTAGGCTTTTCAAAATACAGGGTTTTAATGCTCACGATGAATTCACACACACCTCAGGGGTGAACTTGAAAAGGTAGTTCCTCGCCCTGCCTATTCCACCAAACCTCGAGGCACTCCCACAGGGAACTGTTAAGTAACGGTTCTCCTCCATTTGCAGTAAACGATGACTTCGTGTCAATGGGGGTTACGTCTTGGTTGGTGGCGGCGGTTCTGGCAAATCCATTACGTTTCTCCACCAAAGCCACTATTTGCCGAACAACTTGCGGGCGGGTGCCGTCGTCGCGACAGTGGCAGTCACGCAATAATTTTTCAAAACAACTCCCCAACGGGATTAGCAACGCACTCCACGGACTCTCCAACTTTCAATTTCTTTATTTAAAGGCAGACCGGTTTCGGCATCACGCCTTCTTCAATGCCTCGTATGCATTTGAAAGTATCTTGCCCCCGTTGCTAATCCCATTGGGGAGTTGTTTTGAAAAATTATTGCGTGACTGCCACTGTCGCACGACGGCACCGCCACAAGTTGTTCGGCAAATAGTGGCTTTGGTGGAGAAGCGTAATGGATTTGCCGGACTGCCGCCACCAACCAAGACGTAACTCCCATTGACACGAAGTCATCGTTTACTGCAAATGGAGGAGAACCGTTACTAACAGTTCCCTGTGGGAGACTGATTTGGTGGAATAGGCAGGCGAGGAACTACCTTTCAATTCACCCTGAGGTGTGTGTGAATTCATCGTGAGCATTAAAACCCTGTATTTTGAAAAGCCTACTTAGGTAAAAACTGTACTATACAAAGTTTACGAAAATACAAGGACACTCACTAAGAGAAGATTGTTCCAATACCACGATGACATGGCGGACCCTGAAATGGTGATACTAGTCCGTCATCACTCACTGCACGTCCCGTGGTTAATGGGGAGGTGCTAATATGTATTTAAATGGGGGCAAGATACTTTCAAATGCATACGAGGCATTGAAGAAGGCGTGATGCAAACCGGTCTGCCTTTAAATAAAGAAATTGAAGAAATTGAAAGTTGGAGAGTCCGTGGAGTGCGTTGCTAATCCCGTTGGGGAATTGTTTTGAAAAATATATATATATATATATATATATATATATATATATATATATATATATATATATATATATATATACACACACACGTGTATGGTTATAGTTAGGACAATGTTTCCATAGAAAAAACGTTTTTTGTCTTGCCTATATCTGCGGCGCTGGTTGACGAATCTTCACAAAATTTTCAACAAAAAGGGCACCGGTCACTCTAGTTGTGCATGGAAAATTTTGCGGTCAAGCGGGGACTGAGAAAAAGGGGGTGAAGTCAAAAAAAGTGTGTTTCCTATTTTAATTCCCAAAGGGGTTTCGAACACAACTACAGCCCGAACCGCTGGACGGAATTACCCTGAATTTGGCAGAAAGGTAGCTTTCGTTTTGCTGATCACACTTTCAGTTATCTGTTGTAATACCATTCAGTAGTTTTAGAAAAATTTAAAGAAATCCAAATTTGTATATCTATGACCACAAAACCTTTGTGAAAAATGACGAGCTAGTGCAGAGATATGCAGAGCCCTGATTAACTGCCAACACTTCAACCAGGAACTGTTGGCAGCCATCTTGGACTCTGCTTCAGCTAAGTCCCAAAATAAAACACAGAAAAAAGAAAAAGGGGCCAGGGTATGAATACCCCAACCCGGTAGCCTTGGTCCTGGAGTCCCAGAGGAACCCCGCAGGGCAAAAAAGCAGTTTTCTTTTTAATTTACGGTGAAATTCACAAATATCGCCGTGAATTGCAAAGAAAAACAAACGCGGTCTCCCGCGCTTGTTTTTAATGCCGCCCCCAGGTGGGCCAGGTCTTGGGGGCATGCAGAGATTTATAAAAAAGTAAATGAAGTGAATAATGTTAAACGCCCTTCCTGTCCCTGTCTACAACAATCACCTTTGTGTGCACCGGTGATAGAGATTTATATCTGAGTATGGAGGTGTTGAGGCACATGCTAGAGCGTGCGATCGACAGGAATTGAAATCTTTACCTCTGCGCGCTTTGCTCTTGGAGAAGAGCTGGAAGGAATGTGGCCCTCAATTCCACATGGGATGATTTTATCCAGAGTGCAGATGCCGGCATAGGCAGGAGAGAGGGCTCTGGACAGGAGAGAAGAGACAAGCTCTGCAACAGGGCAGGGGAGCAGAGCAACAAGCTGGAGCAGAGGGGGGAGAGAGAGGAGATAAAAAGGGGAGAGAGAGCGCTTTAGAACAGAGAGAAGAGATGGGCACTGAGGAAACGACAGGGTCAAGAGAGAAGAAAACAGACCTGGAGCAACTGGGGGAGAGAGGGGAGAGAGACAGGCTGCAAACAGAGTGAGAGATCAGAGAGGGTGAGGAGGAAGTTGGAAGAGACCTATGGGACATGGAAAAGAACAGGAATGAAACAGCGACAGGGGAAACAGAGGGAGTCACTGAGAAGCTGTGAGACAGAGCGAGAGAGAAATAAGAGGGGAAATTGAACAGAGAAAGAGACAGACACATATAGATAACGGCAGGGAAGAGACAGCCAGTAAAGGAAGGAATATGAGTACATAGAGAGTAAGACAGAGAAAAAGGCAGGCACAGGCAGACTGGTGGCAGTGACAGGGAAGAGCAGAGGAATGAGTGTGAGGCTTTGAGGAGAGGGGGGAGACAGTGGGAAACAGGCATACTACAGCCACAAATCCAAGGCAAGGAGGGAGACATGGGCAGGGGAAATACTGCCAGGAAGAGAGAGACAGTGCACAGGCAGGCTGCAGGGAACGGTAGCGTGAAACATAGAAGAAGAAGGGGGCGTGGTATTCACAGAGAACGGTACACAGTAGAACAGTTGAGAAGAGTGGCGTGAGATGGAAAGAGACACCAAAATGAGAGCATAAGAGAGTGGGTTGGAGAGAATAACAGATAGAGACAGATCAGGTAAAAATAGAGAGGCGGGCGAAAGAAAGAAATTAAGATTAAGAGAGCGGGAAAGAGAGTGCTCATACGGCCATTTAGAACAGAGATGCCGCACAAGAAGAGAGAGCGGAGACAATGAGAGATATTAAATGTAGAGATACAGGAAGAAAAGGGAGACAGAGGAAGAGAGACAGGGTGACACAGGGAGGAAGGGAGACTAAGAGAGACACAGAGTGACCGAGACAGTGCATAAAGACAGTCTGCAGGAATGAGGCAGTGTAGTATATGTATACTTGTAAGCTAGAGGCGGTCACCAGTAGTTAGTTATAGTTAGTACCTACTTTCCATAGGAAATTCATTTTTTTTTGCTAATAACTTTGGCGCTGTTTGATTAAACTAATTTGCCAGTCACTTCAGCTGCTGTCTTGAAAGTTTCAGGGTGATCCGTCAAGCCGGGGTCTAGAAAAAGGGGGGTCTCAAAATGCGTTTTCTTCATGCTAATTCCCATAGGGACTTTGGACATGGCTACAGCCCGAACTGCTGGATGGAATTACACCAAATTTGGCTGAAAGGTAGACCTTGATCTAGAGCAGTCCGTTTTGCTAGTTTGGTGGTTTTGGTTTTAGAGATATTAACTGAAATCCAAATTTGTATATCTAACGCCACGGATCCACCTGCGGAGGATCCACGGGTCCCCTCGCCACAACAGGGTGCTGATTGGCTGGCTGCAACCTGACTTAAAAGTTGTGGCTGCCATTTTACAAGTCGGGGAAATGGTTCTCTGGGCTGAAATGTTGTTGAAATTCTCAGTGAATAGGTCATATGAGAGGTTCTCTGTCCTCCTCTGTTTGTTTTAAATAAAAGGGAAGCATGTTTTCTGCAGTGGGAAATAGTGGGAAATGGTTAAAAATTATTTTCCTCCCAATCATGAGATGCAGAGCCACCACAGGGCCCAGCGAGATCCCCATGTAGCTCCACAAGGGATCCACGAATCTGGTGCGCTTATAAAACATATATATATTTCATATATATCTATATATAGATATATATACTACTTTTACACCCGCTCTTAATATCATAGAGACACTGTCATACCTTCTGACATATTCATACAGGCACTGTCACACCCACACTTGCACATATAAAACACTTTCACATGCACTCACAGACCCACTCAGATACTCATGCACCCACTCAGAGACCCACTCAAGCACTCATGGGCCCTCTCACTGAGCCATTCAGACACTCATGCACCCACTCACAGATCTACTCAGACACTCATGCACCTATTCACAAATCTACTCATACAGATATGCACCCACTCACAAACCCACTCAGACACTCATGCACCCAATCATAGACCCACTCAGACACTCACATACCTACTCACAGATCCCCTCAGACAGACATGTACCTAGTCATAGACCCACTCAGACACTCATGCACCCACTGACAGATTTTCTCAGAGACTCATGCACCCACTGACAGACCAACTCAGACACTCATGCACCCACTCAAAGACCAACTCAGACACTCATGGACCCTTTCACTGAGCCACTCTGACACTCACATACTCACTCACAGACCAACTCGGACACTCATGCACCCACTGACAGATCTTCTCAGCAACTCATGCACCACCTGACAGACTCATTCAAACACTCATGCACCCATGCAGAGACTCACTCAGGCATTCATGGACCATTTCTCTGACCCAATCAGACACTCATGCATTTATTCACAGACCCACTCAGACACCCACACACCTACTTACAGGTCCAGTGAGACAGAGATGCACCTACTCACAGACCCACTCAGACACTCATGCACCCAGACATAGACCCACTCAGATAGTCAAAGACTCATTGACAGATCCCCTCAGACTCATGCACCCACTGACATACTTACTCACATACTCATCCATCCACTCAGACACTCATGGACCCTCTCACTGACTCACTCAGACACTCACACACCCACTCACAGATCCACTCAGTTACTCATGCACCTACTCACCGATCGACTCAGACAACCTTCTGCTCACAAACCCACTCAGACACTCATGCACCCAGTCATAGACAAACTCAGAAACTCACGCACCTACTCACAGATCCACTGACTGAGACAGACATGCACCTAGTCATACACCTACCTGGACACTCACACACATACTCACAGATCCACTAAGACAGACATGCAACCACTCACAGACCCACTCAGACACTCATGCACCCACTCATTGACCCACTCTGAGACTCAAGCAGCCACTGACAGATCTTCTCACAGACTCATGCACCCACTGACATTCCTACCGAGGCACTTGTGCACCCACTCAAAGACCAACTCAGACACTCATGGACCCTCTCAGTGAGCCACTCAGATACTCACACAACCACTCACAGACCCACTCGGACATTAATGCACCTACTCACAAATCCACTCAGACAGATATACACCCACTCACATACCAACTCAGACACTGATCTGCCCACTGACAGATCTTCTCAGAGACTCATGCACCGACTCACAGACCCACTCAAACACTCATACACCCACTCAGAGACCTACTCAGACACTCATGGACTGTCCCACTGACCCACTCAGACACTCATGCATCCACTCATAGACCCACACAGACACTCATGCACCATCTCACTGACCCACTCAGACACTCATGCATTCACACACAGACCCACTCAGATACTCATGCACCTACTCACAGATCCAAGGAGACAGACATGCACCTGCTCACAGACCCACTCAGACTCTCATGCACCCAGTCATAGACTGACTCAGATAGTCAAACACATACTGACAGATCCTCTCAGAGTTTCATGCACCCACTGACATACTCATCCACATACTCATCCACCCACTCAGAAACCCACTCAGGCACTCATAGACCCTCTCACTGACCCACTCAGACACTCATGCACCCACCCACATTTTGGGAATAGGGTGGCTCAAAAAAGAGCCTTTGTGTTCATTATGTGCATGATATTATTACATATAAAAGAAGATGCAGTCTTTCAAATTGTTCAGGAACACAATGTTGCCTTTCTCTGTAAAATATACTCCATCAGCTCTGTAAATGTTGTCCATGTCAAAGCGCAGGTTATTATTGTAGATAGAGCCCATGTTATGGAACCCTCAAGAATGCAGAGACAGTTTTATTTGCATGTTCCCTAGCTTTGCCTATCTGTGGACAGAATTCAGATGACTACTTCCATTTCGGCCTCTGGCATATGTTGGAAAACACCAAGTCAGTGTGAGGTTAAAGTGTCATTAGTTTTCCAAAGGTGTTTCCAATCCTACCCCAACAAGACTGCCCAGGTCATTGCCACCACAGTGCACAATCATGAGGTCTGGATGTTCACAATCCATAATGCTTTCAACCAATGGAAGCAACTGGTGCCACTTTAAACCTCTCTGACCAATCCAGGTAATATCCATATTAGACAAACCCAGGTTCCTGTCAATATTACTCTTTCTCGCAGACATCTGGTCCAAAACACATAGCTATGACCCACAATCCACACTCTAACCATTTCAAAAGAATGAGCAGTAGCACATAGGAGAAAGTTGCAGCAGAATACGACAGATTAGAAAAAGCAGTAAGTTAAGAACATGTCTTGATACTAAAATTTGAAAGAGGTAATTTTATTGGCTGGCATAAATATGTTAGTTGTAAAAAGTAGGTTGCTTTATTGAGAGAAATGTAAGGAGATATATGATTGGATTTTGTGATATTCTCAAAAAAGTTATGGTGTATGTGATATGCATGTGAGCCAAACACTCAACCATACCTGGTACAGTTGGTATAGGAGTTAGAATGCTGGTCTAGAAAGTGGACTGATCTTTTCAACAACTGTTGACAGAGTATGTTACAATATCGGTCAGCATTGCAACAGAGCAACAGGATCATGGTGGGGAAGGGTCGGAGGAAAGCAAAAATATAAAGGTGAACGTATAGTGGAAGTAGAAGCAGTAGTGAAAAAGATGTATTGGGACACAAATGTAGGCATGAATTGTGTGACTTGACAAAGAATAACTGTTTAGCTTTATTTTCTTTTTAAATGTGTTTTCCCGCTTGGATCCACGGATCCACTGCAAAGTTGCATGGGGGGGCCGCACTGAGCGCCACTGTGGATCCTTGGAGCCACACGAAAGCCCTACCTCATTGGGCTTTCTTTAAAGGAAGTTAAAAAAGGGTTAACAATTGGGACCATTCAGAAGAACTGTATTACTTTAAAAATATGAAAGCCATGTTGTTATTTGTTGATATTGTGTGTGACCTTAAAAGCAGAGTTGAAAAGGTTGCCATTAATGGTTCCCTTGCACTAGAGTGCTGTACCATTCTTCTGCTTGCTTTTTGTTAACTTTGTGCATACAGAAAATCAAACTCATACTGAGGAAGAGAAAAAGATACGAGCAATCATATTTAACAGGTATATGAATTTAACTTTAGCACAAAACAATATTAGGAAGAGAGTGAGTGAGTACATATAAAGTGTTTGGAAGTGAGCAGGATGTTTAGAAAAACAAATAGAGTATAAAAAGAGAGTTTATGAAGGAAATAACAAAAAACATAGCAATTAGAACATTAGAATGAAAATATGTAAACGTTAGCAAAATGCAGAGAATCGGGTATATACGCAATGGTAAAAGCTAAGAAACACTTAGGTATGTACTGGGAAACTGGGACTAGCTAGTCATCTATTCAGAAAATTTGCCTTTAGGTAAAACAGCGTGCAAGGGATATATGGAGCTCCTTTCATACAGGTTTACAGATTCATAGTGTAACTAAGTGAGGCAGGCTTTTGCCAGTATGCTTACTTACACATACAAAAACACAGCTCCATAGACACTGAGATAGTCAGTTTAGTGTAACCTGGGAAACTGGGACTAAGAAGTCATACATGCAGACATGTAAACCTTGAAAGAAGTTTCAGGCCTGCTACAGTAAAGCATGTATATGCAGCTGTACTGGTAGGCAAAATTCAAAATCAGAACATGTTGCTAAGCGTTCAAGTTCTGTTCTACTACATATGAGTCACTCCTGAGATAGGCTGTACGTAGGGTATGAGGCTAGGAGCTATGATCTTAAAACATAAGATTTGCTTCCTAAGTTTCATTCGGTTATATCCACACTACCAGAGCTATATTTCCAGTTATAGAGCCAAACTATAAGCTATACTGCTATTGACATAGCTATATATAAAAGAAAAAAAGAGCCACTAAAACACCTACTGACACACTGACAGAGACACTTTTTTTCCTATAGTTTTATATCGCACGAACTTGACCCAAGGGTATCAGGTATCAGAACGCTTTACATGAATACCAGTTGTGTTACATAAGGGCACATTCATTTTTGTTAGGCACGGGGAGAGTAAGTGATTTGCCCAGAATCACAGGATGTTAGTGTTGTTGCCGAGATACAAACCCAGTTCTCCAGATTTAAGGTCGATCGCCCTAGCCGTTAGGCCACATCCTCTCCCCAGAAGGGAGTGCACTGTAACACACATACAGCTCTTATGTATCCAGTAGTATGGGAAGCAGTTGCACATATAGGTAAATACCCCAGTACTAACTAGCACAGCCAGCAACATACAGCTGGTTGCATACAGATTTACAAATCTATTGAGTAGCTAAGAAAGGCAGCCATGTACCAAGATACTTACTTACATATCCAATCCTCATAGGCACTGACACACTCAGTTAGGTTTGAACTGAGTAACTGGCACAAATAACTCATCTAACCAGACAACTAGGCCTTTAAATATGTCTCAGGCCTGCTCCAGTGGAGCGTCTATATGCAATTGTACTGGTAGGCGGAGTTCAGAATCAAAACATACTCCTAAGCCTTCAAGTCCTCTTCTACTACATATATGTCAGTCCAGAGATAGGCTGTAGGTAGGCTATATGTCAGGGAGCTATGAGCTTAAAAGGTAGATGCTCCCCAACTTTGATTCTGTTATATGCAAAATACTAGACCCATTTGTGTATTTATTGTATTTATAGATTCAGTCTCCTATCTATACTGGAACTCACATACCTACATATAAAAAAGATAGCGCCACTAACTAATACACCTGCTGACATACTGTTAGAGACACTTAAATATGCACTGATTCACAGACACATACAGCTGTATAGGAGGCAGTTGCACACACAGTTAAATACCCCTGTACTAACTAACAAACCCAGCAAGGGATCCATACAGCTGATTACATACAGATGTACAAATCTATAGAGTAACTAACTAAGGCAGCTATGTACCAACATACTTACTTACATACTCAATAACACATCATCATAGGCACTGACACACAGACTTAGGTATGAACAAGGGAGTTGGCACAAATAACTCATCCATTCAGGTAACTAGGTCTTTAAACATGCCTTAGCGCTGCTCGAGTAAAGCATATATATGCACTTGGAAACTAAAATCACCCCTTATGTACTTATTAGTTTGCTTTAAAGTAATTAATTTCATAGTTTTAGCACATTGCCACGGAGAGCCTTTACAAGTTCTTGAGCTGTTGGTAGGGATGTATTGTGCCCTGGTTGCTACACTCACCTAGAAATAGTTGCTCATGTTTTCTTTCTTTGCCCCAGATATGAGTCTCCATGTCAGAAATGGCTCAAACCACTGTGCAAAAATCTGGGGACTAGAAGTTGCGCTAATGCACTCCGAATTTTGAGAACTGATCCTAGTTTGACCATGATTGTTCCAGTTGCTAAGTTTTTGGGCTGGATGTGGATATTGAGGATAAAGACCCTCCCCAAAAACTGAAACCCTGTTTTTTATCAGTGCAAAGAGCTTTCCACTCAAGCATAGATAACACTGATATGTATAAGTGAGGCTTTGCTTCTTATTAAGTTCTTGCTGCTGCAAATACATTAAATCTAGTTGAACCCTACAGAGTTAGTAGATTGTGATAGCATGTTGTGATGTCCCGGCTATGTTTATGTAATATTAAGGCAGAATTATGACAAGCATACTACACCAGTTTCAGGCATGTACATGAAAGTGGCATGAACTTTATATTTTTTATCAAAATACGTTTTTAAGTGTGTGTTTTATAAGATTTTATTTATTTGTCTAATGTTTTGAGTTTTTGTACATTAGATTGTATAGCCGGCACATGTGGGAAGTGCAAGATGGCCATAAGTTATTAAGGAGATTTTAACTGGTTTGACTATGTATACATTGTTTGCTATCGATGCTGTATTGCAGCATGTGTTACTTTTTGGAAATGAATTTATGGTTTTAACTGAATTAAAGCTAAATGAAATGAAATAGTATATTCTGTAAAAGTAAATGTATTCTTTACTTGCTTTTTAGAAATCCACTTCTACTTTAAAAAGAAGTCTTCCTATGCATGACAAAAGTCGAACGAGAAAGAAGCAGAAAAAACAGTACTGCTAACTTCAAACTCAGAAAGAAAAAGAAAATAAGGTTAACAATGTGTAGGACAAGAAAAGAGAAGCTAGTAAGCGTACTAAGCAGTTTTTGAAAAAAATAATCCAGAAAATGCAAAATGACAATAAAGTGCTATGTAGAAATTGAATTTTATCTTCAAGGGGCAAAAAGGAAGCAGTACAAGTTTTTCACAGTAGGAAACATCCTAAGAAAACAGACTGTTTATCTAAAAGACAGAAACAGTTTAAGGAGTTACGAGCTAAAATGTTTCGGACTAGAGTAATACAGAATGTGCTAAAAAGGATGAAGAAATATGAGGAGTAGTGCTGCACTTAAGAAAAAGTAACATATTGAGAGCATTGGTGACAAAACATTTGCTTTAAAGAGGAAACTATCTTAATATTGAATAGAATGAGGATACTAGGCAAAACAGTACTGTGTATGAAGCCAAAACCCTAAGAAAAAGGCTTTTTAACAGAAGAATTTTTTGCACAATTTTTAAAAGTGAATGGAAGCATTCCTCTAGTACGGAACCTAATTTTAATGAGGAAAGCTATTTGCAAGAGAACACACTATTGCATTCAGTTGATTCAACTGGTCGTTGTTATGAGGTAAACAATGGTATTCCTATTGGAAAAGAGGAGATGGTTCTTAGGAATGTAGAGGAAGTGATAGCTGAAGAGGTACAAGGGAGGCGTAGACAGGCCCCTTTATACAAGTGGAACTGTAGTTGTATTTGCAGTGTTTGGTAGCAATAAGTTGACATATTTAGAGAATTTGTATGTCAATTTGCAGATCAAAGTGTCAATCGAAAAATTGCAATTTTGTGAGGATTGGATCCATGCAAAGTGAGGGAGTATAGTAATTTACAGGGACATTCACTGGCATGTTTAACAAAGAAAGTGTACATAAGCAGCTTTCATCACTTCAGGATGTTAGCTGTGCATCACTCTAAAATGGGAAATTTGGTTAGGAGACTTTATTACGTGAAAACTCCTGCCTTATGTTTAGGAGAGATGAATACCTATTGCATGGTTCAGTAGCAGACGTAGAAAAAGTTTGTGAATTTATTCAGTTTTGTTTCTTTAGTACTGAACAGGAGTCTAGGGAGAATGAAAACTTGACTACTGGAGGTGTAGAAGAACAGGATGCAGGTATTAGTACTGAAAGTTTTGTAAAAGACATTGCAAAGTTTAACAGCGTTTCTTCAGAAAAACCAAACTGTGTTTGCATTTGTTGTCGACTCACTCACTACAAAAGTCAAACTCGGAATGTTGGTTTGTATTTGAAAAGTTAAAAAGAGAACAATGATAAGTGGCAACAATTTGCTGCATATTTATTTTTAAGAGAACGTTTTGATTTGAGCACACTTCAAATTATATGTAAGCACTATTATGATAAATTAGAGGATAATAAAATGCCAGCTAGAGCAGCCCATAACAAATTAGAACTAGTTTCAATCCCACCAGAACTCCAAGATTTAAATGTTTCCGAATCAATTCTGATACAATGTTTACATCCATTCCAAGGTATAGTCCGAATGGAGGTGAAAGACAGGAAGGTTACCTCCAACTGAGCTCCAGAAAGGTCTTAAAGGTACAAAATAACATGTACTATAAAAATATAGATGTACTTCAAGATATATAATAAACAACTAAAGAGTGTACCTTTTCAAAGGACGAAGAGCAAAAATGCAGAATCCCACTAGGTTCTATAGAAAGCCCTCACTCACCAACCTAGTTGGTGACATGCTTCATCATTGGGCCCCACCGGGAGAGGCCGAATGCCACCCTGGTGTGCTGCAACGCCAGAGTTACTGCGGAGCTGGAAAAATGGTAATTTGATACAAAAG
The DNA here is from genome assembly GCA_963921515.1 of Calotriton arnoldi. Lineage (NCBI taxonomy): Eukaryota > Metazoa > Chordata > Amphibia > Caudata > Salamandridae > Calotriton > Calotriton arnoldi. The sequence continues at coordinate 213,994 of CAWUFW010017668.1, read as the reverse complement.
TGAGAGTGAGTTAAAAATGTCTGAATTGTGTCAAAAATATGTTTTTATTAATTTGCCAATCAGACATGGTTAAAAAATAAAAATTAAGGTGTTGGACAAAGAACTGAATAAATTGTTCAGCTATGTCCCCTGAGAATTGGTCAACATGTTTCTGCCTATGTGTAGGTAATTATTCAGGCATTCGTCAGGACCGAAAGTGAAATAAATTGAACCCCGGCGGTATGGACGCTCTAAGGCCCACCCTAACCTGAGGTTATCGATGTAAAAAAAAAATTTCTTCTGACTATGATAGTCATGTGATCCTCGTGATTGAGAGGAACCGAGTTTATTCTGTTTAAAAAGACAATGACAGACAAACATACATACAGAAAGAGAACATACAAAAGATAGTTTTTAGATCTGATGTTCGCGAGTATGCAATAATGCAAGCAGCATACATGCACATGTGCTCTTCAAAGTGCACTTGAACTGTAATCCTGGTCATGTGGACTACGGTGCTAAATCTTGTGCACTTAAAGGATATCACAGGATCAAGTGACATGAACTAAACTGACAGGCTTCGTATATAATAAGCCCATTCCGACGTAACCTGTGAAAACTATGTAGGCTATGAAGTAAACGAACCAAAGCAAATGGTGCTAATGGGCAGACTCAACTATTTCACAGGCCATAACTCACACCAGTGAATGGGATAAACTCTCAGAGCAGAAAAAGAATAGAATTCGTACTATTCTACACGGAACAATCCTAACTGAGTACTTACGCACTAACACCGCGCCAAGGGGTCTTTTAGTAACAAATGCACCACGTATCTTCTTAGAAGATGCGACCTTTAGAAAGGAATGGGCAATGATCGCATGGCATTGCACACGAGACTGGTTAGTCCTAATAATAAAAACTGCGATTAGATTGTCTGAAGCACTGATGGTTGAGATTCAACAAACAGAGAATCACTTTAGAACCACACTAACGGGGTACAAGAAAAAACTAGATGAAATGAATAAAGACATCATAGAATACAAGGATAGTCTCACTCAGAAAAAACTAACGAAATTTTAAAAAGATTTTAAAAAATTCAGCTTTGAAAAAGCTTATCCATATGCAGAACCTACGTACACACCACCTACGAGGAATAACACTAATTCAGATACTTCTGACGACAATTCTTCCACCAACAGTGGTTCAAGTGGTGGTAGTTATAGACAACGACAGAGGGGTGGAATGAGAGGCGCAAATAGGCCCAACTTTACACATCCCATGTGGCCACCATACCCGATGCCAATGAGTGGGATGCACCCGATGCATTTTCAACATCCCCAAGTCCCAATGATAGGCTGGAACCCCGGTTTCACTCAAGCACCCCATTTCCAACAAAACAGCTATTGTCCGCCTTTTTTAGAGAGAGGCCGGAGAGGAAGGGGCAAAGGAGAGGACAGAACCAAGTCCGATGGGAACCAGGACGACCCAGTGGGCAACTACACACGCAGCAAGTCGCAACAAGCGAGCACGAGTGCCCAGGGAGTTTGATTGTCAATCTTTCTGATGTGACCCTAACCCCAGTAGAGATACAAGTTCTCGAAAAGGGCTTGGGGTTTGTACCCACTGCCCGACTAGACAAATTCCGGCTCCATTGTGAGCTAGCTAACTTTTTTAGAAAGTTGAAGTTGAAAGCGTTCTTTGAAGGAAGGGAACAGACAGGATCAAATACATGCAAAGGAGACACCGATTTAAGAATCAAATCTACTTTTGTTCCACCACCATACACTACACCAGCAGAAATCACTGCGTTTGAGCAGGCAGTATTTCTGGAAATTGAGAGTTTTGCTGACCCCAAAACCTTCAAAAATTTGAGTGCTCAAGAATTTGAGGCCCTCAACCGGTTGCAAACCAATACCACCATTACGATAAAACCAGCTGACAAGGGTGGGGGTGTGGTCATACAAAATACAGTGGACTATGAGATAGAATGTCAACGCCTGCTTGGCGATAGGACTAACTATACTCCACTGAACACGGACCCCTCCCTAGAGTTGAAGACCAGGATTGGCAACCTTTTGAGAGAGGCAGAAGTAAATGGCCACATTTCAAAACATGAAGCAGACTTTTTGACTGAAGGGGAGGGCATAATACCATATTTTTACACGCTCCCCAAAATCCACAAGAATCGTACACCACCTCCAGGACGCCCGATCGTTACGGGTATCGGCTCTCTTTTGGAGCCTTTATCACGCTTCTGTGATCATTTTCTAAAACCTTTGGTTCAACAAACTCCCACGTATTTGAAGGATACTAAAAATCTCCTAAACTTACTTCAAGCTGTGTCTATTGACACCGATTCCACCATACTGGTAACACTCGATATCGAGAGCCTCTACACGAGTATTCCCCAGGACGACACCATCATTGTCCTGGGGCAGACTCTAGATGAGGTCACCTGGGAATATAAAACACCAAAATCGTTCATTTTGGAATGTGCAACCTATGGCACTTAAACAAAAAAATTTGAATATAAAGGTGACTTGTTTCTCCAATCCACTGGAACTTCGATGGGCAGCACCTTTGCCCCCAGTGTAGCTGGTCTTTATGTCCATAATTTTGAACGTAAATTCATCCAAAATGTGAACAACCCTTTTACCTCTTCCATAAGTTTTTGGAAGAGATACATAGATGACATTTTCATGGTATGGCAAGGATCTGAGGACCACCTCACAGAATTCCTACAATGGATTAACACCCTTGATTTGAACTTGAAGTTCACACATACCTGTAGTACGCAGGAAATTGAGTTTCTAGATGTAATAATCTCCAAGAATGATGGGTGTCTGACAACGAGAACCCATTATAAACCAACAGCAAAAAACAATCTTTTGGATTTTTCAAGTTTCCACCCAAGATCCCTACGGGAAAATCTACCATATGGGCAATTTCTACGATTAAGGAGAAATTGTAGTCACCTAGAGGATTTTCGAAAACAATCAACCGATTTAACCATCAAACTTAGACATCGTGGTTATCCGGACAGTATCCTTAACAAAGGTTATAAGAGGGCACGTAATCAACCCAGAGATGCCCTATTAGAAGATAACCCTAGGGAAATGGTGGAAATTCCCTTAACCTGTGTCACGACCTACAGTAGTGCATCCAACACTGTGAAGAAAGTTATAAACAAACATTGGAGAATACTTACCAGTAATAAAAGAGACTGGGAGAGGCCCCTTTTTTTCTTTAAGAAGAAAGGACGCAGTCTGAGAGACACTCTGGTCCACACACGTCCCAGAGATAACCTCATTCAAGACATACCATCCATAACCAATGCATGGGGCCTTCCAAAGGTAACTGGCCATTTCCCCTGCGCCAATTGTAGTATTTGTCATCTGACCACAAGTACCAAAACTTTAAATCTCGAACAAGGGAAAGTATGGACCCAGCGTGCCCATACTAATTGCAACTCCTCTAATGTGGTGTATTTAATAAGTTGCCCGTGTGGTTTGCGCTACGTGGGCATGACCACACGTAAAGTTAAACTACGTGTGTGTGAACATAGAAGCAACATTCGATGCAAGCGGATTACTACTAAATTGAGTGAACACTTTTTACAGTCCAACCATACCACCAATGACCTTAGGTGGACAGTCATTGAGCAAGTCAAAACCCAAAGGAACACACTACAAGTTTTGTATGAAAAAGAGCAGAGGTGGGTGTACCATTTGGGCACACACAAACAAGGCTTGAACGATAATATTCCTTGGGGCACAGTCCTACGACGTTAGCCCCTTGAATGTGTTCTTATGTATATACACATACACATGTCATCGATTCATTGTACCTGTGTTTGAACTAGTTGATACTTCATCTGACTAACCTCTGTTGAATTACAATGGACTATATGATGGTCTCCTTTGTTTGTTTTCTATTTTTGTTGTTGTTTTCTAACACGAACTATGATATTTGAGTATATAATCATACGAACAATGCTTTTCCCTAAGATTTTTTCTAAAGAGGCATCCCCTGCGAAAGGGTATCACATTTAGTTTAACTACTAATTCTCATAATTTCTATTGTTGTCCTAATTTTACTACCTAAAGATTAGCTGCCTAATAAGTTTGTCCTCTTTTTCAGTATTTCGAGCAAAGTACCATGCAATTGGCTCAAAGTTTGTTCCAAATATATATATATATATTTATGTTACCCACCTGCTATTTTTTCTTTTTTTATTACATGGTTCTGCCCATGGACCTGATACCTACAGTAGGGTTTTAGAGTAGATTCCCCTCATTTTCTTTCAATAGGAACCTTATGTCCCCTTTATAGCAACACCATTGTTGTTATTAGGATTACTTTCGAACTTGACTGGGAGCCATAGACAACCCCATTTGCTCGCAGCATGTTCCGCGTCTTTTTCGTCATCTACGTACGTGCCGACGCTCACGCGATGACGCGTGCGTGATGACGAGCCCGGAAGACGCTTTCCTTTCGGAGCTCGCTTTGGGCTTTATAACCATCCGCCTCGCTCTGTGTAGTATCAGCGGGGTCCGGCTACACGAGGGTCCATGCAGGTTCCAAGCGGGTGCCTGGCATTGAAGGCGTGAGTCCATTTCTGAGCCATGAATGAGATAAGTAATACTTATGTTTTGAATGGTGACAGCTCCTGATCCCTTCTTCCTTTTACCTTTTTCTGTAGGGTGTGCCATTTTGCCACCACTCCCCTCCCGAGACCCATGGTGTAAGCAGCTGCTACACCGGATGTAAGATTTACCATATATATGTAGATTAAAAAACATCTCGTGCCCATTAGCACCATTTGCTTTGGTTCGTTTACTTCATAGCCTACATAGTTTTCACAGGTTACGTCGGAATGGGCTTATTATATACGAAGCCTGTCAGTTTAGTTCATGTCACTTGATCCTGTGATATCCTTTAAGTGCACAAGATTTAGCACCGTAGTCCACATGACCAGGATTACAGTTCAAGTGCACTTTGAAGAGCACATGTGCATGTATGCTGCTTGCATTATTACATACTCGCAGAACATCAGATCTAAAAACTATCTTTTGTATGTTCTCTTTCTGTATGTATGTTTGTCTGTCATTGTCTTTTTAAACAGAATAAACTCGGTTCCTCTCAATCACGAGGATCACATGACTATCATAGTCAGAAGAAAAAAAGGTTTACATAGATAACCTCAGGTTAGGGTGGGCCTTAGAGCGTCCATACCGCCGGGGTTCAATTTATTTCACTTTCAGTCCTGACGAATGCCTGAATAATTACCTACACACAGGCAGAAACATGTTGACCAATTCTCAGGGGACATAGCTGAACAATTTATTCAGTTCTTTGTCCAACACCTTATTTTTTAACCATGTCTGATTGGCAAATTAATAAAACATATTTTTGACACAATTCAGACATTTTTAACTCACTCTCACTTTTGTATCAAATTACCATTTTTCCAGCTCCGCAGTAACTCTGGCGTTGCAGCACACCGGGGTGGCATTTGGCCTCTCCCGGTGGGGCCCAATGATGAAGCATGTCACCAACTAGGTTGGTGAGTGAGGGCTTTCTATAGAACCTAGTGGGATTCTGCATTTTTGCTCTTCGTCCTTTGAAAAGGTACACTCTTTAGTTGTTTATTATATATTGCTTAGGGGGACCAAGAGTGCTCCTTAATCCTTTTTCCCTCTCTCTTTCGTTGATTTTTCGTACTTCAAGATATTACACATATTGATGACGACACATTATCATCAAGAGGTCATATTGAAAAGGTGGATCGATCCAGAGCAGAAGAAATTTACGAACACTACAGTATTCAACCTCTCTATTCCAAAGAGATTATTGGTGATGCTATTGATCTCTTTCAAATGAAAGAAGAAAGAGGAGCTCCTTTGAATGTGTGGGAGAAAAGTATAGAAGCTCGCTGTTTTTTGCACCTCTTTCCCACAGAAAAGGGTGGTAAGTATGATGACCGGCCTGTACAGATACTAGCAGCTGAGTACAGATCAACTAGACTATACTCAGAGGATCCTAAATTTGCCAGTGTATTCCTTACATATTTCACCTTTTATTTGAGAGCACTTTGTCAGGCCTATCTTATGCAGTAAGCCACATTCTCAAGACAGGAGTGATTCTGCAAAACCTTACAGCAAGGGAATCCATTGACAAAGTACACGGAAAAGCTGAAAACCTGGAATACAATTTGATTCATTTAATGCTGTGCCAACGTGGCACTAATAAATATTGTAATCATCGCCATGGTGAGCTGAAATGCATGTTGAGAAACAACATGCATTTCTAACACTCAGTTGTGCTGAGTATGCATGGGATGACCTGCTTGAATTCCTTCGAGAAGCAAACTCAAACATAAAAGACATTAATCTGAAGACATCAGGGGAACTTTGCTCATTAGACCCTGCAAACGTTTGCGATATTTCAACCAGAGGTTTCAAGCCATGATGCCTTTCATCTACAAGAAAACTAATCCTCCTCTTGGTGAAGTGACTGATTTCTTTTGGCGCAAAGAATACCAAGCTAGAGGTGCTCCTCATATTCACATACTGTTATGGGTAAAAGATGCCCCAAAATTTGAAACAGATACTGAAGTCTTTCATACAACAGTATGTGGCATGCGTGATCCCAAATAAGACTGCTGACAAGGGCTTTAAACAACAAGTTCTACGATTTCAAAATCATAGGTGTGGGAAATACTGTCGTCAAAAATAGAAATGTAAAGGAAAAATTTACACAAGATGTCGTTTTGGATTCGTACCTGTCATCTCAGAAGGAAGAGTGAACAGCTTTTTGTCTGCAGTCAGACACACCATGATACCGAATTCACTGAAAAATACATGCAACCTTAGAAGAACAGAGGCGTCAAAATATATAAATGGCTACAACCCTGTAATTCTGAAGATGTGGAATGCAAATATGGATCTACAACTCCATCGCTGTTGCTCACTGCGTGACATCATATATAACAAAGTCAGAGAAGACAGAGATGAAAGAGATGTGGGAGGAGATTTCTGCAGAGAAGAGTCTTACGAAGAAATTGTACAGTTTCAGTTTGAAAATGCTCTCCCACAGTGAAATAGGTTCGTATGAATGCTCGGACAGGTTGAGCTCTGCTAGTTTGTTCTCCAAGTCTAGAGGAATTGAATGGGTAAGCCTAGGCCTTGCAAGCAGTCGAAATAGAGCATTAAAGTCTTATCCAGAAATACAGTGCCTAGCAGAATTTGATTCAGAAAGTAGAGACATTTTGAAAACTAATATGTTGGATACATACTACCCAAGAAGGAGTCCCCATCTTCAAAGCATGTGTCCGTATGAAGTACTTCAGCACTATACATATAGAAGTAATGTAACTGAAAACATAGTGCTGACAAAAGAGGGGAGACGTGTTTTGAAAAGGCGCCTTATCAAGAGTCTATTCCCATTTAATATTACAGCAGCAGAAGTAATGTACAAATTCATTAAAGAACAGAAATGTATAATTTGCTTAATGCCAACAGTGCAAGAGTCCTCCAACTTTAATGAAAAATTACTATAACTGGAGAAAGACAATATTTTGGAAATTACAGCTATTGATAAAATAGAACATCAGTGAGTCACAATCCCACTGACAGATAAACTATGAACAAAGTTGGATTCTTTGGAGAAAACTGTATCCTAAATAGCAGGATTAGAGAAGCATTTACACGTAAGCAAAAACTGTCGGGTAATTTTGCGTCGTAATTTAAAATGTTAAAGAAGGGTTAGTAAATGGTACAATGGGTAAAGTTATTGATTTAATTAATTTCCCAAATAGAGATGAGGTTGAATACTTGGCAAAAAAATGTCATCAGATTGATGGCGTGAAGCAGATTAGCCGATGTATTGTACGTTTTTTGCTAGTGAAAGACATATATGTATGACAGCAACAGTTTCCATTGTCTCCAGCATCCATAAATCACAAGGTTTAAGTGTAGATGCAGCTTGTGTTAATATTGAAAGTACTGTATTTAAAGAAGGAATGTCATATGTAGCATTGTCACGAGTTAGAAAATTATCTGGTTTGTTCTTGTTTGATTTTGATGATAAGAAAATTAGTGCTGATGTGAGTTGTGTAAGAGAGTATGATCAGTTAAGAAGTGTATACACTCCTCGTTTAGGCCAATAACCTGTTTATGAAAAATTGATAATCTGTGCAAAGTGGAAGACCACAAAAGAGTGTACACATGCTGAAGAAAAGAAAGGACACAAGCAGAAACTAGAGTATGTTAAGAGGAGAAAACTGGAAAATGACAGAGATATTATAGGTTACCAGTTGGCAAACAGTTCAGGTGTCAACTGCTATGCAAATGTTGTTCTCGATGTACTGTACCATTTACCATATCTTATAAAATAAATTGAACAAAACTCAGATAACTCATGTGTTCTTCACTGTTTCGTTGCTCCAATGTTTACTAAGTGACAGAACTGTAATTCATTCTGCTTCAGGCATTAGAGACCTTTTACATATTTGTAGTGGATCATTATTATTTACTCTAAACAGTCAACAAGACGCACTAGGATTTATAATGGTCATCCTTGTGATTTGAGAAGAAGAAGAAGTAAATATTGATGAGTTATTTGGACGGAGTTATAAATGGTATAATAAATGTGAAAGACTGCTATTTCACATCAAGTACTGAAATACATTTTGAGCAATTTCTCTACTTAACATTGCCAGATTCTAAAACTGTACCTTTTGACAGACTGATCAAAAAGGCTAGCCAAAATATGACCTGCCCAAATTGTAGATCAGGCTGTATGTCTAGATTGCACTTACAGAGAACTGGAAAATTGGCAACTACATTATACTAATGCTACAATGATGCAGAGCAGATGGATCTAAATTGGAAACTGAAATCACAAACTACAAATCAGGGCAAATTAAAATTTCTGGAACAACGTACACTACAGTGGCTATTGTGGAAGCTAAATAAAATAGTCACAGACACACAGGTGAATTTCAAAGGGAGCTTTATACTTCTATACGGGAACAGATGGCATGGAAAAACCAACTGTCCGAATTTCAGAAGTTCAACACAGTCTTTTATGCCCCCAAATCTACAAAAGTAATTTCATAATATGTCACAAGAATAAGAGAGTTTCTCTGCAGCTATGGACTAATACATCACGTGTCCATGCTACCGACAGTTCAGGTTACACAATTATTAGATATAGAGATAACCAGAAGAAGCTAATATTGTGTGCTACCTGCATGTTCCAGGTGGTGGGGTTCACATCCTTCCCACGTGTCCAGATTGGGACAGTAGGGTTTCTTCCAAGCTTAAGCAATGCGCTAGTTACAGTTAATGCTGTCTGAAAGATTTGTAATACTTGTCCAATCATGGTAATCTAGTCTTTACCACTTCTAAATATGGTGGGGCCTGTTGCTAAGTTAGCTTCATGTGCTGTGTGGATGATGTCCTTGAGCAAGCCTTGCATTGCAATGCCAGCTTACTTACAGTAAAAGTAGATTACTCTACCCAGGGTCATTTCTATTCTTCTCTTCTGTGCACGTTCTACAAGCCATATCATCATTGAATATCACAGAACTCAGCAAGACAAAATGGATTCCATGCATAACAGAAAAACATGGTTCCACACTATCATCTTTCAAGAAGGACTTTGCATAACTTTAGGACACTACACTATGTATTCAAAAAGTGTAAGTGGATGGACAGAATACAATGACAGCAAGCTTACATTGAAACAAAAACTGCCTTTCAAATGTCCAAATTCATACCTTTTGTTTCTCCAAACAAAGTTTTATGGAATATTGTTGTTTAAAAACTGATATACAATGTTTTATTGTTCATGGATCCTCAGTTTCTAAGGCAGGGGTCTCCAGCTTTTCACTTACAAGAGCTACTTATGTTTAATGAAAATCGTCCCAAGCTACTTATAATGGTGTTGTGCTCATCAGACAAGATAACATCAGTGGCCATCCTATGCAAGATTACCAGCTGTAATCACCTCAGTGCAGCATTGGCAGCAGTAATGTAAAGAGACTTAGTCAATTTGGAATATGTTTACAAGTGCAAAACAGAAAAGCCACAGCTGAAATGTCCCCTAGCACCAAGGTAACAATATTAAGTCGCCAAAAGCTGCATGATCTCAGCTCTAAATATATTTTAGAAATCATGGGTTTTGAAAATACACAGATTTTCAGATCAAAAACACACTTTTTAATTTTGGTATACATATATTAATTCAACCAAACAAAAGTTTCTAATTTAGTAGGCTATGCTGCACACAGGAGAAATACTCACAGGTAGCTGGAGAGCTACCAGTAGCTCACGAGCTACTCATTGGAGAAGCTTATTCGTCCTACCAGGGGAGATGTCTTCAAAACAGACTCCTAAATTTGAATGTGCTTTACATACATTTCAAGTAATGGACTCCTTGCAATAGCATACCATTTGATTTTTTTTGTGATATGTTACCTTAAATTACTTCACTAGCTATAGTTGCTTTAATTTACTAATTATTTGTAGTGAGTGCGATGCATAGTGTCACTTAATTAACTGCACAGTCTTGCTTTTTTTTCTACAATCTAAATGATTGTTTTTCCCCCGCTGTTCAAGGATGAAGCTCCATGCAGTACATCATTTACAGTGTACAAGTATGTAAGCTGAGAACAGCAAAAAGGGAAAATTATATCTTTAAATTAAAAGTAAAATTGCTTTAGAATGTTCTTCCTGTGTGATGCTTTATTATTAACATGAACAGTTCTGTTACAGAACCTTAATCTTTGTAACCCAAATTTTTAACATGTAATAATAACTTATATTTATGTTTCCTCTCTTTTACTACAGATAAATGGAACCATTTACTGCAGTAATGTAAGTGACTAAATTGATGTAAGTGACTCAAGCACTAGTTATTCCAAGAGTGGAATATGGGAGTGTCTCACTTTGCGGTCTCCCCAGATCCTCGACGGCCCCTCTAAGAGCCTCAATCAACGCAGCAGCCAGACTTATTACTGGCTCCAAAAGAAACTCTCACATCTCTCCGGACCTCAGATCCCTGAACTGGCTACCTTTTGAAGCCAGAATTCAACTAAAAATCGCATGTCTGACACATAAAGCCATTCATCACAACACTCCGCACTATCTGGCACAGAAACTAGTACCTTCATGTGACAACAGATCCTCCAGAAGTGCCAGCAACCTTTTACTGAAACCACAAAGATTCAACAAGAAATCATACAACCAAACATTCTCGGGGATAGCGCCCACGTTTTGGAATGCACTACCCCCAGAAACTAGACGGAATCCCTCCACTGCTTCTTTCAAAAAAGAAGTGAAAGCTCTTCTCATGTCCAAATTCACATGAGCCAAGTTTATAAGTGGATATACGATTTTTGATTTGTACAGAACATTGTGTTTATTTACTATATGCCGGTTTGTTTCCTATACTTACCCTGTAAAGCGCTCTGATACCCGCAAGGGTCTTGTTCGCGCTATATAAAACCTTCTAAATAAATAAATAAAATAAGACTAGTTCCATAATTTTCCCTTTATAATTGATCCAACAAGACAGGAAGGAAGACGTTCCTGCTTACAGTGTCAAATTCAAACAGACACTGTTACAGATACTGACACATCCATGCACACACTGATGGTATACATTGCTATATCCAACCTCACACTTACGTATACACTGACACACCCACACAGAATAGAATATAGACTTGAACACCCAGTAACACCCTCATGCATACACTCACACACTCAAGTACACTCTGATTCATACACAAAGACTCACAGTCATACACTGATGTACAGAATAATCCATCCAGGGACACACTCATGTATACAGTCATATATCCAAGCAGACCTTGTTGCATACACTGAAACACTTAGGCATACAGTCATACACCCTGCCACACATTGATAGATATACTGACATAGCTACTCACACACTAATGCAGTTATTAAGTCACTTATACACTCACTGATACATACACCCAGACACCCAGGACACACTCATACATATACTAACATAGCCAACCAAATACACTAATGCATTCACTAACTTATTCAGATACTCACTGATAGATACAGTTAGGAACCCTGAGATAGACTGATACATACACTAACACACCCATGCATAGACTGATATATTGACTGATGTAGTCACTGACTCACATATACATACACTCAGGCACCCTAGGATATACTTACACTTAGACTGACAATTTCATAAACACACTGATGCACTCACTGACACATTCACACACTTACTCATACATACACTCAAACACCCCGGGACTCAATCATACATATACTGATATACCCAAGTACACACTGATGTATTCAATGACTAACTAACACACAGTCATGCATTTACTGACTCACTCAGACACTGATTCATTCATATGCTCAGCCACCCTAGGAGGCAGTCATTCATATACAGAAACACCTACTCACACTCATACATTCTCTTACTAACAAAGATACTCACTCATAGAATACACTGATGCATCCAATAAGTTACTCAGACACTCACTTATACATAAACTCAGACAGCGTAAGACATACTGATACATACACTTACACACCCATGCACACACCGATGCATTCACCGACACACTCATACATTCATGTATACATTTACTCAGATATCGGTTTACACACTGACACACGCACTGACACTTTGATGAACACACTGATCCCTTCACTGACACACTGACACACTCACTCATACATATACCCAGACACCCCAGGACACACTCATACATATACTGTTACAGTCACTCGAATACATTGATGCAAACTTAGTCATAGGTACACTCAAACACCACTGGACACACTCACACGCATATTAATGCAACCTCGCAAGTACACTGATGGTTTCACTGACTCTTAGACAGTTTCTCATGCATACACTCACACAACTTGAGACACAGTCATACATATATAGACACACCCACGCACACTCATACATCCAGTGACACACTCAGCCACTCACTGATACATACAGTAGCACTCCCATGTGCACACTGATACATTCACTGACACATTCACATACTCACTCATATACACACTGAGACACCCTGTGACTCAGTACTACATATACAAACACACTGACAGGCTAAGTTATTCATACACCTATCACCCTATACAGAAAAATTCCGAAGAATAATAAAGACTCAGACACAGCTCTTTCTTGGATTCAATGGTGGTTCTAACAAGAACCATTTGTATTGTTTTTGTAAATGTTATTTTTGTTGTTTTTTCCTTTTTCAAAAAGTTTGAAAATAATCTTTACAAAAACTAAATGCAAAAACTATGCATTTGCCAAGCACAATGGTGCTGTAGAACAGTAACTTCAAAATAAAGATGAAAAAGAACTAACACTGGTGCTTTTTTACTTGCACTGAAAGTAGGAGTGGTTAAATATTAACCAATGAAATGGCAGTATATTTTTTAGACATCATGCATATCTGCGGATTCGGAGCCCCAGATTTGCGGATCCCTGTAAACGGTATAAAACACATTTTTATTATTACTCACCATGAATATCTACTTTCCTAATACGTCCAGCCTTATCCTATCTTTACAATCAGTGACAACTATACACTAAAAATTATTTCCAAATATTTTTACCGCGGATTCCTTCCTATCACGTGATCAGAGCAAAAACAATAGAGTATTGCCCATCTAAGTTTCTGAAGCCGCGGCGGATTTACGGTTCCATAAAATGTTTTTGTTTTTAAATAAACTTACCTGTATACACAGCTAATTCAATATTACAGACACTAAGAAACATACCCACCTCTCATGTCTTCAATAACTAATGATCTGCACAATGATACGCAAATAGAACTCCACAGTTTGCAACAGCAATACCATTAGGCTGAGACACTCTTAAGTTTTTACATGCAGGGCACCTAAGTATGTAAATGACTAACTTAAATAAAACTACCAATATTAATTACCCCACCTTGGTCTGTCATTGATATAAGTTCCAGTAAAGCACCCCAGACAGTAATTAGGGTCTAGAGCAGATGATCATTGCAGATTGCAGCAGACACCATTGTATGTTTTTTACTGAGTTCCTGTACTTAAGTGGTGCACTTTGTTTACAAGGTACACCCTGCCAAGTACCACACATCACAGGATACACTAACACATTTTAGCGGTGGTGTCTGCATCACTGCACTAAAATGCATTAGTCACGCACTTTAGACTCTCTGAGAATGTGGGATTAAAAGGTGCTGCAGGAATGAACAATGAAAGCAGCCCAGGTGTGCTGCTCGGCTACTTACTATGCTGCCTGCCCCAATCCATACATTTGCTTTCCAATTCTTAGCGTATACTTGTTGTACCTATACATACACTTACAGACGCAAATCCTCTCATAAGACTAGTCATACACATATTCCCAGTCCTATTTCGGTACTCACACAGACTCACATACCCACACATAAAACACTCAGACACTCACTCAGAGAGTCATCAATTCACTCAAAACAGAAAATCCACAACCAATCCAGCCATTTACACACTCAGATTCAAACTTTTAAATTACTCTTAGCAAATAGAATACAAAATAACCTAAAAATTCACTGTAAAAAACAAAGGTTACAGGGACGTTATAGTTAGGCTCAGATTTCACTCATACAAAACCAGAGAAATTTAGCAGTTATAGTTACCTGAGCTAACTATAACTTACGACCCCGCAATGCACGGCTTATGACCTCACATATTTCATCACTGGTGACATGGTCAGTGACATCACTTATGACATCTCAAATGATATCACTGATGACATCATCCATAGAACCACTCACAGACCCACTCACACCCCTATACAACATCTCATACACCCACTCACATACCCACACAACCACTCACCTACCCATTCATAAACCGATACAAATACTCACATAACCACTCACAAATCCATAGTCACTCACACACCCACTCACTCACTGATACAGCCACTCATACAACTACTCACAAATCCATAGAGTCACTCATACACCCACTCACTCATTCATACTGTCACTCACACACCCACTCATACACCTATACAGCCACTCCACATGCAGTAACTCACCCATAAAGGCACACACACACTCACTTACCCATACAGCCACTAACTGACCCACTCACTCATACATAGAAGTACTCAGACAACCACTCACTCACCGAAAGAGCTGCTCATACACCCAGTCACTCACCCATACAGCCATTTACACAGCCACAAACTCACCCATAAAGCTACTCACATGCCCACTTATTTACCCATACAGCAACTCACACACCCACTCACTCACCCATACAGTCTCTTAACACAGTCACTCACTCACCTATACAAGCACTCACACACCCACACAACCACTTACATACCCAAAGCACTTTCTGGTCCAAGAGCTAGCTTTCTGCCAAGTTTGGTGTAATTCTGTCCAGCAGTTCGGGCTGTAGTTGTGTTGAAAATTTCCTATGGCAATTAACATTGGAAAAACACTTTTTTGACAACTCCCTTTTCCTCAGCCCCCGCTTGATGGATCCCCCGAAACTTTCCATGCAAAACAAGACTTACTATGACACTTTTTTGGAAACTTATGAGAATAATTGTCAAACGGCGCCAAAGATATAGCCAAGTCAAAAAATGCTTTTCCTATGGAAACATGTCCTAACTATAGGTCACCAGTAGGTAGTGTGTATGTATACATACATACATACATATATATATACATATATATATATATATACATATATATATATATACATACACATATTACCTACTGGCGGTCGCCAGTAGGTAGTTATAGTTAGGACCTATTATCCATAGGAAACTCGTAACATTCTTTTCCCAATAACTTTGGCGCCGGTTGACGAATCTTCGCGAAATTTTCAAAACTTATGGCCCGCTCCGGTCCGCTCCTATCTTGAAAGTTTCGGGGTGATTCGTCAAGCGGGGGCCGAGAAAAAAGGGGGGTCCCAAAACATGTTTTCTCCATGTTAATTCCCATAGGAAACTTTAGCCACGGCTACAGCCCGAACTACTGAACGGAATTACACCAAGTTTGGCAAAAGGGTAGTGCTTGGTTCAGAAAGCACCCTTTTTTTAAATGGTGTAAATCTGTTCAGTAGTTGCTGAGAAATTCCAAAACTAAAAGTTTTGATATCTATGGCCGCGGTGGATCCGCGCACCCTCCCGACCACGAGCTTCATGCTAATTGGCTGTCAACACTCCAAACCAGGAAGTGTTGGCAGCCATCTTGTGACTCGGTAACCGAGTCACAAGAAAAGAGAAAAAGAAACGCGAAAAAAAAGAAAAGGAGGCAGGGTAGAAACACCCTGACCCCCTAGGCCTGCTTAGGGGGTCCCACAAGGACCCCCAGGGCCCAAAAAAGCATTTTTTATAAAAAATAAAATCGGCCAAATGCGTGCCGGATTCGCAGATCCTGCCACGAAACAAAAAAAAAACGAAGCGCGGGCTCCCGCACTTCGTTAATAATTAGCCCCGGGTAAGCCAAGTCCCGGGGCAGTGAAAAAGTGTGGGGGGCCCCATTCCCCCCACACTGCCCGAGGACCGCCACCCCCGGGGCTTGTTTTTTAAAGTTTGGGGGCCTCTAAGGCCCCCCAAGCCCTGAGGACCGCCACCCCCTGGGCTGTCATTAATTATAATAGCGGGGGCACACTGCCCCCCCGCAGCCCCGGGGACCGCCACCCCCCGGGGCTTCATTTGTTTTTTTAAATATACCTGTGTGGGGGGCTCGAGCCCCCACATGCCCGGGGACCGCCACCTCCCGGGGCACTAATATTTAAATTTGGGGGTCCGTAATGGACCCCCGAGCCCCGGGGACCACCACCTCCCCAGGGCTTTGCAATTGTTGGGAGGGGGGCCGCGTGGCCCCCCTCCTGGAGCCCTTGATGGCCCTGGGGACCGCCACCCCCCAAGGCCGGCTCCTGCAGTGTCCTGGGGTGCCCACCCCGGGACACTGCTGTTTGCAATGACAGGGCGGGAGCCTCGCGCCTCCCGCCCTGTCACTGCAAACTGCTTTGCTTCATTGAAGCGAGAGCAGGGAAACCTGCTCTCGCTTCAATGAAGCAAAGCAGATTGCTTTTCCACATGGGGAGCTGCATGTCAGCAGCTCCCCATGTGGAAAAGCAATGCCGGCTCCCGCAGGACGCGGGGAGCCAGCGGGACCGTGGGGGGATTGGGGACCCCCCCGTGGTCCCCAACGAGAGGCCAGGCCCCGGGGGATGGGGTCCCCGGGGCTGGAAGTGGCCCGGGAGGGGGGCCACGCGGCCTCCCTCCCCTATGTATTAAAAAAAAAAAAAATTAAAAAGGAGAGGCCAGGCCCCGGGGGATGGGGTCCCCGGGGCCATATTTGGCCTGAGGAGGGGGGCCACGCCGCCCCCCTCACAAAAAAAAATAAAAAAGGATGGCCAGGCCCCGGGGGATGGGGTCCCCGGGGCCAGAAGTGGCCCGGGAGGGGGGCCACGTGGCCCCCCTCCCCAACAAAAAATTATTAAATAAAGGTGGGCCCCGGGGGATGGGGTCCCCTGGGCCAATAGAGGCCTTAGGAGAAGGGCCATGCAGCCCCCCCTTCCTATAAAAAACAATATGTGTGGCCATGCCCCGGGGGATGGGGTCCCCGGGGCTGGAATTGGCCACGGGAGGGGGGCCCACGTGGCCCCCCTCCCATTAACATTTTTATTTTATTTTTAAAAGAGGAGCAGGCCCTGGGGGATGGTGTCCCCAGGGCACAAAAAAAGGCAAGAGAAGGGGGGCCACACAGCCCCCCTTCTTAAAAAAAGCCGGCATCGCGGCTAGGCCCCGCCCCCTCCCTGCAACACTCAGCAAACGCGCCCCCTGGCGTGTTTAAAGTTGGGGAACTAATTCCCCTTGAATACTGGGGGTCCCTGGGGGCCAACTAGCCCACCAGGTACCTCCAGTATGCGCTAGGAGCTGCGTTGCAGAGAGGTGTTCAGAGGCCACGCCCCTTTTACACCTCTCTGCAACGCAGCTCTGTGCGCTACTGCAGGTACCTGGTGGGCTAGTTGGACCCCAGGGACCCTCAGGATTCAAGGGGACTTTATCCCCCAACTTAAAACGCGCCACAGGGCGCGTTTGCACAGTGGTGAAGGGAGGGGGAGGGCCTGAGGTAACATGTGTGCAAACACGCCCTGTGGCGCGTTTTAAGTTGGGGAATTAATTCCTCTTCAATCCTGAGGGTCCCTGGGGTCCAACTAGCCCACCACGTACCTCCAGTAAGTGCCACAGAGCTGCGTTGCAGAGAGGTGTAAAAAGGGGCGTGGCCTGGGCAAACGCGCCCCGGGGCGCGTTTTAAGAGGAAGTTTTAATCCCCCTGCCCTATTATGTACTAGGGCCTTACAGAGGAGGTCATGCTAATCACAGGGGTACCCCAACGCATAGTGTTCCCTAGTGTATGTAGGTGTTTTCGCTGTATTCTAAGTGTCTTTTAGCATAGCACTGGCTCTAGGCCTGGTTAGTCCGAGTCAGTTACCACCAGTACCCGTCTGAAAAAGTTGTGGGCACAGGATGATTTTGCAACAAGGCCTCTTTCTGCTCCTCTGTTGGTTCTTTCTGCACATGTCTTGCTTCTTCCTGCTCTTTTCTTCGTCTTTGTGGACTTCTGTTGCTTCTTTCTGCATTTCTTTTGCTTCTTTCTGTGCGTTCTTTCTTCTTTCTTCACATGTCCTACCTCTGTAGGCATAGTTAGAAACTAGCATTTAAAAACCTTTGAAATTCACTTAAAAATCATACGTTTCAGGCACGTTATAGTTAGAAATTAGCATTTAAAAAACCTTTGAAATTCACTGAAAAAACCATAGGTTTCAGACACGTTATAGTTAGAAATTAGCATTTAAAAAACCTTTGAAATTCACTGAAAAAACCATAGGTTTCAGACACGTTATAAATAGAAATTAGCATTTAAAAAACCTTTGAAATTCACTGCAAAACCATAGGTTTCAGGCACGTTATAGTTAGAAATTAGCATTTAAAAAACCTTAGAAATTCACTGAAAAAACCATAGGTTTTAGGGACAGTTATAGTTAGTTGGACATTTCACTCGTACAAAACCCGTGAAATTCCCCGTTATAGTTAGTTCAGCTAACTATAACTCGCGCCCCGCAATGCACTGCTGATGACGTCACATATTACATCACTCATGACATGGTCAGTGACATCACTGATGACATCACTGATGACATCTCAAATGACATCACTGATGACATCATCCATGTGATAATTTCATGCATCTTCTCACACCCTAATGTTGTATTCCTCTTAGGGTGTCCATACACGGGCTTTCCTGTATCATGTCCTTATATAGGCACAATTCGCCCTGCCCTTATATAGGCATAAAATCCCAGTCCTTATTTAGGCATTAAACCGTGCACTCCAAATACAGGCATGGTCTCCGACATCCGTCCACCCTAACGTCACAACGAGTTCTTGAAGAACAGACCCTTAGGCTTCGGGAGTTTCCCTAGCACAGGACTATTGATTTCTTCAAGGACTCATCTATTATGCATGAACCATTATACCTTAGGGGTTCATTCATGACATCTTCCGCTGTCCGATTCACGTCAATGCTAACATTCTGAGGTACCTCTCAGGTATAAATATACCTTCCTTAGCCCTTGTAAACTAGAGGAGACCTTGACTTCAGAGGAGCCCGTTTCCCAGCCTGACGCACTGAGAAGACGCTGTCATCCCTGCACGCAGAGAGTCCAGCTTCCAGTGATCTGACTTCCCTTGCGGGGTGTTGGAGTTCGAATCTGGCAAGAGATTCCTACCTCTCTCATTCTTAAGGTATGGAGCTGACTAGAACCTAGAGGGACTCTTGGCATACTAGACTCTTGGCATACTAGACTCTTGGCATACTAGACATACTAGGTGTAACATACTCTTAGTATACCATAGTAAGGAATACTTCACCTACTTCATACCTCTCCCTACACCTAGGTTAGGTTACGTACATTGGGGTAGAACTAGCTTAGAAACGCATCGTATGAGTACTCGCATTTTTAGTCTGTGTTATTTATGTAAATGAATATCTGCTAAAGATCATGCTAGCGCAGCATTATTTTACTTCTACTGCTTACGCTGTACATTATTTATCTTGCATATTGTCTTGTGATCGTAACTGCACATATTACTTACACGAGAAACAAGACTGTTCAATAAATCCTTTTATTGAAACGCCCGTCTATTCTTTCTGTGTAACTTTGAGGAAAACTAAGCATGCACGATTGAGCTGAGTGAAATGGTTATCTATTGTTTCCACGACTCTGGGACACGTTCTGATTCTAAAGGGAAACAAAGTTGTCATGTTTTGCGGCTGCCAGAAACTACTCCCTTCTTGTTATCCAAGGAGTTTCTAGTGGCCTCTGAGTTAGCTGGCACAAGTAATTAAGTTTAATATACTCAATAGGGACATACTGACCTTAGTCCTATGTCAAACCTATAGGGGATATTATTCCAATGCGCAGAGCCTATTAGGGAAATAGGAGCTACACTACATGGCGCCCAATGTTTGGTAAGGCGGTAATTTAATGCTAGATACTGAGTAACTCAGCCGTGCTTTATCTCTCAGAGACCCCTACCCATATACTCCAAAAGACGTCTGGAGTGGGCAGGGTTAAGTATCCACCACGGCTACATAGGGAAAACACCCTATATATTAGCTGTTTGGTTTGCTCAACGTTGAAGGATACAGTGTTCCAAAATATTGTGCACCTTATCTTTGTTTCCTTGAAACTTGTTCTACATTTTTTCAAAAAACAAAATGCCTGGCTCCGACACTGAGACCGGAAATGGTGGCGCTGCGGATCAGCCAGCTGCAACAGCTTATAATATCACAGGTTTTATTGAAACCGAGGAGGGTGTTATAGACATCCCTCAAAACTTAAGAAGAGCCATCACTCTAAAACTTATAAAACACGGTCTGCCACCAAGAGGTGGTAGAGCAGTTTTCGTGATAGAGGCACACAAATCCTTTCAGACAGAGGTATTCTATTCATGGGTAATTTTTCCTGAATCCAATCCAGTAACACACATGTTTCACTTCTACAAAGAAGATGATCCACCAGAGGAATACATTCCTTTCGAGGATATAGAAATTCCATTAACATACCAAGAGCATCAGCTCTGGTTTAAAGGTGCCCTAAAACATCACAGAAACATTACCAGGCTCTGTCCACTAGGTAGACCAGGAGCAACATGGCCGATTCTAGCCGGCTATACACCTCCTCCCGACATTGAAGAAATGTCAGACGAGAAACTACTTGTTCAACTACAAGAAATAAGAAAAATCTACAGACAACTGGTCCAATATGTCATGCGGACTTTCACAGTCCAGCAACCACTGACACTTACAAATCCAACTCCCCAACAGGGGAATACACTAAAAATTACACCACAGACTCTCTACGCAGTCATGGGTAAAATGCCCACAAAACGTGAGCAAATTCCATTCTGGATAGCTCAAAAAATTACTCAAATCGAAGCAGTATTTCCAAATACTAGCCCGTATGAGAAACACAGAATCCTAACAATCAGTTTACCGATGGGGATCACACCACAACTGGAAGCCTGCACCACTTGGGGCTCAGTCTTTGCTGCCATCTATACTAAAACACACGGTATTCCGTCAATTGCGGTAATCCCAGATGTCCTGAAACAAATTCAAAACGAATACGGGGCAGAGCCTGCTCCTTAATTTAGGTATGAAATTACTGAAAAATTTCGACCAGGTCTCAACAATAATATTATCTAATATTAAAGGGGAGGCAGCAGCAGTGGCGATCCGCCAACGATTAAGGAATTCGATGTTACAGAACATCAAACTGAACTACCCAGAATAATTGAACAATCTTATGCAGAATTAGGCAGAGATAGTTTGGGTGGAAGACCAGTGAAGCCGAAACTATCTGAAAGTCCTGAGAAGGACTCAATTAAACAAACTCCTACATCTTCTAAAAAGAAGTGGGAGACTAATAAACAAAATTCAAACGAGAAACGTTCTCAATCCCGAGGTAGGTCTCCTCAAAGGAGCCCTCTGAAAGGAGGTATAACCTCAGGAATAGGGATAATTTGAGAAAACCTGACAGGTATCAAGATACTGATACACATTCCTCTCGTACCTTTCAGATTTCGTCACAGACTTCGGAAAGAAGAGGACGGTCAGAACATAGAGAAGAACGCGTAAAATCTAAAGAAGAAAAACACGCTACGAAAAACAAAACAAAACCTCAATTCTCCAAAAGAAAGTAGCAGGTCTGAAGATCAGACATGCCGAGAATACTGAGAACACAACTCAAGAACGGAGAATGGGCTCAGACAATGCTGGACAGTGCAGCAGAAGTCACAATAGCTCGCCAGAACCTGAAGGAACTTCTGGAGATAGTGGACTTGAATGAGTACATTACAGTTGAGATGTAGACACCAGGGTTAGTACTCCACAAAAGTTATATGAAATAACACTCCGGATGGAGGGAGACATACCTAGACAGGTGAAAGCACTTTTTGGGGAAAGACTATCAAGGGGCTATGACATACTTCTAGCAGAAAAAGACTGGCCACCACAATTTGTCAGGGAGTGCCCACACGGCAAGGACATTATTATGCCTGCCTTCTCCAACCATATTCCAATTCACCTAAAATATACATATGCCAGGAAATGGGCAGTAGCCCAGGCCCCAGCATTATATAAAAATCATGTAGGATGGGATGAGGACTCACCTCACCATAAAATACATCTGAAACATGAACCAACTGCACAAAGGCAGTACCCAATAAAGCAAGAAGCTAAAAAACAGGTCAGGGAGATCTTAGATCAACTTGAATACCAAGGGGTGATTGAAACATGCACCTCATCAATGAACAATCCTTTGTTTCCTGTCTCCAAACCAGACAACACCTATCGTCTAGTTTTGGATTACAGACACTTAAACACTTGTTGTAAAACATTTGCAGTGCAAAATGCACATAGCACAGCATTAATGAATAACATTGTGCGTAAAAAATATAAAACCACTTTAGACATCTCAAATGGTTTCTTTTGTCAAAACATAGCACCTGAAAGCAGGTACTTAACAGCATTCTCCATAATGGGGACCCAGCGTCAATTTTGTCGACTCCCACAAGGGTTCAAGAACAGCCCGGGGTTATTCTCAGCGAGAGTAACAGAGTTACTACAAATTTATGACAATGAGGCATTGTCCTATGTCGATGACAGCTATCTGACGGACGATGACCTGGACAAACACTTGAACAGGGTGAGCACCATTATACTGGGCTTCGCCTCTGAGGGCTACAAGTTCAACTTTAAAAAGTCCCGAATTGCCCATCTCAATGTCCTATTTCTAGGATATGAGCTTTCAAGTGAAGGCAAGAGCTTGGCAGCTAACTTTCTAGAGAAATGTGCGCTGCTCCAACCTCCAAAAATGCTAAAAAACTTACAATCCATCCTGGGTTTCCTAAACTTTGGTAGAACTTACATTCTAAACTACGCAGAAAGGGTTAAACCTCTATATGCATTAATCAAACCTGATTTTTCAATCAAGAATTGGACACAAGAACACAGAAATCTTGCGTTCACTACAGGCTAACATGTTAGCAACAAATCACTTACAAACACGCGTAAGTCAACGCAATTTGGTGATCCGAATAATTTCGGGTCAATGCGGATTCACCTACTTAACCTTCAATGAGGGTGAGAAATTACCAATTGCATACAAATCTCATTTGTACACACAAGTGGAAATGCGCTTCACTTCAACTGAAAAAATTCTGACAGTAGTTCAAATCACTGTAGCAAAAGAAAGAGCCCTAGCCCAAAGGATACGCATTATTGTCGTAACCCCAGTACCAGCTTTAGAAGCGGTCACAAAAGCAAGCATTCCAAATGCTAAAGCATTACATCCAAGATGGATACAATGGGTTAATTCTCTTGCTGCAACAGATGTTGAATATGTTTTTGATCCATATTTAAAAAAACAAGCATTCCTGCAATATGAACAAGAATGTCCTCTGCCCACTGAAATTCTGTCTCTCGATCAGTACGAATTCATAATTTACACTGACGGATCCGCACAACCCGCAACAGGGGGTAAGCAAGCTTACAGTGCAGCGTGTGCAATCGTTAAATGTCGCATGCGAGATGGTATCTTCAGACCTATGGTCACAAAAACTCAATCTCTAGGAGATTGTACAGCTCAGCGAGCTGAACTACAAGCATTCAAACTGGCACTTGAAGGTACAGATCGAGAATTCCCCACACTGATAGTGTGCGATTCCTTTTACTGTGTTCAGTCGTATAATGAATATATACAAAACTGGCTTGAAAATGGTTTCAAAGATGCGAAAGGTGGCACAATAAAGCACAAAATGCTTTGGGAACAAGTAGTTCAGTTGAAAAACGAACTACCAAAGGCTCACGTGATCCACACACTGAGTCATCAACGTGATGGCGTTCACGTTGCAGGAATTCATTGGCTGACGAAGCCGCAAAGGGGGCTGTTCAGACGGCTTCCGTAGCTGCGATCACTCGTTCAAAAACAAAAATAGACAGTGAGATAATGTTGGCTGTCAATGCTACAAGCAAAGGCAGTGGTGCAGCGTTACCAAAAAAGTTTCCACTCAAGTACTCTTATGTAATTGATGCGAACAACGTTCCTTTTGCTCGAATCCCTGGAGTGGGGGATAGGGTAATTCCAAACAAGGAACGCAGATTAGGACTAATCCTAGCAGCACATGAAGGGATAGCTTCTGCCCATGCAGGTGTTTCTGCAACAGTATCTTTACTCAAGCAAAGATATTGGTGGCCTGGCATTAGGAAACAAACTAAAAACTATGTTTTAGAATGTGATATTTGCCAACAGATGAAAGTCTCAACAGTGAAACGTCCTGCGCAGACACCCCTGTTAATTTCAGACAAACCATTAGCTTGTGTTTACCTGGATCACTGCGGTCCCTTGCAAAGGGACGGTAACTATAAATATATCATGGTTGCAGTGGATTCATGCTCTAGGTTCCTATGGATATGGCCTCAGCGCTCGGCTGATGCTTGAACTGTTATAAAAGATTTGCGAGTCTTTATCGGCACATACGCAATAGGCACGCTACATTCTGACCAGGGCCCTGCGTTCAGCTCTCGGGCTTACAAAGAAGCCATAGCCAGTCTGGGCGCTGCATTGCGGTACTCCTCTCCATTCCATCCTGAGGGAAATTCGGTTGTGGAAAGGAAAAACCGGGACATAAAGCAGTCTATAACAGCTAGGGTATTAGGTTCGGGTGATGGGTGGGTCAAACATCTTTATGGGGTCAACGCTCATTGAACAACCTGCCAAGAAGTTCTCTGGGGGGGTCACTCCATATGAGGTCCTATTTGGGACAAGAATGTGGGTACCAGATCTCAATCACGTAGGCACAGTGGTGGAAAATAAAACATTTGATATCAAAGATCGTTTGGCTGTTTTACAGGAACTGAATGAGTTAAGAACGAAACAAAGCAACGTATTCCTACAGCCAACCACCACTGGGGAAAACCGGCGGTCCCAGCAAGGCCTGTCTGGATTCCAAAAGTTGGGGATCTAGTCAGAGAAAAAATTGCGGACAAGAAGGAATTTGGACCTTCTTACAGACAACCAGTACCTGTCCTAGCAGTTCAAGGAACAAGAACAGTACTTCTGCCGCCCCTTGCTGGAAGAAAGGAGAAAAGATTTGTATCCATCGACCTCATCAAACCACAGTATGTGGCCAATACTAAATAGTAGGCCTCGTGGACTCCGACCTAGTAGCAGACGCACTCCTCTCGCTACTTTTCAAGAGGTTCAGACTGAAAGACTGATAACAATCGAGAATTCAGCTCTAACAGATGAAGGACTAAGCAACAATGCAATGGAACTCATCCCTCTTGAAAACCAAGTAACAGTTCATCCAAATACACCTGTCTACACCAATGTAGCGAGTGATCAACTGGTTCCAGCGATTTCTACAAATCCTGATGCAATTCCAACAATTGACAGAACTGCTTCTGGCTATTTCATTAACTTTGATACGTTCTCAGAAGATCCGAGTGAACCTGAAACGATGCCAGCATCATTGAAATTCAAGCAGCAAGTACAAGACTTTCTTCACTTTCTGAAAAGATTTATTTGGTTTCTCCATGGATTGAACTCTGGATTACATCTGGACTTTTTGTTTTCCTGCTCTGGCTAGCTTTGGTTACAACTGTGAGCGTGCTTATAAGTGGCAGATACATCCATGTGAATACTGAAGGAAAAGACGTGAACGTACTTTTGAAACCTCATAAATCTTCCCATCGTGAAGCAAGAGACTTGTCATCAGTGAACATCACAGCTGTTCCTATACAGGATGGTATAGTGTGGGACAAAACAGATTTTGATATCTTCGGCCCGACGGAACAATTGAACATTCCACATTTGTTTAAAATTTCACTAAGTGATCTCATTTCGTCCAGTACCTATTCTGATGATTGGGACTTTGAGACTGTTAACAACATAATGTTTGACCTAGAAAAATCTGCTGCATTTTCTAAAAATGAATATTTAGAGGGTTCATCGGACTATGAAAAGCTGTATTGCTATAACCACTATGGTCATCATTATTTGCATAAATCTGCATACCCTAGAAATGTGTTTATGTTTAACCAATGGGAGCATTGTCCTACACCACCACACAGTAGTTCAAAAACATTTGCTAACAAGTTTCCATATTTTTCAGGGTACAATACATCTGATCCAGAAACGTTTTACTATAAAAATGTAAACAAAACAGGACTGAAAATTATGTTAACAAATACGAAACAGATTTACTCTGCAACATTTATTGCCCAACTGCCTAGACAGGGTTTCGACTTATGGAAAGACACAATAGACACAAAAACTGTGTGGGGTACTAAAGATTGGCAAGTGCAGGGGATAGAAGCGTTATTTAGAGCCTGTATGATCCCTGAACAAATAATGTTTTTGAATGAAACTGTCCAAAAAACATCTTGTCTTGGACTAGCCAAGATCAAAGAGATGAAGACACCTTCTGTACCAACACCTGCCAGTGATAATAATACACAGGCAGTGGTGACAGGTGACAATATACTACAACTCAACTGATCTAATCCTGATTGGAAAAAATGGTTGATCTGGCCCACAGACACGAACAACTGTCAGGAAAGATTCCTGAATAAAACTCAGGGCTTTACTATTCATAGGCCAGACCCAAGATACGTCCAAAGACAGCATCCGGGGGTAGTAACAACATACAGTGTAGGAAAATTATGCCTCGATTGGCTTCAGAAATCTACACTACAGGATGTGAAACAGCACTTATCCTTACTTAAAGAAGACGCAGACATAAGGGAATTCTTGCTTGGACCAAGAAAACCGCGTCAAAAACGTTTCATATAAGCCGGCATTTATGCTGCCAATAATGAAGCATGGAAAGTGTCACAGATGGAGACCGCAGAACGAATACGTGAACTTGATCGTATTAATTTAGAGAAAACCCTCTCTGTGGTCGACAAAGGGTTAACAACTTTGTCCTCCAGAATATATTCATTGGATGGCATTGTATCCTCTGCTATCGACATACTAGAACCAGATTTGGCGATGTTACAGCAAGGCCAATCTCAATTACGTTCTATTGTGTTATTAAGCTGGACGCTGCAATCTTTGCGTGCGGGCTATGTGCCTTGGCGTTTCATCAACACATCGGGTCTGTTAGCAGAATACAATCTAACTGATAAACAGATCGAACTGGCACAAAGAGGAGCAAAGTATACAGTGCTGAGCATTGAAAAACTGGAAAAGTTACCATTCACAGTGGCAGAAAAACCAGCTACAGAATAGCTCATTCATGGCAAAATCACATTACCTGTGACTACTTTTCAGTTTCAGTATTGCCTCAAACAAATGCAAGCAGGCAAATATGAAAGGTTGGGTAAGGAATACATTAAGACATCTTGGGATTTACCGTATACATGTAGATGTTGGAGTGGGGATCGTGAAGTGTTTTTGAGCGGTACACACTGTAAACGTGCACTGAGCGGTTCACTTATATGTCAGGACATTTCTTTACACGGGGCTTGTAATGGTTCTGTGGCAAATTTGTCTTGCCATCAGCAGGGTACACCAGCTGCTGTGATTAATCCAACGTTTGGACAACTTTCTAATGGGAGTTACCTCATGTTGAATGATCAGAGTTGCTGCGGCATGTTGCCAGGCATCCCATATCTAGTAACGGTCAACTCCAGGGTCACTTGCTGTATGCAAGTATTGTTTGCCCCAAAAGACACAGTCAGGGAGTCGCCTCTATGGCCTTCGCTGAACGTCTCTTTTATAAGATTTGATACTTTGAGCAGAATGAAAGCCATGCTTTTACAGCAAACAGTGCCTTTGTCCTCGGCCAAAGAAACCTATGATCTACAAGTAGCAAGGACTTCGGCTGAGATACAGACTTTAATACGTACAAACTGCCCTATACATTTCGTGGAAATGATAGGACGTATCTTTAACATGTCTGATACAACAGGAATTGTACATGTATTTAAGAGCATCTGTTCCGGTCTGTTAGCACCTTTCCAGGCAATACTCGGAATCATCCCGAACTTTGCACATTCGGTGTTTGGTGGCATACCGTTAATTCTAGCACTTGTTGCCGTAATTCTATTTCTCTTCCTGCTATTACGCTATGGCCAGCCTATTCGCAGACATCACTCCGAGCGAAATGGAAAAAGCTCTCCTTGAACGAAAGTGCCGTGAGCGAATAGTACAGCTTTTGGGCATGACTCATCTACGGGACCTTAATACCACATGGTTCCTGTCATTCAGACCAATCTGGCAAGATTGCATCTTACCTGTTCTACGATGCCTGCTATGTGGTGAAGAATGCGTGTTGGACACCTGTCTAACATTTCCATCAGCAACGCCAACGGATGTCGATACTCTGCTGGTCCCGATAACGGCCCATGCTCTGTGTTGTCCCCAGAGGCTGCCAATCCTGATGTAAGCATTCATTGAGATCTCACAGACACTTCCGGCTGCTGCTGAGGTACGAGAAAGATCTACAGGCACACAGGTAACAACGGATGCGAACATTGCTGCGGCAACCTATGCTGAAAGCGATGCTTCACATCTCTGTGCAATTAATCTACTACACGAGGTGTTCCAACTGACACCAACTTCAGTGGACGATGTTTTGTCTATGGAAATAGATGATCTCATGTTTACACCAGACCCGTAAACTGACTCTGATTCAGCCCACAGTGTTCCAGAGATGCAGTAACAATTTGGCCTTCATACTTACAAAACTTGGAACTCTTCCCAAAATTGATCTTTTTTCCATTTTCGAACTAAAATGGCACTTCAATCTGCTTAAAGTAGAACTAGCCTTATAGTACAGACTTCGCGGTACTTCCACAGACACTTAGTCATCTTGTTTGTCTAAAAAGTTCATTCATTTTCATGACATGAAATGACTTTGATTTTTGAACAACTTATCGATCATTTTCTTTCAAATGTAAATATAACTGCTAATTTCATTCATATTGTATTTTATTTTAAATATATGCCTGAAATGAAAAGCAATGCTTCAAATGTACAGTACCTTTTGCATTCTAATAGGTTTTTAAATGCATTTTAAATGGTTTTATGAAATATTTTAGCAATATGCGGTACTCCATTTAATGTTTAGCATTTTAAATGTTTAGCATTTTAGTATTATCGTACACACGAAAGTGGAGTGGGTGTTGTATTCCTCTTAGGGTGTCCATACATGGGCTTTCCTGTATCATGTCCTTATATACGCATAAAATCCCAGTCCTTATTTAGGCATAAACCGTGCACTCCAAATACAGGCATGGTCTCCGACATCCGTCCACCCTAACGTCACAACGACTTCTTGAAGAACAGACCCTTAGGCTTCGGGAGTTTCCCTAGCACAGGACTATTGATTTCTTCAAGGACTCATCTATTATGCATGAACCATTATACCTTAGGGGTTCATTCATGACGTCTTCCGCTGTCCGATTCACGTCAATGCTAACATTCTGAGGTACTTCTCAGGTATAAATATACCTTCCCTAGCACTTGTAAACTAGAGGAGACCTCGACTTCAGAGGAGCCCGTTTCCCGGCCTGACGCACTGAGAAGACGCTGTCATCCCTGCACGCAGAGAGTCCAGCTTCCAGTGATCTGACTTCCCTTGCGGGGTGTTGAAGTTCGAATCTGGCAAGAGATTCCTACCTCTCTCATTCTTAAGGTATGGAGCTGACTAGAACCTAGAGGGACTCTTGGCATACTAGACTCTTGGCATACTAGACTCTTGGCATACTAGACATACTAGGCGTAACATACTCTTAGTATACCATAGTAAGGAATACTTCATCTACTTCATACCTCTCCCTACACCTAGGTTAGGTTAGGTACATTGGGGTAGAACTAGCTTAGAAACGCATCGTATGAGTACTCGCATTTTTAGTCTGTGTTATTTATGTAAATGAATATCTGCTAAAGATCATGCTAGCGCAGTATTATTTATTTCTACTGCTTACGCTGTACATTATTTATCTTGCATATTGTCTTGTGATCGTAACTGCACATATTACTTACATGAGAAACAAGACTGTTCAATAAATCCTTTTATTGAAACGCCCGTCTATTCTTTCTGTGTAACTTTGAGGAAAACTAAGCATGCATGATTGAGCTGAGTGAAACGGTTATCTATTGTTTCCACGACTCTGGGACACGTTCTGATTCTAAAGGGAAACAAAGTTGTCTTGTTTTGCGGCTGCCAGAAACTACTCCCTTCTTGTTATCCAAGGAGTTTCTAGTGGCCTCTGAGCTAGCTGGCACAAGTAATTAAGTTTAATATACTCGATAGGGACATACTGACCTTAGTCCTATGTCAAACCTATAGGGGATATTATTCCAATGCGCAGAGCCTATTAGGGAAATAGGAGCTACACTACACTAATATAACTTTTGATACACCCACTCTAAATTACAGACTGCCATTCTCAAAACCATAGACACTCCAATACCAATAACTACATACACACTCACTGATTCTTAGGTCTACACACACATCCACTCACTCACCCGTACAGTCACTCATACTTACGGTCACTCAGTACAGGACTATCATATGCACTCATACACCTATATAGACACTCACACACCGCCACTCATCCATAGAGGTACTCACACACCTAGTCAGTCATGCAAATAATTAATCACACTGCCATTTACTCACCTATACAGTTATACACACATCAGCTCACTTACTCATACAAATACTAGCACATTCTTACGCTCTTATACAATCACTGATACAAGTACACACTCATCCATACAGCCACTCTCACAATCACACACTCTCACTTATAGCCATTTATATACTCCAACACACATATATACTGCCTTTCACATATGTAGTTACTCACACATGTACCACTGAGATATACATTCACTCACTAACACACCCATACACACACTCACCCACCCATACAGTCCATCACAGATGCACTCTTGAAACCATGCACCCAGTGAATCACCCACTCACACATCTATGCACAGAGTCACACACACCCCACCCACACAAACACTCAGGCACCCATACAGATACTCAGACAACCAATAAATAACCCATGTAGACACTCATGTAGCTATTCGCAAACCCATGCAGCCGCTTACACACCAACAGACAGACGGATACAGACATTCACACAGTTTAGTCACTAACCCATGCATTCAGTAAGATACGTTTAATCACTCACTTATAGAGTCAGTCACGCACCTACTAAATCATTCATTCAGACACTTATACACCCACTCATTCTTCAATACGCCTTTCCCTATATATATTAAACATATTTAAACTTTACAGAAACACACAGTCACTGGATGATTTCATCAGTGATGTCATCAGTGATGTCATTTGAGATGTCATCAGTGTTGATGCTGAAGAGTTCCTTGCTGTTGTGCGCGTGGGTGGAGATTCTGTCTTCAATCGCTTTTTTCCTCGTTTCTCTGATGAGTTGATGGTGGGCGTTGGTGGCGGCTCTGAAGTTGTTGTGGGCTTCTGTGGATTTGGTGTTCCTCCAGGCCTTCTCGAGGCAGCGGCATGTGCGTCTGGACTCTCGAAGTTCGGTGGTAAACCATCTGGCTTTCTTGGCGTGGGTATTGTTGTTTTTCTTGAGGGGGGCTATGGTGTTGGTGCAGTCCGAGATCCATCTATGCAGGGTTCGGGCTGCGGTGTTGGGGTCATCGTTTTCCGCGATGGTTGGGGTGGAGTTGTTGAGTGAGGAGGTGAGCTGGTCGTCGAGGATTTTGGTCCAGTTTCTTCGTGGAAGCAGGTGCTGGTGTCTGTGGATGGTGGGTGTTCTGAAGGTGAAGTGGACGCAACGATGGTCGGTCCATGGGAGTTCGGTGGTGTGGCTGAAGGTGATGGAGTTTCCTGTAGTGAAGAGGGGGTCGAGGGTGTGTCCTGCTGAGTGCGTGGGCTCGGTCACGATCTGGCGGAGTCCAATGTTGTGGAGGTTGTCCAGGAGGGATGTGGTGTTGGGGTCCAGTTGGTTGTCGAGGTGGAAGTTGAGGTCTCCCAGCAGGGTGTAGTTGGTGGATGCGATGGCCTGCGGGGAGATAATGTCCGTGATGGAGTTGGCGAAGGGTACACGGGGTCCAGGGGGTCGGTAGATGAGGGTTCCTCGGAGGGCGGCGCTGGGGCTGGCCAGTATCTTGAAGTGAAGGTGTTCCATCAGTTCTGTGGGCTCGTCGGGGAGTGTGCTCAGGCGGAGGCTGGATTTGTGGACGATGGCGATTCCTCCTCCTGGGCGGGTGGGGCGGTACTTCCTGGAGATCTTGTATCCTTGGGGGATGGCGATGGTGAACTCCGGTCCCGAGGTGGTGTTGGTCCAGGTTTCGGTGAAGAACGCTACGTCCGGGGTGGTGCTGTCGAGGAGGTCCCAAATTTCTGTGGCGTGTTTGTGGAGGGATCGGACGTTGAGGAGGATGCATTGCAGGGTCTTCGGTTCGGTTGTGTTCTTGTGTGCGGCTTGTGCTGGATCCGTGTTCTTGGCAGTGCTGCAGGTGTGCCGGCAGCGGTGACAGCTGAAGGGTCCGTGGGTGTCGGCTGGTGATGCTAGCTTGCAGTTGTTGTTGCGGCCTGGGTTGAGTGCGTGGAATGCTGCTGGGTCGTAGCATTGGCGGGCGGAGGTCCAGGGTTCCTGGCGCTGGTCACGGTCGGGTCGCGGATGGGCGTAGATGGGCTTGCCTTTGACGCGCCTTCGGCGCGCCAGAGGCTTTGCCGCTGCCCGCGGCCGCTGCACGGCCACGCAGTGGCTGCCATTAAGTAGGGGTCGGGGAGGGCTGGACAGCTGGGAGGCGGGAGCGGGGAGGGGAGCTGGATTGGGCCGGTCGCGCTGGGGGGGAGGGGCCGCAGGGCAGCAGCGGCGGGGAAAGGTAAAGGGAGGAAATAAGGGATAAAGAAAAAAGGGAAAATAAGCAGAAATAAGGCACAAAAGAGCAGAGATGCAGAAAAGTGCAGAAAGGTGAAAGATAAAAGAGGGTAGAAAAACGAGTGAAAACGAGTGAAAGAGCAGAGCGAGAGGAAGGGAAAATGAGCAGAAATAAGGCACAAAAGAGCAGAGATGCAGAAAAGTGCAGAAAGGTGAAAGATAAAAATGGGTAGAAAAACGAGTGAAAACGAGTGAAAGAGCAGAGTGAGAGGAAGGAGACAGAGGTCCACTGGACCACCAGGGATGTGGCGCAGGGAAACCTGCGGGTGGAGGAGGGCCTCGATCACCAACACTCGAGAGTGCAGGGGCAGGCCTCACTTAATGGTGGAGCTGCAAGGGTGGGAGAGCAATTTCACTGACAATGAGTTAGTGGTCTTGCTCGCCTGTCCCCGCAGTGGCTGCCATTAAGTAGGGGTCGGGGAGGGCTGGACAGCTGGGAGGCGGGAGCGGGGAGGAGAGCTGGATTTGGCCGGTCGTGCTGGGAGGGAGGGGCCGCGGGGGCAGCAGCGGCGGGGAAAGGTAAAGGGAGGAAATAAGGGATAAAGAA
This sequence comes from Calotriton arnoldi, assembly GCA_963921515.1. Lineage (NCBI taxonomy): Eukaryota > Metazoa > Chordata > Amphibia > Caudata > Salamandridae > Calotriton > Calotriton arnoldi. Next base: position 179,900 of record CAWUFW010017668.1, on the reverse strand, counting down.
AAAAGGGAAAATAAGCAGAAATAAGGCACAAAAGAGCAGAGATGCAGAAAAGTGCAGAAAGGTGCAGAAAGGTGAAAGTGCAGAAAGGTGAAAGATAAAAGAGGGTAGAAAAACGAGTGAAAATGAGTGAAAGAGCAGAGCGAGAGGAAGGGAAAATGAGCAGAAATAAGGCACAAAAGAGCAGAGATGCAGAAAAATGCAGAAAGGTGAAAGATAAAAAAGGGTAGAAAAACGAGTGTAAGAGCAGAGTGAGAGGAAGGAGACAGAGGTCCACTGGACCACCAGGGATGAGGCGCAGGTAAACCTGCGGGTGGAGGTTATTGTTCTTTTTCTGGAATATACTGAGTTACTAATGGTTTTGTCTGCAGCTAAACAAAGGAAACAAATGTTATGGAATGGTCAGAAAGTCTTTTTCTCTCAAGATGTGTCTCGTGTCACTGCAGCTCGTCGCAAGGAATTTCTGTTTTTCCGTCCTGCTTTGTGGTCCATGAACGCTCGATATGGTCTTGTGCACCCTTGTTTCTTTAAAGTGGCCTACAAGGAGAGATCGTTTTCCTTTGATTGCCCGGAAGATCTACGTAAATGTATTCTTCAGCGTCAAGGAGATACTATGGAGCTTGGAAAATCCTGAACTTTTTTCCTGTCTGCAAACAAGTTCTCTTGTTCCTTATTATATTTAATGTTATTGTCTACTTTTACTTGTATTAATGTTTAGCTGCATGATTATATTAATACTTACAGGATTTTTCTCCTTACAGGTGTCACCTCTCTTCCTAGATTCTTCTCCCAGATGTGTTGATCCCATGTGTTCCCCAACCCTGACCTTTTGTATATAATCTGTCATCATTTGTTGGTAAGTTTCTGCCTGACGTTTTCTTTTTCTTTTTTTTCTCTACGATTTTTATTGTTACACCTGCTAGTACCTCTCCAGCTGCTTTCTTTCCCTAAGTGTATCCTTTGACGGTCTCTGTGGTTCTGTCTTCCACCTTTGGTCGACCTCTGTCTGCCGTCCATCTCTCTCTTGCGCGTTTCACAACCCCTCCTTATTATTGTTGATCCCCTCTGGGTTTTTTAAGTACATCAATGGCTGAAGTCGTTGGGCTTCTTGTCATCCTTTGCTTGTTTTATTCCTTATTCCTTGTATCTTCTTCTCTCTATTTTACTCCCTTTTTCTCCTCTCCTTTTATACTTCCTGTTTGCTGATTTTTGAATCCTACTTTCCTTTCTCTCCCTCTTCCCTTTACTTTTGATGTTCATTTCACTTTTTTTTCTTTCAAATACCTGTACCCTGTACTTTTTCCTATTGGAGGTTTCTCTTCATGGTGGTTCTTTATTTTCCACTTATTGTATTCACACTGTTATCAATTTTAGAATGTCGACGGTTGTTTCTAATGCCTTTTCCTTTTTTCTATGACTGGTAATGTTCGTATTGTGTCCTGGAATGTTTACACAACCCTATTAAGAAACAAAGAGTTCTTAAGTATTTTTATAGACTACAATGTAAGATTGCAATGCTACAAGAGACTCATCTTACTGAAAGTGATATAGACTCTATCAAGAAGCATTGGGTGGGCCATGTTTATTGTTCCCCAGCTAAAGAAAAAAAGAATGGCGTGGTGACTTTATTTCATAAGTCTCTTTTCCTAACTATTGAACGGGAGGAGAAGGATGCTGATGGTAGATGGCTTCTCCTTCACGTTGTTATTAACAGCATTTCATTTTCCCTACTTAATATTTATGGTCCCACTGGTTTAGATGCACAGTTTTGGCAACACATGTCACTTGTTCTACACTCCTGTTCAAACCCTAATCTTCTCGTTGGTGGAGACTGTAATCAAATTATGGATAATTTTATTGATAGGAAATCTGTTTCAAGATATGTTCCTAACAAAATGCAAAAAACTTTTGTAAGCTCTATCCAATCTAGAGGTTTGGTTGATGCTTGGAGGATTTACAACCCGGTCAATTTGGAATTCACTTTTTATTCTACCACACATAATTCCAAATCTAGAATTGACTACATTTTTGTGACCCTTCAACTCCTTACTAACTTAATTCATGCGGAAATTGGATCCATACTTCTATCACATCACGCACCGGTCTCTATTGATATAGATCTCCCATCCGAACCCTCTAAAGCTCTTAGGTGCCTTTTTAATAACTATCTTCTTAATGATCCTATTTTTGTGGAACACTTCAAAGGTTTTCTAGTGGACTACTTTCATACTAACACTACCCCGGACATACCATTTCACACTGTATGGGACGCTTTCAAGGCAACGGCCAGAGGTTATATTATTGAGTATGTTGCTGTTAAGAGGAAGAAACTTCTCAAGGGATCCTTATCCCTATTAATGACTATTAAGCAACTCGAACATGCTTATTACACTTCTAACAATGATGATACTCTCAAGCAACTCATTCAGGCTAAATTGAATTTCAACAGAAAGTCTACTGAGGAGGCATCCGGTGTATTATTAAAGATCAACTCTAAATTTTATGGTGGGCATAACAGAGCAGGTAAATTGCTAGCAAATTATTTGAAGGTTAAATCCCAAAAATCCAAAATAGTCAACAATTGATGATAAAGGTATTATCCATCTTAAAGATAAAGTAATTTTGCTTTGTTTTACTGAACTTTGGCTCAACTTCCTAAAGATAAAGCTCCCGGTCTGGATGGTTTTACAGCTGAATTTTATTCTTGCTTTTCGCAGATTCTTCTCCCACATCTCCTCTCCCTATATGACTACTTCATTTCCCAGAATGAGGCTTGCTGCACTTTTCTGGAAGCAATGATCTGTTTGATTCCAAAGAAGGACAAAGACCCCGCATCTTGTGCTAATTATCGCCCTATTTCTCTTATAAATTTAGATTGCAAAATGTTTGCTAAAGTGTTAGCCCTCGGCCTTAATCAGGTAATTCCTGACCTGATTGGTATTAAACAAACTGAGGAGCCCATTAGGATGGTGGGCGGAAGCACCACCGCCGTGCTGGCGGATGCAAAAACCACCAGTTACCGCCCACATGCCGCAGCCCACACGCCCGCTAAATTACGATGTGAAAAGGCAGCCAAACACCGCCGGCAAGCCAGCGACGCCGTCCGCCATCAAAGTGCGCCTGCTCACGTAGCGGCGCAGCCCAATGGAGACACACCGCCAGACGAAATCACGTACCGCCCGGCGTACAAATTACGATGCCGCAAACAAACAGCTCCCACGGCTAAGAGACACCGCACGTGAAAGTGAGGCGGAAACCCGAACGCCGAGCACAGACACCGAAGAAGCGACCCCCCGAGCATGAATCCAGCACTGCAGGCCCTCCCCATGCTCTACCTGATGCAGCACCCAGGAGTCAACGCACCGTGGCGACGCAGGTAGGCAGACACACAACAGGGGCACGCAAACAGCGCACACAGTGCAAGGGCGGGACAACTGCATATGGCCCCGACACCCCTGCGTGGACACGACACATCCACCACTGCACCCACACATGCGCACAACGCAGAGGCCAACGGCAGCGCAATGCATGCGCCGCACACAAACAACACAGGGTCACAACCAAACACCACACACACCAGCACCACCCAGAAAGCACATGTCACGTGACAGCCCTGCCACAGTCATGTCCCCAACCGGCAATTCACTGCTGCCAACCTGACGTCACACAACTGACCCGAACATGTCAGTGACGTCACGCCACATTAGGACACACCCCTGTGTGCAAAACACGGCGAAGCACACAGCGGAGGCAACATCACCCAGCAGAATATGGACCCCGTCGGGAAAAGGTACGCCAGAACCACACAGAAACACCGGTGCCACCCTGCACCCAATAACAAGACATGCAATACGTAACATCAAAGATACCGGGGACAGACAACAGGTGGGACCAATTATAACACAAGGCCCAATGTACAGCGGAAAAGCAGCCTGCTGCCCACACACGGGAGAGGAGACAGCACCGAATGACCTTCCATTCCCACTCTGAAACCACATCCCGACTAAACAAGCCGGAGAAAACAGTTATTGCACCAAACAAAGCCCAACGCAGGCATGCAGAGGGAAGCGGCCACAGGGCAGATAGCGCATAACACCAAAGAACATTCACAACGGAAAGAAGAAATGATAACACTCCCCCATGTGGTTCACATGCAAGTTATCTGGAAGGAGTCAGACACCACTGACCTTGACCATTCAGAGAAGCATGTGGGATGAGGGCCCGTGTCCTCCGCACAAGCCAACATAACACAGGTCCTGCCTCCCTACGACCATTACAGAATTCCCAGCAACATCGGAGGTTGCACTCTGCAGACTGCACAGACAGCCGGAGCACGCCACCACAGCGCCCTGCAGCAAAATGGCACTTGCACCACACCTACCCAACTACGCCGGACAGATCAAGCTGTACAAACATAACCTGACACAGATATTGGGATGTGACAATCTGGCCCTGCTGAACGTAAGTTACCGACTAACTTACCGCATCGCATTGTTCAGCTGCGTCATCCCCGTCGTCTACTGTCGGAGGTGTCCCTTCTACTATCCTGTGGAGTTATGTCTCTCCAACCCGGCATGTCCAAGGGCGGACCTGCTACAACTATTCCACCCCTGGACGCCCACGACAGGGCCTGTTCAGCCTATGGGGGCATGGCGTATGTGGCGACTATCGGACCCACACTGCAATGGGACCACTGTGCCTACACACGACGGATAATGGATTACAGTTACATCGAATGCCATCCAACATGTCCCATCATGCTCCTACAAGGGACAACTCACGACCAACACCTTGACAGCCACCATCCGCTACATTGGCTGGCAACCATGTCCACCACCAATGCCATGGAAGCCCTGCTGGTAGGCATTGCATTCCTGACAACCTGTCAATTCGTCGGGCCCCGTCGCCAGACCCCCAATTGAGCAATGATGACCCACACCGTACCCATGCGTGGCTTACGCACGGACTAGGCAGTTACCAGTACAACTACTACACCATGCAACCTGCAACTGACACCACATCAACAACTACACTGCCATGACATCTGATACTTATTGGGAAATGCACCCTGTACCTCATCACATCCAGTAACTCTGCATGAACAGGGGGAGGCAGAGGCATGGGATTTGTGTATGGCAACCACATGGACAGAACTGCACGTACAACCATGCCATGATATGGATCCTGCGCCCATGAACATATGCACCGGTCAGTGGACAGCAATCGTCCTGCTGCAGTATGTGAGAGCTGTCACCACACCTCCCTCTGAACGTCCGTGCCAGGACCTTTGCATGTACACCAAGTGCAGCCACCAACAACATGAGCCCAGTGACTGTGACATGGCCAGTACCCACCACATCGCAACAACAAGTGGGACGCCTTTGCATGCACGTAAGCCCATGCCCTGATGTCACCTCCACGCACGTGTGTATGAGTGACCATAGCAGCAAACCTGTAACATGGAACGGAGATGCACTGTGCCCATGATGACAAGCGGACTGGTAGGCTAAATGTATACTGTCTGTGTCAGTCAGCAGCACCACAGTAATTAGCAAATGTACATTAGCACACCAACGGCTAAGCATTTGGAACTCTGAAGCCCACATCCCACAGTCAACAACTAATCACTGTACCCCTACACCCTATGCTATGTGTAATCATGCTGAGTATATCCTCCACATGCACTTCGCTGCCAGTAGTGTTCACTATACTGCATCACAGAGGACATTAGTCCCAATACATGGCTTGAAGCAACAATGTGTCTCTGCTGATTCATTTCACAAGTACGAATGAGAGAGGATGAGAGTGTGTGAAGTACACGGCAGTCATGAGATGACCATGTAGTCCACTGTCATTGGATGTCAACTTAAATGTGTAGCACAACTGTGGGAGACACACATGTGTCATGTGAAGCGGGAGTTACGCATGGCTCAGGTGGGTTGGTGTGACGGGTAGGTGCGCACATGCAATGTTGAAACACGCTGTGTTGGGAGGACTCAGGACCAGTACATTGGCGCACTCCTGGGAATCTGTAAAGACCACCTTTCTGGTGATGAATGTGAACTCGTGTGTGCACAACAGGCGGGCACACGAACAATGCCGCATCAAGTGTAGACGTCAGCCCACCCTCCGTGGACATGCCGGATATTGCTGCGCGTCCGCCAGGCCCTTGCCAAGGCACTCACATCCCCTGTCGACCTGGTGTATCCCCAACATCGTCCACTTGCACAGGCAATCCAGGGCACGGGATGGCAGTAGAGCATGGTGTGTGAGAGCTCATGGCGCGCTCATCGTTGTCACATCACGCAGGAAACACATCCACAATGTGTAGTATGGCACAAGTCAAATGGAAGTAGTGGGGGGACGCACACATCACAAGCAGCAGTGACGTCACGGACGGTGGCTCGCGCCATCCCACCCATTGACAATACACCCACACACGTTACATGCCATTGCAACAGAGAAGCCAGCGCGTGCACAAACAGCTCCAAGCTCGCCCCAGAGAGGCCAAAGAGTGAATGTGTGGGGCCATGAGCTCCAGTTGAACGCGGACTGGCCCGCTAGGGCAGCTACAGCCTCTGTGTGTTGCAGGTGGTGTATCCGGACTGCGGAGCCTGTCATGCATAGTCAATGTTGCCCGGGTCTCGAGTCGGGGTACCACGCATGTGGACGGCGTAACGCCACTAATCATACCGTGAGACAGACCACATGTACAACTGGACCCACACATACACTCCTTGGCCTCTCTGGGGCGAGCTTGGAGCTGCTTGTGCATGCGCTAGCTTCTCATGTGCAAATGCATATAGGTGTGAGCGAGGGGAGGCCATGAGGACAGTGTAAAAGATAACTGTTTGACTTTCAGTTAGTTTAAGGAATGCCCCTGATGTGGTCAGAAAAAGACATGTCTTGTGTGCATTGCAACTAGTAGATAAGCCGATGACCTACCCATGTCTTGCATGTAGCCCCGCACCTAGCCCCGCACACTCGACACAGCGAAATGAGTACCAGCACCACATACTTCCCATTCGAAAGCACTGACTGGGGGTGATAACCATTGGACAGTCTTGTGTAGTCCACCCACGCGTACATGTGGGCCCTCCATGAACCATGTCACCTGCGGCAAAGTGATGTCATGGGCAATGACGGAACTGAGCAGAGCTGTCTGCCCCACGCACAGACGGTGCATCAGCTCAACAGACCCAGCACAGAGTGCAGCAGGGGTCACATGTGCAGGGGCAGTTGTGCCTGGTGTGAATGCACATGCACATAGACAGCACATCGAGCAATGTGTAGCCTGCCCACATCTACTGTCCATTGTCAGGCTGACCTAGAAGAAGATCACAAGGCAACACATCTGTGTGGGTGTACCCACTGTGACCAAAACTGCACAACCATCAGCGTACTCGCCCTGTGCATGGCCCACCCCGCAACGAAGGTCACATTCAGTGCCACTATCTCTCACACACATCCCTATCACGAGTCATGGTGTGTCCAATAGACAGTGCAGAGTAAGCGCTCATCCGGGGTGTCCTGAACAGGAGACACATGTAACCCACTAGGCAGTCGGTGCTGTCACCTACTGGCATTGTGCAGTCAATGTGCAGGCCAGGCTTGCTGGGACTGAGAGGGGCAGCATGGCCCAGCCTGACATTCACACGAGCAACAAGTGCACTGAGACCTGCATTGGCAATTGCAGACGTTGGCCTGCACCCAGCTGGCCCGGGACGCCTACCTCCATAGTGGAACACGCAGGGTGCAACCGCGAGGGTCATCGGAGTTGGCCGTAATGGCCTGGCCCATGTTGGTGACAGTCCGCTGATGCCATGTGCACCACACAGTATGATGTGCGCACTGCATCTGCAGGTGTGGCCATGATGTGCGTGTGGGTGCAGGTGCACAATGGACGGGGCCACAACATGCCGTGTGCATAGGCAGGGACGGCCAGTTGCCGGCCCCCACATGTCTGTTAGCATGTCATCATCTGCACATTGGCATGGGTGCATGGTATACGCATATGCACACGCATGTCATCTCTCACTATGTACATCTGCCACTTGGCACGTGCAAGGTTACGTGTCACATGTGATGTGTATTTGCAAGCACACAGCCGTGTTGGCATGGGGCTGTCAATGTGTACACCTGACAATGCTTCTGGAGGTGTGATCCGTACAGTGCTGCACATAGGGTGCAGTGGTGACACCAATGACTGTCTCATATCCCCTCGTGCCACAGGTCCCACTTGTCTTGGCCGCTCAGCCTGTGCCCACATCGTCGTTGGTGTGTGCCATACTCATCCAGCCTCGGAAGCAGTGTGATGCACAGCAGCCAGTCATGTTGCTGTGGTGTTGCCGCTTGCCGAATATGCAGTCAGTCCCCATCAGCACGCCTCACAGGTCATTGAGGCCTGGATCCCCATGTGCATGCACATAGCAATGGTTTGTGTCACTGCCCATTGCTATTGGTGGGAGACCTGTGTAAGTGTATTGTGGCTGTGCTGTCCCTGCATGACAGCTGTTCTGTGACTCATGTTCTTGCTCTGTCATATCAGTGATGTGTATGAGAAAATGCCATGTGTTGTGTTGCTTTGACATGTGTCCACTTCCATCTTTCCTAGGCGGAGACCAAACATTTACCGCCCTTACCAATTGTTGGCGGACATGGAGGATTCTGAGGTCATCCGGAAATTTCGTCTGGATCGACCAACCCTGCATCGACTATGTGCCATGTTGGAACCCCACCTCCGTCCTCGCAGGGTGTATCCGACAGCATTCACCCCCACGGCTAAGGTGATGGCTGCACTGCATTTCTTCGCCACTGGGTCATTCCAGCACACAGTGGGCAGTGGAGGTGGGATGTCCCAGCCCATGTTCAGCATGGTGCTGAGGGATGTACTGGCAGCCATGATGCTGTACAGGAACAGGTACATCAGATTCCCCAGGGCACGTGAGTTGGCGGCAGTGAAGGGTGCATTCTATGCCCTTGGACGGATCCCACACGTCGTTGGTGCCATTGACTGCACCCATGTTGGCCTTGTCCCACCACAGGCCACTGAGCAGCTCTTCCGCAACCGGAAGCACACGCACTCCCTGAATGTGCAAGTGGTGTGCCTTGCGGACATGGTCATCTCCCACGTGTGTGCAAAGTTCCCAGGCTCGGCCCATGACGCGCACATCATGCGAAACAGCATATTACCACGACTGATGACCAATCTGCAACAGGACCGTGGCTGGATTGTCGGTGAGTATGTGGAGTTGTGTAGCGTGCTGGCTTAAGGATGCTGTCTACTGTCCTGTTTGAATTGCAACGGTTCTCTGTGTCCCCCACGCCCAGGTGACTCGGCTTACCCGAATGGGCCCTGGCTGCTCAGTCCATTACGAAATCCTCGGACCCCAGCAGATGACCGCTACAATGAGGCACATGGGAGGACCAGACGTGTGGTCGAGCGTACCTTTAGCCTCCTCAAGTCCAGGTTCAGATGCATGGACCGCACCGGGGGGGCGCTGGCGTACTCCCCACAGAAGGTGTGCAAGATAGTGGTGGCTTGCTGCATGCTGCACAATCTGGCCATTCGAAAGCAGATCCCCCTAATTGTGGATGACAGAGATCAACCAGGGCCCCAGCCTGCACACCAGGACAGCTCCAGTGAAGAGGACAGTGGAGAGGATGAAGCTGTGAATGTGCGTCAGCAGCTCATCGCCCGCTACTTCACTTGACGGTGAGTGACCATGTACGACGGCTGATGTGGCTGTAGTTGTGCAGGTGTATGTGTGCTCTGTTACTGGGGCCTTTTGTTCACTGAGTGCTGTGTGTCAATGGTCCATGTCCAGGTTGGTATGCCACTGTCAGTGGCTGTAGCATTGTGCCCTGTTGCTCTCTGAGATGTGTGTGCATTGCTTGTAGTTGGTGACAAGTACTGTGTGATGAGTGTGTGACACACTCATTGAATGTACTCTTGTTCTGTTTTTCACCCCTAGGTCCCTGCAGCCTCTCCTGTCCCATCGACATGCCACACAGCAGATGCTATTCTGCTCATGGTGGCGATTGCACATCGTGGAATAAACACAGGACACATTAAGCCGATTGTGATCAAGGTGTATTTATTAACAGCGGTGACATGTGATTGTGTGCAAGGTGATGACAAATGTGGTGCATGCTGTGACAATGAGTTGACGGTCATGGCTGCGTGATGGTCAAGGTGTACCCATGGAGTTCTATGTCCACAGTCCAACAGACACATGCCATTCACATGGCAGTGTGGGCTAGGATCGTATTCCAAGTCAATGCAGTAGGTGGTCAAGGTGGCTGGCTGACTCACTGGCGTTTGGTGCGGGCGAAGTCCTCCCTGGACACCTGTTTCCACTTAGGACGGCCCCTTCCACGTTTGGGAGGGGGGGGGTGTTGATGTTCCGCTGGTGGTGGCTGAGGAGTGCTCACTCGCTGTGGACGCAGGGGAACGTGATGCTGCATGACCCAGCGCCACAGCAGGTGGTGGCGGAGGTGGTGTTGCTGGCCTTGCTTGTGCCCTCCCCCCCACCACCAGCTGGCCCATGAGGTCCGCGATTCGGGCCATGTGGGCGTCCATGGACCTCAACACCGCAAGGACCTCCCGCGTGTCGCTTGCCGACCTGGCCCATTCGCCTTGGGCCTCCTCATAGGCCCCAAGGACTCTGTCGATTGGCGGCAGGGCTTGGCTCCCAGGCACAGTTGGCGTTGGCCTGGCCCTGCTCCTCCTACCAGTACTGCTGCCACCGACCTGCCCACTAGCCACATTGCTCACCACGGGCCTCGCTGTGGCTCCCAGGGTGGACCCAGTCGGCCGGACCACCATTTGCGCTGGGGCTGGGGCCAGTGATGACGTGGTGGTGGTTGCAGCAGTGGGAGTGGCCGCAACGAGCGTGGGGGTGGCCGCCACAACAGTGGTAGTGGCCGCTACAACAGTGGCAGCAGGGGGCTGTGAGTGGTCATCAGCCCTGGATGATGGGTTGGTGGGTGGGAGGGTGCCTGGGGTGCGGTTGGGCCCTGCCACACCAGATGGGCCTGCTGGGTGGTCCGTGTCCGGATCGGAGGACAGATCCTCCACATCCGTGAGTCCTTGTTGGGGGCTTGCAGGCTGGCTGTGCTGGCTGCTGTCTCCATCTCCAGCATCCAGCAGTTCGTCACCTGTGGGGGGAATGAGATATGTTATTGTGTTGCACATGACAAAGTATGTATAGGTTGTCTGACATCCACAGTTCGTGCACAGTCGTGCACAGGTTTCCTGGAGCCGTGTGTGTGGCTGTGCTATTTGTTGTTGTGTGGGCATGCCAATGGGACTGTGTGCTGTGGACATGTGGCATGGGACGGATTGGCAATGCCGATGGGTGTGTTGCTGTGCTCCTGCTTTTTGTGGCTCTGGTGTATGCGGACTCCAGACCCATCGTGGAGGTTGGTTTGTACTATGCTCTTGGGGTTCATATGGAACGCTTAGAAACGCAGATGGCATAATGGGGTCAGCCCCCTGAAACGCATTTGAGATGAACTATGCTTTGGGGGTTCATATGGAGCGCTTAGAAACGCAGATGGCATAATGGGGTCAGCCCCTGAAACGCATTTGAGATGAACTATGCTTTGGGGGTTCATATGGAGCAGCTTAGAAACACAGATGGCATAATGGGGGTCAGCCCCTGAAACGCATTTGAGATGAACTATGCTTTGGGGGTTCATATGGAATGCTTAGAAACGCAGATGGCATAATGGGGGTCAGCCCCTGAAACGCATTTGAGATGAACTATGCTTTGGGGGTTCATATGGAACGCTTAGAAACGCAGATGGCATAATGGGGATCAGCCCCTGAAACGCATTTGAGATGTACTATGCTTTTGGGGTACATACTGTGTGCCATGGGTGCAGAACGTGACATGTGTTGTGGCAACATGACAGTGCATGGTCTGAGGTGTGTGTATGTCTGACATACCCTGCATATTTGCTGTCTGTTGTGATTTCTGGCCATGTAATTGGACGCATTGTTATGAGTGAGTGATGGTTGTGTGCCACACGACGTATTGCAGATGGTCCAATTCCTTGGTGTGCGTGCTGCCCTGTGCCATGTGCATCACTGCAGTGCTCGGGGTGTGTGGCCCATGTTATGTGTGTAGTTGCTCACAGTGTGACGTGCGCTTCATTCACTTCTGGCACATGATTTGTCATGGGCATGTTTCTTTGCGTGACTACTGTATGTGGACCAGCTGTTCGGATGACATACCTTTCATGTGACTGGGGCTGACGGATGAGATGGATGGTATGTTGTATGTGCATTGTGTGTCTGTGTGTTTGATGGGTCCAGTGGTGTTCGTGTGCATTTCTGTTGTTCCACGCTGTTGCGTCTAGTGTGGTATGTCTTACATGGGCATAGTTGTGGGATGTGTGGTTGACAGGCAGTGGGGGCTACATGGACAGGACTTCGATGGTGTTGCAGTTGTGTGTGATGGGTTGCACTGTGCCTGCCGTGTGGTTCTGTTATCAGTGTGACTTGTGCATGCAGACGTGGCTCCTTGGGTGTTGCTGTGTCTGTGATGGGTCATGTGGGGTGTGACTCTGTGGTTCATGTCCGTGTGCACATTGTTCACATGGTTGTGGCAGGGAGCAGTGCTGCGTGTTCCTCTGCTACTTTGCATGTCCCATGTGTTAGTCGTAATTCAGTCCTCATGCCTCCAGTCACCCCGCCCTGTCCAGTTTCCCACCTGCAGGTTGTTTTTGAGCGTGCACTGGACTGGATGCAACATGGTTATGGGCGGGGGTGCTCCATGTTGCAGGTCTGTGGGGGTGGGGGCGGTGTTATGGGTCGTGGTGATGGCTGGACACCCACTGACACCGTTTGTCCTGGGGCGGGATGTCTACCTGTCGGCTGCCGGTGTGCACTGCAGTGGCTGCTACGTGGGTGTGGGGTGTGGGCTGTGCTCCTCCTTGCTGTGCTGTGGGACTAGGGGCCTGGTGTGTGTTGTACTTCAGCTGTCCCCCTCCCACCCACTGCGCTTTGTGTTGCTGCTACTTACCTGTTACTTGTCGGTTAGTGCAGCTACGGCTGCCACATGGGTGTGGGGGTGCTCCGCCTTGCTGTGCTGTAGGACTAGGGGCCTGGTGTGTGTTGTACTTCACCTGTCCCCCCTCCCACCCACTGCCTCTGTGTTGCGACTACTTACCTGTTACTTGTCGGTTGGTGCAGCTACGGCTGCCACATGGGTGTGGGGGGGGCTCGTTGTGGCGCTTCTGGAGTACATGGGGACCTGTTGGTAGTTACGTGGCTGGCTGGGTATACACATGCCCCCATGGTTTTGTTAGTTGATATGTTTGGGCTGTGTGTGGGTGGTGGTGCCTGTTGCATGTGTGAGTAATGTGTTGTGTATTGTGTACTGGACATGGGGGTGTTTGTCCCTCGGAGCTATGGCATGGTGGTAGTGCATGTGAGTACATAGCGGTGTGCTGGTATACATTTGTTTGTACTTACCAGCCTCCACTCCCCTGGTAATCCGGTGAGGATCTCCGGATGGATGATGACTCGCACCTTCTCCTCCCACGCTTTGAAGGTCTTGTAATGCGCGGGATTCCCTCCGCCAGTCGTGGCAGCCAGCTCTCGGTTTTTGCTCTCCTTCTTCTTGACCAGGCTTTTGATGTCGTTCCACCGTTTGTTTATCTCTCCTCTGTTTCTGGGTACGGTCCCGACTGCATTGACCTGGTCTACAATTCTGTTCCACATTCTGTTTCTGGTGGCTAGTGGTGTGTGCTGGACCTGGTTGCCATAGATTTGTGTGTGCACCTTGACGATCTCGTCGACCATGACCGTCAGCTCAGTGGAAGTGAACTTGGGCATTCTGTGTGATGCCATGGTGTTTGTGGTGCTGGTGCGGTGTGTGATGTGTGATGTGCAGGGGGTTTGTGGTGCCGGTGTTTGGTGGTGGTGGTGGTGGTGGTGGGTGTGATGTGTGCGTATCTGTGGTGTGCTGCTGTCCTTGCTGTGTCACTGTGTCCTCTCCTCTCCTCTCTGCTTTGCAATGTTGCAAGGGGTTGTGGTCTGTGGAGGGGCTGCTTTTGTACTTACCTGTTTGGGTGTGTCCTGATGGTCTGTTGTTTTCAGGTGTGTTGTGGCTGGTGTTCTGGGCTTTGTGGTTTATTTGTTTGTCCAGGGGTGGTGTGTTTTCGGGATGTGTACTTTGTCTGTGTATTTGTGCGTGGGTTGCTGTGTGGACTTGTTTGCCATGTTGTGTGTGTTTGTTTGAGTCCGGGGCTGTTTCTGTGCAGGGACGTGGCCGCCATGGCTTCTGCCGTGTCCATTTTCTTCGGTGTTGTTTCCGCTGGCGGGCGGTGTATTTGTTGTTTTTCCGCGCTCATGTCGGTGCGATCGTAATTTCACGTGCGGTGTCTTGACCGTGAGGGCGGGCGGTTTTGTGTTGTCGTGCGTCTTTCCGTCCGTGGCGGGCGGTTTGACTCCGACTCGGGCATGGGCGGGCGGTATTTTGTGTGTTTTTTCCGCCGCTGGCGGTTTTCGGTTCGAGGCATCATAATTGCTGTGTCGGTATTCAGAAGGTGTAGGCGGGCGTATTTTTGCCGCTTTCATGGGTGGCGGATTTTTTTACGCCCGGTATCGTAATGGGCCTTCGAGTTTGTTAAGGGTAGAACTTTGGCTGACAATTCTAGACCTTTTTTGCACATTATAAACCTTGCATCCAAGAGTTCCTCTCCTTTAGCTGCTATTTAGATGCTGAAAAAGCTTTTGATCGCCTTCATTGGCTTTTTAAGATGCAGGCCCTTAAATGGCATGGTTTTGGCCCTGTTTCTGTCTCTTATAAGCTTGCTTTATTCTTCCCCAACTACTTCGGTTTTTGTTCATGGATTCCAATTCCCTTATTTTACCCTTCAGAGGGGCACACGTCAAGGTTGTCCTCTCTCTCCTTTACTCTTTATACTATCTCTTGAACCCTTTCTTCATTCTTTATGACACTCTCCCCAATTTCGGGTTTTCTTTACAAAAACACTGAAATCAAATTCACAGCTTATGCTGATGACATTTTGTTATATGTTTCGGATCCCTTAATTTCCATACCTGCTTTTACTGATCTTTTATCCTCTTATGCTACCTTATCAGGCTATAAATTACATTTCACAAAATCTGAGGTACTTCCATTAAATAAATACTGCTTAAAAGATATGTTTGCAGATAAGGGTTTTAAATGGAACTCTAATCATATTACATGTATGGGGATTAAATACTCTTCTTCAATTGCAAAGACGATTCAACTCAATTTGGATGCTGTCCTACAAAGAGTGCTTCGGATGTCAGAGAAATGGTCTCCCTTATACCTATCTTGGTGGGGTAGGTTGGATACAATCAAGATGATGATGCTCCCTGTCATTCATTTTTATCTGTCTATGCTACCGGTTAAGATTCCATAAAAAAATTCAAATCCCTTAATAGTGCTCTAGGAAAGTTTTTATGGAATAACAGAAAAGCACGTATTTCCTTGTCTTCTTTATCTGCACCTAAGGATAGGGGTGGAGTCAATTTTTCAAACTTTCGTCAGTATCATTCTTCTTTTTTAATACGACAAATTCTACCTCATCTCTCTTCTTCTACGGATACTCCTTTAACAGTCTGGCGTAGATTGGAGGATTCCTTGATTTGGCCTTTTTCTTTTTCATCATTGGCTAACTTTTCACACCCTCCACGTTCCTTTAAATCGCCCAGTACTTTACTTTCCATATTGGCTATCTACCCGGTCCTTACCAAATCTTTTTCACCACTGCAAGCATTCATCGATTCCTCTATATGGCATAATAAATCTATTAAACTTTCAAATCGTACCATTTTTTGGAAGGATTGGGTAACTAAGGGAATAGTTCAAGTTAAACATTTGTTTCGAGGTACACCTCCTCTTTCCTCTTGTGAAGTTCAGTCTAAATTCGACCTACCCACTGCCTCCCTTCTTAAATATGAATCCTTAAAAATGATCCTCACTCAACAGTTTTCTCTTCTTTCCTGATCTTCCTCTCCTCCACCGGATCCCCCTTTAGAGCCGCTGTCCATCTCCTTCTCCCTTCGGGCCTCCCATATTTATAAAGGCCTTCATTACTCGCTTCCGAATCGCCCTAAGTGCAAGGTTGAACTTTTATGGGAATCGGATCTCCAACATACTTTTTCGGTACGCACTTGGAACTCCATCTGGTCTCGAATACATCATACATTTTGCAATGCTAGCACCACTCAGACTCTATATTACTTTTATCATGGGCTGTTTTTAACCCCAGCGTCTATCTCTAAATACAACCCCGGACCTTCACACGCTTGTTGGACCTGCTCAAGAACTCCTGGCACTTATCTACACTCTTTTTTTATGTCCAAGCATTACCACTTTTTGGATACAGGTTTGTAAAACTATTTCCTCTATATGTGCTATCAATTTTCCGTTCGAGGTCAAATCTATATTTTTGGGAAGTTCTTCCCCGATTTGGTCTGGTGCTCGAAAGTTGGGGTTGTTTGCTGTTTATTACTTGCTATCGGCTTTCAAATTATTACTTCTAACTGGAAGGACGCCACTAAAGTCACTTTTACAGGTTGGTGGAACCTCCTCTGCCATCATCATAGGTTGGATAGAGCTTCTGCCACTTCCACTCACCAGCTCCTTCGGAAAGAAACCTTTTGGTCTCCGCTTACTAATTATTCATCCTCTCATCCAATACAGATCCAGGATAGTACCTCTGTTTTCAACCGCCATGAGTTTTTCTGTTTATTTTTCCTATATTGTTCATAATAAGGTTTTTTACTGCGTAAGTTATTGGATTTCGATATGGATTGTTTTTGGTACAGTTGTTGATTTTTCTTTCTCTCCTTGCTTTCTTTCTTCCTCTCCCCTACCTATAAAATATAAAATGCTCTTTCATTAAGGTACCCTTTTCCTTATGGTTTTTCTACCTTCTTTGACCAGTAATGCTAGTATATTATGTGACAATGTTATTTTGGTTATAAATTTTTTGTATTATTTTATATTTTTTTCTTAAGATCGTTCCTGAAAGATGTACCTTAGTTTCTTATATATTTCAATAAAGCTTTCTTAAACTTAATTTTTTTTTAACTAAGATACGGCAAAAAATGTCCACTCAGTTAGGATAAAGTTGCCTTAAACTTTAGGAACAAGTTGCTTTTGGGTGTGGTAGGAAGCTGTTATCCACTCCTTTGGCAAATCTGGCAAATGTACAACCTTAAGGTTCCTGCAATCGTGGGCATTTTTCAATGTGTGACCTCTCTTTAATAGATGCCTAATGTTATGGTTAATTTTGAGGCTGTCATGAAGTAGTCAATTACAAAGGAGCTTCATGTAACTCATTAAGTAATACTTCATTTGAGAATCCCACCTCTTCAGCAGATTTTCCTAGACTTTAAAATGATCAATATATTTTTAAGTGCCCGTAAGACATTTTTTTTTTTTGAGCATTGGCTCAAATGGAGTAACACGTGAATTTAATGTCTCAAATTCAAATCTCTAAATCAGAACCATGAGTCAATGAAAGCAATGCACACTGTTTTGCTGTGGACTTCATTACAATCCTGTTCCCTATTTTCATGGAAGACACAATAGAAATAAATGTACACTAGCATATCAAATTTAGATTTCGAAATGCTGTGGCAGAAAATAAATCAAAATCTTTTTGAGCAAACTAATGAATACATCTAGTGTAATGCACTATGCATTGCAAGGTCCTAAAGGACAATCAATTTTGCATTTGGGATAGCTTTTTGCGTCTTCTATACATATTGACCCATACTAAATGCTCAACACGAGGCATTTATATTTTATAATAATTCTACATCGGGTAGGACTGAATGAGCAAGCTGGAGTGTACATTTTGGACGTGGTTAGCGTGCATAATGATATTCAGAGGAATAGGAACAAGTAACAAACAGTGCAAGGGATGCATAGCAAATTGAGCAAAGGGAAAAAGTATGCATTAAAAAAGTTGAGGTACGGTTGTGTGGTTGACTCAAGAAAGGCAAGCATGCATGACAATTGCCAGAAACACAGTAATTTAAAATTGATATTGAGCAAGCCAGGGGCAACAAAATGTGCGACAGCACCCAAACCACATCCTCCACATTTCTAGTCATTCAACAAAGTATAAAGATCATGTGCCAGGATAAGAGACCTTTGATGAGGTTGCAAAGCTACATAAGCTATATGCATAAAAAACACTCTAAATAAAACACATTAAACAAACACTAGCAACAAAGCACTTAAACAACCAACTTTGAAAATGTTCATACCAAAGAGTCTATGGATCTTAAATGAGTGTATCGTGACAGAGGAATGACTATAACAAAAAGAGAAAATCATGCCCAATTAATGTGTCATGCAAAACACAACACAGCATAATTGTGGTAATGGAGCTTTGGAATTCACAAACACGTGAGAAAACAAACAAAATCTGCCACCCAATAGCAGAATCCCTACATCAATGTATGTAGAAGAATCATTCCCCCTTGCATGGTCAACACAAAGCGCCACAGCATAATCAGCTTTCTACAGTGAAATTCAAAACAAAGTTAGAAACATACATTTAGATTCAAATCCAGCTGCTGTTGACTGAAAGAGCATACATGTCAAGATTACATTTCATGCATATTGTCACAAAACAAATCTTTGCTCTGGTGAACACAGACATATAGAGAAAAAACAACTCAAGCCACGAATGATGACACAATAGTCATTTATCTGACCCGGAAAATATTTAGACTTTGTCTGCAAAGTCGGGCAAAGTTAGCAATCTTCTATAGAGTCATGTTTGCTTGACTGTTCCATGGCAAAATTGTGACCCACCAGTGGTAACAACTTCCTGAACTAGGGCATCATGCCCATGAAGGTGGTACAAGTTGTCTAAACACCCATGTATGACACAGATGCTCAAGGAGTTTTGGGCAGCAGTCCTGCAGGAGTGGAGGTTGTCGGCACTGAGAATTTTCTGGGATATGTCCTTGGGTGTCAGTCAAGGAATTAATTGGACAGGTAACAGATGAAGAGCAGCAATCCATCACCCGTCCTGAGTGCCTGAATAGCTGTGGTAACTTATTCATGCTGTGGTGAAGATCTGCTGTCCTTTTGCTGAGCACTTGCAAAATGATTAAAAAAACATTACGCAAGAAAGGAAGTTTCAAAAGGGTCATAATTGGTGTCACATTTACAAAAAAATGCCACTGTGATGGGTTGTGCTAGGGGGAGAGAGACTTGCAGAGCTATGTGTACTAAGATATGGTGCTGCTGCTACCTTCCCCAGTGCTGGCGCACAAACAGGCTGCTTAGCACTGCGCACACATCTTTGCACTGTGATGTCAAGCATAGGTTTCATACTGGAAGAGTGCCCTTCCAGTAGAAAATATTATGCTTAAATAACTTTAAAACTTTTCACACTTTGGATGTGTACTGTACAGTGCAACACACATGCAATGTAAGAAGTGGTATGAGAAATAAATACATTTCTCATTGTTAGCGCCTGACTCAAGTAGATGTTAGTATTTTCACACACAGCCCTGTCTATTAATTTCAGTAGCTAGGTTTGTGCATCAATAACCATAGGTTGTAGTGCAGGAACACCAATTTACCACCTATGCGATATAGTGCAACTGACAATGTGACTAAAGAAGCTATAGGCAATGTGCCGAGTCAAACCCGCAGTAGGAACAGTAATCTTCAAGGATGTTTTTTTATAAATAAGTGAAATGAGAAACATATCTGCTACTTTGGTGACCTCCATACCTCTGCCACTTAATGTTTATAAGCGGCTGCCTGTGTCACACCCACAATGATGCAGTACACTTCTCAAATGGTATGCACATCCTGCAACATATTGGAACATGACAACATGCCTTCGCAACAAAATTCATGGTGCCAACCACAGGCGATGATGGTGATGCATTGAAGAAGTGTTGGGTGATGCAATGCTTGAATCTATAGAA
Organism: Calotriton arnoldi; assembly: GCA_963921515.1. Classification (NCBI taxonomy): domain Eukaryota; kingdom Metazoa; phylum Chordata; class Amphibia; order Caudata; family Salamandridae; genus Calotriton; species Calotriton arnoldi. Next base: position 159,928 of record CAWUFW010017668.1, on the reverse strand, counting down.
CGTTTGCAAAGGAAGGTACATAGATGCATACATGGCTGTTTTCAAAAGTCAATCAGCCAACTTAAGTTCATGATGTAATGCTGTGAAGTTGTAAGTTCACAATTGCAATGTCGATGTGTTGTTTTATTTGTCAGTGGTATGTGCAGTACATTTAGTTACATTATGGATCTATAGCCTACCATGACAGCTTCTGTAGGATTTGGCACTGTGTTGAAGCTGCCCAGTGTGTCCCGCGCATTCTGTTTATGGTATCAGTGCGAATTGCATGGTTTCCTGAAAACCAATCAAGGCTTTTGGCTTATTGCAAGGATGAATATATATTTTCAGATAGGGTAACACCTTACAAATCAATTTGAGAAAGTTTTACATTGTTGAGAATCTAAAAAATAATGTTTGTCTCCTTTTAATCGCACTGAAATTAGCAGAAACTGCACACATATGTAAAATATTATGCGCATCATTATTGCCATCTCTAGGCTGTAGTTGGTATGGAATCCTTCTATATATAGAGCAAAACAGGCTTTTGCTTCTACCTTGATTCCCATATAGGCCCGAGTTGTGTTCACTGCAGGTCTCCCCTCCTCCTCGCATTCCCTTTCATCGTTTTAATTTGTGTTTTCACCCTGACACACACGCACAAGGAGAGTGACTGGCAATATCCTCTCATGAAACTGCCGCAGCTGCAGTCCCTTTCAGGTAATTGTTTGGAGTAGGCCTGGAACTGAGAAAGTACAGTCTTTAATCTCAAGCACTTCCGGTGCCGCGTGGAGTATGTGCAGACGCGATGGCACCAAGCAAACAATGAGACCTGTAAGAGCTTTCTGTGAACATGGATAAACAATCCCGCGTTTCACACTGTCTCCTGGAGTTCTCAGGATTACAGGAAAAATTTAATAATAACAGGCCCGAAACTTGAGCTGAAACGTCAGTTTGTTTCCTGTATGCTTCAACATACCCACTGTGCCCTTCGTCTTTGGTGGTTCTTTGTGTGAATGAAATATTCGATTTCTGCAACACACAAAATATTGGCTGTTCATTATGTTTTATTTCAGGAAAAAATGTATGGTTAGGTTGCCTAATTTTAATTCTGCTAACACTTGTGTGCTTTTTCATTCTCCTACATAATTTTAGAACAGTTTTAGCAATTCTTTTCAATTTTGTGGTGAACGTGGCTGATCAGGGGCGTTGGTCCCATTTAATTAGGCAAGCATTGGTAAAAACAATAAGTCTTAGGTATAAAACATTGGTTGTATGACAGAAGCACGAATGGCTAAACCATGCATGCCGCTACCACGCTGCCCCAACAACGAATGCGTCTTAACAATGCATGCCTTTACCACGCATGCCTTTACCACGCATGCCTTTTACCACACAATTTCGTGGTAAAGGCATGATTGGTAAAGGGATATGTGTGGTAAAGACACACCCCAACCCCCGCCCTGGGCTCTAAAACCTGGCACCACGTATTAAAAACGACCCCGACCCCAGACCTGCCCTTGAGCCCTAAAACTGCCCATAGCCCTGAAAACTGTCCCTTCCGCCCTGCCTGAACCCTAATACTCGTCCCCACGCCCTAAAAACTTCCACAACCCAGCCCTCCCCTCCACCCTGAGCTCTAAAACTGCCCCCTGCCCTGAAAATCGTTCCTTCCCCCAGTCCCACCCAGAGCCCTAATAACTGACCTCCACGTCCTAAAAACTACTTTGACCCCCCCGCCCTGAGCCCTAAAAACTGATCCCCACCCCTGAAAACTTCCCCAACTCCCCCCTGTCCTGAGCCTGAAAACCCAGCCCCCTGCCCTATAAACAACCCCGACCCCCCTGAGCCCTAAAAAATACCCCACCCCTAAAAACTACCACCCACCCCCCCAAAACCCGGCCCCAGGCCCACTTACCAGATCGTGTTGTCTCCCGATCCTTCCTCTTCCTGTGCTCGCCCATCCACACAGCTGGACCGCGTACTGCATTAACCACACATATGCATGGTTAAGGCTTACGCGTGGTTAAGGCGTGATTCCCCTTTCAGGAAAATGGCATGCGTGGCTCAGCCCGTGTTGTAAAGCCCATTTCCCATAAAACATCAAGTTAATGGCTTTGGCAATCACATGTGAATGTATCAAGATGCATCACTGGCATGGCCAGCAATCTTGCAATGGGTATCCTATTTCAACACAACTGAAATTACATTACTGCAAAATGTAATGAAATACTATTATAGTTATCTAAATTGATGCAGTGATATTCTCTGTAGTGATAATCTCTGTAGTGCTTCTATCCCACTTATTTCTGTACTTGTCAGGAGTATATTTGACAGTGCTTCCAGGATATGAAAGTACTTGCAATGGGTATGCAGAAACCAATTAATTTACAGGTTTGTGACTGGTGAAAATCTACTAAAGCCAGGACCTTCTTGAAATGCCAACAATAATGCCCCTCTAAACTCTATATTTGTAGTTGTGGAAAAACCATAATTAGGGCGGAATTTCAGCATTCACAAATAATGTTTGTAAGGTTAAACTTCCCCAATCCTAATTCTCTGATTCAGGATTGGCAAGTATCCAAATTCATGACGTTAAGGCCGTCACAGAAAACAATGCACGCTACTTGTTTGTAGGCAAGTGGTGTGAGCTAAGAGTTTGCAACAGTGTGCCCAAATGTACCCCTGAGACCAGATTGCCCGAATTTAATTGTTGGTGCTAATTTGCGCAGAGGTGAGATTTAACATTATATCACATAATGGATGAACATGATATTTTGATTCATTTTTTCAGCAATCAGTGCTGTTTTGCAACATTAAAAACAATGTTTGTGTTTTTTCTTGGCCGGCAATTTGAGGAAATTAACTGTGAAACAAACAACCCTTTACATACAGGTAGTCTGCCCAAACCTTGGTTATTGCAGCATTACTGCGTAACAAATGCTATAATATCTGATTTGTAACTGGGGAACACCATATTACAGGAAAAGTAATGACGTGCCTGTGTGCACAAACAATACACTGCTAGTAACACAGCACAAATAAATGCAGAAAAAACTCTGAGACACTTTTAGAACAAGTTATTCACAATTCAAAGCTACGCCTACAGAAATAACATAATTCATGGTAAATTTAATGCAAAGGTCTAAGGCTCTTATGGATCAACGCATTTCACCATAGACACAAAATGAGTAAAACCCTTTGATACATCAAGACCAAAATAAGGGTAGAGGTCCCCAGCTTTACTCTGTCTTTTGACCTGCTCCTTTTCACTCCATAACGTTTGGAGTGGAGAGCTTTGGTGTGGAAAATGTAGACCCATTCTTTCATTTCTCCTATATTTTGTACTCTTATTCTATTACTCGTCGTCTCTGTCTCTCTTTCTGTCTCTCTTTCTTTACCCCCTCTTTCTTCTCTCTCTCTCTCTCTTTTCTTGTGCCTCTTCTCCCTCCTCTCTCTATCTTTCTGTCCTCTGTCTCACCTACATTTCTGGGAATGCCACCCCTTTACATTCCCACCTTATGATTTTAAGGCTGCTGTTTGATTGGAAGAAAGCAGAGCACTGGCGTAGCAAGGGGGGGGCGGAGGGGGCGGTACACCCCGGGCGGCACGAGATTTGGGGGCGGCAGGTAAATTTATCGCCAGCACCCCCCCCCCCCCTGCTCTTAGGCGCTCGGCGGCGGCGGCAAAAGGCAGGGACCGCCACGGGCGACAGAGTGCCTAGCTACGCCACTGAAGCAGAGTATACTTGAAACCAAAGCCCGTTAATTCAGGGATGGTAATTACAAAGGGACAAGCAAAAGGTCATGGGAAATCTAGGAGAAGGAACATGCAACGGAGCGAATCAGCAGTGTTTGAAGGCTAGCAGGAAATACAGACAAATTAACATGGCTTTATGCTGCGAGGAGCAGGCGCAAAAGGAATCCCATCCCAACCTATCTCTAGCTGATCTCAAAGCCTTGTGTTTTTTTTTTAAAGATGCTATCACACATCTAAGCCCCCACTATACTGCTGACAGAATCTGTCAGTACTGTACTGGGAATGTTGTTCTTGCCCTGTCTTTAATAATTTGAAATAATTGCAGTTGTGCTTCAGTTTTCATGACCTTATAGGCTCCAGATTGCTCTAATTCTGTGCGGCTTTCAAGACCACATCCTCCATCTATTGATGCTGTCAGTACGTTTTTGCAGTGTGAAATTCCTACTGTCTTCACACACCTCACATTTTCTTGCCTTGTGTCTCTTTTTTCCTCAACAGACCCTGTACACCACTCCGCTGCCATTTGGCTATCTTCACGCTACAGAAAAACCATATACATACATACAGACATACATCCATCAAGTGAATTGTAATGAGTCTGTTCCACATCTTGTTGCACTTATCAGAAAATACATCCGTTTGGGTATGTGACCTTGGCAGCCTTAAAATATCTGCAACAGGAGACAGCTGCAGACCAGATAAGGTTTCGGTAGAGTCCTGTTTGAACCAACCCCTGCATTTATCTATCCTGACTTCAGATCAGTGCTTAATTTGAGCCGGTGGTTTCCGGTGCTCAGCACCAGCACTTAATTGTAAACACCGGCTCTGGACCATGGTGGCACTGACTGTCTAATTTAGAGATGAGCACAACAGCAGATGTTTTAGAATTCATGATATATTAAAAATGACTACAACCAGCACTCAAGCCATTCTTATAGCTTTGTGGGCCTGGAATGTATTTATTTAGAGTTTTATATAGTGCGAACATGACCCTAGAGGGTATCAGTGCGATTTACAAATGAACAGGACAGGAAGTAGTAAAATTATCTGAATAGTCACACTTTTGAGTATGATGGTTAACAGTTGCATTTGGTACTGTCATGGACAGCGCTGGCCAGAGCAATTGGTGGCACAAGCTGCAGTGGTCTCCTGCCAAGGGCCCCGGCACTTATTTTTTTACAAATTAAGCACAGCCTCAGATGCAGTCCATGGAACCAGGTGAAGGTTTTTTTTATTATTATTATTGGAGTGCTTCAGCACCTTTAATTTACTTTGCTCCAATGGCCCATAGGTCCAAGGCAAAATGCATTTACCCTTCAACTGAAATTCCAACTGTCCCATAGTCCATCTGCACCTTTCATTCCTAATGGCTTTGGATCTTTGGTTCTTGCAATGTCTCTGCCTCCTTAGTACTGACTACCTGTAACCTGTACACTTCAGTATGCCGCTACACTCTTACCCATTGACTGTACCAATAATGGGTGTTTTCTATGGGCATGCCTATGGGTTATGCCTCGATGCTCTTAGATGGTCTTGAGATCATTTACTCTGACAGGCGGCATGCAAGGTATGTCTCCGTGTCACTCTCCTGCTGTTCTGCAAGGACTGGTAATAGCAACTGCCATGGCTGCCTGTATCCAGAGCATGTTGAGAGCTGTCAGTCCTGAGTATATTCTATAGAGACCCCCCCCCAACTATAAACCACAAATTAATATGAACTCTAAATTCTATCGCTCACAACTCTTATCACCATTAAATATATAGGGCCTCATTCCAAGGGCTTAAGTCATCTTAATGGGGCTGGTAACAGGAATTAATTACAAGCAGCTGAAATCTCGGTGTGAAACATTGGTGGAAACGTGGGTGTTGGTGTAGAAAGACCAATTACCATATACTGCACCCCAAAAAACATGTAATCCCTGTTATTCCCAAACCCTCTCCACTGGAATTACTAGGCTTTTGGTAGTTTCAAATACAGAGAGGGAAAATAACAGTATAATGCTGGAATATCATGGTCTGAATACAAATATATCACCCCATTGGAGTTAATAACAGATAATCGACATTAATTGGGACATTTTTGTAAATGATGTTTAGAACACAATAATTATGTCAGACAATATGTTTATACACAATATTCTGACATTCAACTTAAATAACTTTGATTATTCTGTGGAACATGTAATTAGTTCCTAGGTGCTTCGACCTAAGAGTCAACACCAAAATGCTTGCTACGGAGACCATATAGCAATTCAACACTCTTCCAATCAATCACTTCCCCACTATGTAGCATGTTACCCATCTGATAATGTATTTTGTTGCGTTATATAAAAGGGAGAAAGCACTACACAAATGCAATTACAATACAATACAATTTCACTTCATCTGAGATACTAACACACTACTTGAGCTACTCAAAAACTTCTCATTTCACTTTCCTTGTGTCTAAGTAGACATTCTGTTCAAGACGGACGGCCATCATGGCAACCCTGGGCACAGATGCAGGAGTTTCCCAGAGTTGGTGAGGCAACAAATAATGCCACTTTTCATTGTTTAAATTTTGCTCATGAGGGAGTTTGCAAAAGTGGCCACCTGAACCTCTTGGCTGCTGGGACCGGCGGGGTTGCCTAGGGGAGTGGCAGAAGCACTATAGAGATGTTTGAAGGGCAGGAGGCCCTCCTCGGTCTCCTTGATGCCCTGTCCAACTTTTAATGCAACTTTTGATCGTCCAGCACCAGGATCTTCTTTTTTCTCACCCTCCATTCCTAATGTAAGGTAGGAGGTGAAAATGTTGTAAAAGAATGCATTTTGCTTTGACTTTAATTGTACTTTTTATTACATTTACCTTGCATGCAATTTTGCAGAATTTGCGGGGGAAGAGTAGTGGTTGGCAAGTAGACACCTTGGCATCAGGTGGTAAAATGGCTTCTGAATTCTAGATTGATTTGGCTTTAAATCTTTTCCAAAGCCATGGCACTGGCACTGCTGTGTGCAGGATGGGGGGGGGGGGCTACGGGCGCTACAGTGATTGCCCTAGCTCTCCAGGGTACTCTATTGCACTGTCCTTTGGATGCGGGGAGTTGGTGTTTGTCTCAAGGTGACCATAGTATGCAGGGGTGGCTCCTCCATTAGGGCGGAGGAGCGTTGCCCCACTGCTTTCTCGCATTGCGAGAAGCAGAAACATGAAATGGTAAAACTACCATTTTATGTTTCCGCTTCTCGCACTGCGAGAAAGCAGAAGTGTTTGGTTGGGGCCGGGCAGGTGGGCGGGTCTGCTCTAGGGCAGGGGAGGAGTGGCTTGCCCACTGCTGAGGGCATTGACTGTTTGGTCGGCCCCAGGGCAGACCAAACTAGTCATGCACACTCTGCCCTTTCTCCATGTAGGCTGCATGCAGGGTACATGGAGAAAATGACCTCCCCATAGGCGCCTGGCTGGTCGGCGTCCAGACCAATCACAATGCTGCCATTGCAGCGCTGTGATTGGCTGAGGGGAGGGAGGCTGCCTGCTTCCTGTTCCTGCTGGAGGCAGGAGAGCAGGAAAACGCGGGACCCGCGGACAGTTATGTTTTTTAATTTATAAACCCCCCCATGAGACCCTCCCACGCGATCCCCCCCTCCCTCCTCCCCACCCGTGATTAATGCCGGCAGCGACTGATAGTATGGCCCTGTTGCCAAGACCCAACTTCCGACAGGTGACACGGGAATCCCCTTTTTGTTTTGACTCGCATCGTTGGGTAAGGGCTTAGCTTACAAGTTGGTCCAGGCTCCCTCGTAGTGAGGTAGCAGGTGAGTTCGCCTTGTGAGAGATTTCATCTTGTGACAGATATCATCTGGGGGATCTGGAATTTTACTCTGGCTCAAGTTAATTAATTGATGCTGCAAGGGCAAGCACAGTGCTCAATCATAACACGAAAGACTCAGGTGGCTCAATGGCTAGATTATTTGACAACATTTGAAGATGCCACTTTATGTAAATAATAAGAAATGTTTATCCTGTTATCTATCCTAATGACGTGTAAATAAATACGGCCTGACAATTGTTTTTTCTCTACAGCAACACTCAGTTTCATGCAGTTTGATTATTGTTTTGGGTGTAATGACTGAGTTGTGGCCATGTCATTCATATTTTGTTTGGGTGCTCCTCATCCCAAGAATGGGAAAGGTCCCTTCCTATGCACGTAAACCTTCTTAGCACCTAGCAGCTACTCTAATTTTCCAGACAAGGGACCTGAACATAATGGTTTCTTTAATGTTTCATTATTTTGTCTCACAAAAGTTTGCACAATATGTATGTTATTATTCATCTAATTATTAGAATTATATATCACAAACCCAACTGCCCTGGCAATCAATTGCTTTAAAATCTGACAATTAAAAACACAGCAAAACAGGATAGTGTGGAACAACGAGTTAACCTCAAGTGACAAACACCAGAAGCAATGTATCTCATAACAAAAAATAACTGATTTTAGGATATGTTACTGTGATATAGTGAGAAAATCTGGGGGCACAATACGAGACTTTGCAGGGATACACAAAACAGAGCACAACTGGAACAAACGCTTGTTGTTGCTCTCTATTTCTTTAATTAAACATTTCAGACATTATTGAAAGGTGTAAGTACCTTTTCAGTATACATATGCAATTTTTGGAATATACTCCCAAGAATAATGACCATCAATAACCTTCAAAATTAATTCAGAAGAAAAATAAAGGCTTGAATGGAGTTAAATCTCACAGCTCAATGTGTAGCTGTTTTTTATAAGCTGCCTGCGACCTCATCCTCACTTTCCTTTGCACATAATGAATGCAAAAGATGCAAGTAAGTGCTGCGTTGTCAGGCCTGGAGCAAACTCTCCTGGCTTCACACATCAAAACTAAACACAAATAAATTTGACTTAAACTAACACCGTCTCCAATCCATGTACTTGTGAAGTAGCTGCAGCGTACTACTAACCTGACCATGTGATAAGAACTTTATTTCCTCATGAAGAGGTAGTAAAGGACTATGGAATACTGCAAATCAGTAATACAGTCAATAAATACCATGGATAAAAATGAGAAAAGGAACCATCTTGTGTAACAGCAATTTTAACAAAGAAAGCTTAGTATGTGAAACAACTTTAAAAATGTCAGTTCACTATTTTGCTAACTATATAATTTCAAATGTAACCACCTTATTTTCCATCACATGTAGTCCAAACTTTCATGTTTGAAAAGTGGAGAAAAGGTATTTTCTCATTTTTTTAAAAAGTAAATATAGCATAAACATTGTGAATTCAGTTTGCACTTCGTTTGTCCTGGTGCAAGCGCCATTTGTCACAATCCCTGTTAAACAAGCAGGGAAGCCCGGTGGAGGGAAGAGGACCCTTGATGCTTTGCATCTGTTATATCTGGTATAAATGCATTGAGCAGTGGGCACATAAAGGCATTTGTTTGCTCTATTTAATGCTTTGAAGTTCCACTTCAAAGAAAGCAAGACAGAATGTCAGTCTTACTGAGTGGCAGAGAAACAACGCGCCCCGGGATCCCTCTCGGACACCACTGCTGTTCCATGTCCCAGACACTTTCAGCCTCTTTTCCCTTATATGTTCACAACTTTTACATCTGTGAAGCTATTTCAAAATAATAAATATAATAAAGGCAAAAGGGCAGCTGCTTTGGATTTGATGAAGACAGAGGGACCCTCTAGTTTGTTAGTAGCAAAAGTCGCCACAGCACTAATTAGAGTATCCTTGTCTCACAGCAATATCCGTGTCCTAAAGAATACTATAACTTTATTTAAAAATCCTTATTTTTTGTAACTTTATTTCAAATGTCTTCTATCAATGTCCAGGCCTGATGCTAAACACGTCAGTAATGCTAAGTCTTAGCGGTAGCAAAAATCACCTGTATCTTTTTCATTTAGAAATGTTTTTGTCCATGTCCAAGGGCCTTGTAGGGACTCACACTGCAGTATGCGTCATTGTATTTGGCTATGGCTTTGTGGATTTTAATGAAAACACAATAAAGAACAGTTTTATACAAGAAAAGATCGCATCTACAAATTGGAATTTTCTTTGTGTACACATTGTCCAATACATTATGATATACGTATCTATGGGGTGCTGAACCTAATGTGTCATGTTTTAAGGGAATCTTTTCTCTATTTAGGAGTGTAAAGGGAGTGCTCCTAGGTTCTTTGCACTCAGCAATAATAGGAATTAATTGCTACATTTTCATAAAAAACTTTGCTGTCAGGTGCGGTATGTTATAGCCTCTTCCCCTTTTCTGGTCTGTGTAAAGTCATTGTATTGTACTTAACTGTAGTTGCTGAGAAAGGAACAGAGATTACTTAATAATGCAAACTCTGTTCCTTTCTTTGTGGGGACCTTTCATGCTGCACAGTGCACTACTTTTTCCAATGCACTAGCCTATTTCTCACCCTATTTCTCACCCTATACCTCTATCAATATATCCACTACCTCCACTCTCTCATTCATCAAAAACCCCATTCCACTACTATGATCCCCAAAATAGCCCTTTCTACACTCTCCCCTACTCTACCCCTCCTTGCACCACCCGACACCTTTTTTACTATACTGATCCCCCAAAACAAGCCTTTCTAAACTCTTCCCTCTGACTCTTCCCCTCCACATCCCTTTTTACTCATCCCAACCCTCCCACTACTGATATGACCTCCCAAAAAAAAAAGGAGAAAAAAAAAAGTCTAAAGCCTTCACTCTTCTCTTCCTCCACTATCCTTTTCAATCGAAATAACAGACTAACATGTCCACTTCTCAAATTTCACTATACTAATTCACTACTAATCCTTTATGGGTTCCGGAGTAGCGTGCTACACACCGAAAAAGCGATTCAACACTCCATTAGGGGTAACAAGCACTATATATATATGCAAACCTTTGTCCCTCTTCTATCCCTCTGCTACCTTCTCAATCCAAATAACTGACTAACATCCACCACTCAAATTACTTTCACATTTCACTATACTAATTCAACACTAATCCTTTAATGGGTTCCGGAGTGGCGTGCTACTCGCCAAGAAAGTGCTTCAACACCCCATTAGGGGTAACAAGCGCTACATAAATGCAAACCTTTTTTCCCTCTTCTATCCCTCACTATCCTTCTCAATCCAAATAACTGATTAATATCCACCACTCAAATTACTTTCATAGTTCACTATACTAATTCACCACTAATCCTTATGGGTTTCGGAGTAGCGTGCTACTCGCCAAGAAAGTGCTTCAACACCCCATTAGGGGTAACAAGCGCTACATAAATGCAAACCTTTTTTCCCTCTTCTATCCCTCACTATCCTTCTCAATCCAAACAACTGACTAACCTATCCACCACTCAAATTACTTTCATATTTCACTATACTAACTCAACACTAATCCTTTATGGGTTCGTAGTAGTGTGCTACTCGCCGATAAAGCGCTTTGACACCTCATCAGGGGTAGTAAGCGCTATATAAATGCAATTACAATACAATACAACAGTTGTAACAGCAGTCATTGGTAAAGTGCTAGTAACACACCTGATAAATTGAATCCATGCCACCTTGCACCCATGGCGCTTTGCAAATACCAAGCAACTCGCTGTCCGTTGTCGGGGTCAGCTCACCTCCCTTTCCCAACACTGATTTTCTCATAAGCGCTCTGAGGGCACCTCTTTGCTGCTCTACAAGTCCTAAAGAACATAGCAAACAAAGTAAGCAGCTGTCTCTCATATCCTAAATATTATGTGTATCACTGGGTGCTGTGTAGTGGTGTCAGGGCAACGTCAACACTGTTCAAATAACCTAAAACATAACAGCACAGCATGTCATAACATACGGAGTAATCAACTTCGCATTTCTAAGCATATAATATACCTCACATCTGTGTTATGAAACTTAAAAGTGTTGGCTAAAAATATGGAGACATTTGCACTATATGCAGAACACATAGCATAATTAAGCTACTTTTAAAAGTGACAAAAGCGCTATGAAATGCTCTCTGGTGAAATAAAAACTGCACACGTTATATAAAATATACTAATGTACAATGGCATTTTGCATAGCCTTCTTTTGTGAGGCCTGCCATTGCCATGTTTCTTTTAAAATTGAACGAAATGACATTTCCTTAACTCTTCAGAATCTTTTTCTTGCCCTCTACATTCCAACCCAGACTCAATTTATGCCCAGCATTTCATTTTAAACTGACTTCCGTCAATAGCTCTGAAACGGTGACGCATTTCGTAATATTAATGGAGCGGTGAGCATGTCCAGACGGCTGAAAGCGGAACAAGGGCGCGCGGTTTGGGCTCTTTTATGTCCATTGGTATGTTAAGAACTTTGCAAGATGCTGAGGTCCCCGAAATTCAAGGTAATGGCGTCTGTCACGGAGGCTCTGCCGCGAGACACAGCAGCACAGGCCTGACTGCGGCTGCCTGACTTAAAGGTAGCGTAAAGAAGCACATGGCAGCGCTCCCTGGGATACAATTATACACAGGGAAGTGTTTTTTTACGAGGGCTTTAATGCTCGAGGATTTGGCGAGTTGTTTTAGAGATGCATTAGTCACACTCCGGGGAAATGCGAGACCTTCGGCCTGTCGCTTCCATTCCACGGCGGCCCCAGACCACAAGGATTTATGATGCTGCGGTCACAATTTTCCTCCTCACCTGTTTATTGGCGCTCGTTTCCACTAGGGTGTGAAAGAGCAGTGCTCTAATGAGGAAGCATCGGCTGGCGCTGATTGCCCCATATCGAGAATCATTTTCAGGCCGCAAAAACAATATTTTCAAAATCCTGTGTGGTTTGATTTAATCCTTTCAAGACGGTCTGCGTTCACGGCTGGCGGAGAGGGTCGCATATGTTTGCACACCCCAGAGGTAACATCTTATGAAACTCTTCTGTTATGAACCACTTGCGTTTTTTCAAGATCATGAAAAGGTTATCGGTCAGTAGCTAATAGCATGGATGGCAACATTTCGAAACAAGAAAGGAGATAATGAAAAAAATATCGGGGAATTTAATTTTCACCATATGCTAACACTGAAAGATGCGGGAGACAGGTAAAATAAAGCAATTTTGGGCTTTAAAAATCGGGAGTGTCCCGCCTGAATCGGTCCTGGTGGCATTTATGTAAAATATCAATATATCTGGCTGTGTGTTTTAGGAGGTTGTGAAATTGTGGTTTTTCCTTCCTGTAATTCTCACGAGCGCTACAGTTACAACTATTAGTTTGCTGTAGGCTTGCGTGCTAAAATCATGACATTCGCACTGCTTTTAAGTTGTTTTGAGAATTAAAAGATTGCCAACATCCATTCAGGGCCGAATTGGAAACTAAGGAGTTGTGCCAAAAATGTTCAAACCAGCCCCCAATGCAGTTGGCCACGACTAGAGGAGGGCCTTGTGGTTGCATGATGGAGGCCTATCACTTTCTGAAAGCAGCCGCCAAGCCGCACTGGGAACAGAGGGGCTCAATCCTAGACCAGCCCTGCAGCCATTCAGTTTCAAAGTCATGAAAAAAATGTTTTTTACATTAGTGAGAAAATGGCACACCCATTTTCAAGGGCAGCTAGCATTCACAAGGATATACTCTGTGGTGCAGCGGAATTTAGTGCTCCATGTACGCATGCATTATATATACACGTTATATGATAACTCTATAAATCTGTGTTCACCGTATTAATTGAATAACGGTAGATGGCTATATTTGCCTGTAGTGATAGCCATACATGTTACCGCATTTTATGCACTCATGCTGACTGTACCTGTCTAGATTAGCTAGCATAATTGGAAGTTGGACTTGGATGTGTAGTGCATGGGGATGGGTAACAACCTCCTGTACCAGGGTGGCCGAACTGTTGCTAACTCCAAGGCTGTGCATCTATGTACTTCTTTGTCTGACCCTGGGAACTTGGGGATTCTACCTACTCCCAGAGAAGATCGTCTCCTGATTGGACCATCTACAGGGAGTTGATGGGAAGAGGCTTCCAGAACCTTCTACTGTGTTTTAATTGTGTGTACCTTAAAAGTAGTTAGCAGATCCTGTCCTGACTTTGCTGAGAGAAGACCTTTCTCAACTCAGCTGATTTCCAGTGTACTGGGTGCTGAGCTTCATGCTTGAATGCCCGTTTCTTCCTCAGGATGCTTAATTTGTTTTTTCTGATGCTGACACCTTCCTCTTTGAACTTCTCCTTGCCACTTTTGATGCCTTATTTAGAATATGGAAATTCGTTTATTGAACCAATCTACTTTATATTTTGTGCTCTTTACATTTTTATAATTTACATATTTTTCTTTATAGTATACAAATGTAGATTGTATATTTATATAGATATTCATGTTTTTTAATAAATGGATTTGCTAATTGATTGACTTGTAACCATTTACTTAATCTGCTAATAAACCTTTATTTTTTGGACATCATCCTCTCTGTCGTTTTTGTGAAGCCACATTGGTTTCACTGTTATTGAAATGTGTTGTTGATGCTAGCTCCTAGAGTGTGGCCGTTAAAGGCTAGGGAGAGATGGCGGCAGGGCCTGTTCAAAGCAGATTAGTCTGTAGCTGTCTCCCAGCTCATCAGAAACAAAAGTGAAACAATTACGATTGGCAAGATCACAAACTATGATGTGAAATAAGAGAGTCATGAAAAACAATTGTATAAAGAAAGCACTGGTACTGTGAACATTTTAAAAAAAACGGCACATGCCACACACTGCAGAATCAAAGCTCCCATCTCTTAACCTGAATCTTAAGCTGTACACTTCCAATTCGCTTTTGTTATCTGAAAATGGACCAGCTTTGTGAAGAAATATCTGTTATTTATTCACAAGTGTATCCTTCTTTTCACCTTTGTAACATTGATTCATTGAAAAGGCATAGAATTCATAACACAGCATAGGGTTTCGCCAGGCTTTAAAGGGGTTCAGAAAAAGGAGTACCATTCATTAAATAGAGCAATATTACAACCAGCCTAAAGATTGTTTTCCTTTCATACAATAAGTCTGATGCAGAGATTACCCCTTAGCCCCCATCAGCTTCAAAACTGTTAGTCCTACTTTTCATAACAATACATTTCTTTTCTCTAAGAAATGTGCCAAGACCAGATGTTCCGAATCAGGGCACAGAAATATGTTGTCTTGAATTTCACACATAGGATGGTCTTCAGTGTAAATGTATTTATAATCATTTGGTCATATGCATGAATAAAGGATGGACATGTGCATTTTTTCATTTTTAGTAATGGTATCGTAATGAAGGGATATGATATTGTTTATCTGACAAATACATTTATTGTGTTATAAGTAGTGTTGATGAGGTGATAGATAGCAATACTAGCACATGCCATACACTCATATGCCCTAGTTAAATATGATTAGGAGTTACATTACAATTTTAAGAGTAAGACTGGCACACTGAAAATGTCCTGTAAATGTACAGGTGATTCTGTGAGAAGAAAAACCATAGGCTGTGCAGAGATGATACTCAGCAAACCTGGTTGGAGATGCTTATACATGTCATTTCGGGAACTGTTTTGAGTAAGAATGTTTGCTATTTAATGGAAAGTTCTATTACGTGTATATTTCAAGAGAGTAGAATGTTGCAGCCCACTGAATGAGTTTTTGGTTGTCGAAGCTGCTTGACTGCGCCTCCGCTTGTCTTTAACTGATCCTACGGGCCTATAACAAATCTCTCTAAATTTAATTAGATTCTCACCAATTGGATCTGCCTTCATTTTTTCAGTTACACATACTACAATTTTGCGACGAGCTTCAAGTTATGTAATGTTTTGCAGTGCAAGCATGGTAACATTTTTCTATACCCTTACTACTCTGACCACAATAGGCCCTTTACCATTAGACAATCTGCAGCATTTCCATTTACCACAGAGGCAGTGATCCTCTGATTAATCTTTCTCCACTGATAGGAGGGGTTGAAATTAGGGTGGCCAAAATACCACGTTAGCTGTCCAATGAAGACCATTAATTACAGCTAACTCAAAAATTTGGATCAGATTTAGGTACACCACTCTTAAGACCATGCTGTAGAAATAAAGAATAGCAATGGGAAGATCCAACCTCCTGAAGAAATTAAGTCAGGCTACAATCATGCAGACCAAAAGCTCTGCAACAGCAACACAGAACAAAAGAAGTAATACTTGATGTTCTGACAGAGCTCGCTGATTCTCCCTACAACACATTTAAGTCATCAGTAAATTAGCACAGTATCAATGGAAGAATCAACAAGACTCAATAATAGACTCATGCAGATATTACATTAATTTGGTTATTGTATTAAAGATCCATAGCAATAAGCAATCTTTTGAGAATTTTAGTTAAGAATATCACAGCTTGCATTAAAGCGCTAAGCATTTAGGCAAGGCTTTATTGAATGGTTAATATAAAATCCGTTTACAGAATTACAGAGTCCCACTACCAATAAAGGCAGAAGGATGGTTAGTTTGTCTAACGGCTCAAATCCTAAAGAAAAAGGGGATATGGTTCCGATTTAAAGTCCATTAAGTGTGAGTCCATTAGCATAGAACAAAAGAAATAAAGGAAAATGATAATGAAATAGTTCGGCCTAGAAGGTTTCAGTCCATCAGCTACCAACTGCAGCATCGGCAAAGCATTCCAAAAATAAAGTCTAGCTCTTAGTAATCATCAAAATTCAATCAGCATAGCGTCCTCTCACAAGGGGAAAGAAAAAATATGGTGTTGCCCCTCCTCTGGGGTTTCTTCTTTTATCAAATCTCTAACAAAGTCCCAGTGATGTAGCATCACAGCACCATCAAAAGACTGTCATATGCTTAGATTCACATAATATCACCTAGGACACTCGCAACAGAGGGATGCTTTCCCATGCTAGTCATGAGAAACAAAAGTTTCAGAAGTCCACATAGGCCTAACATGAGTGAAAAATAAATACAAAGTATCAGTCTATAGTAACAGCAGAAATCCTGTTCCCACAGGAATAATTCACTGTGAACGTTGAAGAAACATTTAGGAATCTTGAAAGTTACACATGCACTGAACAAATAAAGCAACATTTCACTAGTTGTAAAAGGACCATTGTATTAGGTCAGGGGAAAGGTCAGCATTAGAACAAAAGCATGTTTTGGAAAGGCTACATTGGCATTACACATTTCAGATGAAGCAAACTCTAAATCAACATCAAATATAATGTAATAAATCATTTCAAATAGGGAATATGTAGAACTTTCACCAGACATTATTACATGGAAATAGCTAACGTTAGAAATATCCTACTACCACAATTTTTCTCAATATTTATATAAGTATATAATTTTTCTACATTCAGACTACAATATTCGTTTTTCACTTTTCATAAACTATAGAATCTCTAATATCGTTATGCAAAATTTCAAGATCGTACCTAGTTTCTAAACATTTTTGCACCGACTTTTCTAAATGGTGCATTCTAACAGAAGGCATTAGAAACACTAGGCCACTTTATTAACACCAGAATTTGACCACTTTATTAACATCACAATTTTCATCAGTAAATGCTAATATGCAACATTTTTATAAGAAATTATCATTAGTGCAACTCGTTTCTATGTATTAGTATTACTTTGTGTGTATGTTTTCTTCATCTTACATTTTAAAGCAAGCTTTTACGGTGCTTCTACTATACTTGTCTCAGTTTCATGTGTCACTGTGTCTGACGTTTGCAAAGTGCACTTTCAGCTCTTCGTATCTTTAATCAGCAAATGTGTTGTGTATTGTGATATTTAAAATCTTGCGTCATCACTTGTATAGGTCCACCAATGAGATTTCATCACAGTGAATGATTCACTGGTCATCAATCTGCCTTTACAGAAGCAACGTAGTTCTACTTACGAAGGATTCGAAAGCAATATCATTTACTTAAAATGGAAGTAACTTTCACTTCATTTTACTTCACTTACTTTTGTGCCCAGTTGGAAATGCCCATTATTTGCAAAGGTACGTCATTCGTGCTCTTGCACACGACTGGTCGCTCAGCCTCTTCTTGAGACCTTCATGATGTCTTGCGATCGGTGTGCAGAGTACGTCTAATCTGATTGGTCGCATCCAATTGAAAGACTAGAAAATTCACGCAATTCTCTCCATCCGTTCTAGTCTAAAGTGATCTGCCACATTTATTTGTGAAGTGTTCACGAAATGGTCTATAAGGCACAGAATGTAAAAGCAAATCCATGGAATTTGAACTTCTAGTTTCCAGGACCACAATAAGAAAAAACAGAGAGGCTGTTATGAAATGATCCCTTTGCAAGAAGTTACGTAAATAACTTAATTTATTTACATTATGGTGCAACACTTCTTAATTTGCTCTAATTTTAACTGATTAATTTATATTAAAAAATGAGTTCTTTTCATGGAATAGTGCAGCCTGGCTTATTTTTTGCAAAATTCTAGAAAACCCATTGTGAAATGGAGTATGGGGCGCAGGGCATTTGAAAAGTATTTGATAGCCATTAATGGCAAGGAGTTTGCTGCAGAAAGAAAAAAAAGTGCTATTATTGGGCCTGTTAGGTGATGCAGGGCAGGACATTTTCGAAAATTTGCCAGAAGTAGATGCATTAAATGGTTATTTATACCATGGGATGTGTACCAAGAGTCGGTTACAATGATGGAAAAACAGTTTACTAATAAACCGTGTGTGGTATAGGGAGACTTTTTTTTGTTTGCAACATTTATTTATTGCAAGTACTAAGTTAAATTTATCAAGACACGCAAGGCCACCTTGCATGGACCTGCATGGCTTGTTAAATCTAGAGTAACACAACGCAGTGCAAATCACTGCATTACTCTGCCCCAGGGAGGCGTTCCATGGGTGGAGCGTGGGTGTTCCACACATCCACCCTTGGATTTTGGTGCATTCCCAGATTTACCATTAGTGGTAGTCCTGGGAATGTGTCAAAATGCTATGTCTCTCCAGGGGAGGCGCAACGAGGAGACATTTCTTATTTCTTCTTGTTTTTTCCTCTTTCTATGTGTGCTGCAATCTGCAGCACATATAGAAAGAGGAACATGGCTCAGAGGATTGTTTTTGTGCAGGAAGGTGCAGAAACAATCCTGCCTGTAATGCAGGCACCATTGCACCACGGCACAAGGGTGCCTGCGGTGGCGCTAGGCAGCATGTTGTGTGCCAGTGCAAGGAAAGGACAAGAATGCACTGAATAATTTTAAATACAGCTCATTCCTGCCCTTTCACGCAGCGCAGCAAGGTGGCTTGCTGCGCTGAATGAAATATTGATAAAAATGCCCCTGAGTTTGAAATATGTGTGTGAACAAAACACACTTAAGTAACCATGCTGTTTGTCCTGCTTTAGAAAAAAATGGCTGAAGTGAAAGAAAGCAGGCCATTTTTAATCGATGTGCAAAAGTGTTGAATCGGGAATGAATGTTAAAGTGAGTAGCATTGAAGAGACTGAGAAAGATGTATGTGCTAATTTGGTTCTTAGAGTTGATGCTGAGCTCGGTTAATGTAAAAGGCATTTGAGCATAGCAACTATAGGCAATGTTAGTTTGAGTGTAATGTCAAATTCAGAATCTCCATTACTACTTTATCAATGTTAAAATTTTCAAGTTGTGGAAAGAAATTAAATTATTTAACAAAATGTCAATTCAAAGTCATGTGGCGATTTTGATATCTCTATGGTAGGATATTTTGTTGACACGCTGAAGTTTATTGGCTAAAACATTTAAAGAAAAATGTAGGTAGCTAAGAAAGGGAGGAATATACTGGGTTGGCGTGATCTTGGGTTAGGCTTTGAAAACCCAAGATCTAGGCATTGAAAATCCAATTACCATGGATGACATGCCAGTTTTAAATGCGAATAATGATGGTGAGTGTTCAGACATTAGCTACATATTTGATAAGCATAAGGATGGTTTTCTTCACATATAAGATGTGTGAAGGGAGTTGCACACAAAGCAAAACTGACAGAAGGAGCATTACCAATAGCACAAAAGGTTCATCCAGTTCCTTTGTTTCTAAGAGATGATTTTAAGAAACTTTTAGATTATTTTGTCAGGAATGGAATTATTGAATAATAAAACTCATCAGAAGGCGTTTCTGATTTGTTTTTTCATTACACAGAAAAATTGAGGCGAAATTTGTCTATGTACAGATTTGTGTTCACTAAATAAAAGTATCATAGTTGATAGCCATCCTCTACCAAAAACACAAGAGATATTAGCAGAAATTGGAGGGGCTTCCTTTTTTTTAATTATGTTGTCTAAATAATAGCTTGACTTCATCACATTTTAGTCACATTTTGGTGCCTATCTTTATTTAAATTTACCATTTGGTTTGGCTTCGGGCCCCCAGTGTGTTCCAGAAGTTAAGAGGTGACTGCAAAACCACCTTTTCAAGAGGATATATTGATGTTTGCCATAACTTCAGAGGAAAACAATCTCTTATTGGACAGAGTTTTACAGTTACATAAAGGTAGCGGAACAACAGGTACAATGAAAATCTAAGTTTTTTACAAAGTAAGGTGAATTTATTTTGCTCACACAATTTCTGAAAAGAGCATTTCCCCAGAAATGAATCTCTTGAATTCCATTACTGATGCATTCAAATCGATAGCTAACGATACATTGAGTTAATTTTTAGGATTAAGTGAATTATGCACGATTTGGGCATGGGTGTGATCTTCATTTAAAACCTCTCGGGAAGTTGCTTGGAAAGGTATACATTTTTTGTATGGAATGAGGAATAGGATAACTTTTTTCAAGTTAGCAAAAAGATGATTTTAGAAGCTCCTGCTCCCACACTGTATTGATGGAAAGGGGAAGAATGTCATCATTGTTGATACCACTGGCATAGGTTTGGGAGCTGTTTTTAGTCAGGTCATAGATGGTTAATAGCATACCGTTGCTTTTATAGTATGAACGTTGAGAGGCTCTGATGTGCATTATAGCACAATTGAATGACATGAACTTGCATTTCTTTGGGCTGTGGAAAAACTAAAGATTTGTTTATGGAGAAGATATTTTGAGTTAGTGACTGCTCACTAGCCACTTTTTTTTATGATGGATGGCACAGGTATTGTTAATGCTTCTTCAAGGCTGGTGAATCTAATGTGCAAATTGCAAAAATAATTTTAGAATTAAACATATAGCAGTTGGGAGAAATTTGAGAGAGGATTGTTTCTCAAAAATGCCTGTTCAAGTGGACATTTATGAAGACGTTGATGGTGATCAAGATGTGTTGATGCCCTACAAGTATATGAAGTTACTATTTCTGAAAAAGAGTGAGTTGGTGCATGTAATAATTCACAACTGATTCTAGAGAAGAAATGTGTGTTTGAAGGGTGGTCTCACATTAGAAACATTGATGTGTCATCGAGGGGTTTCATACAAGTAGCTTCTGAATGAACAATTGAAAAAGATGCTGTTAAGACATGGTTTGTTTGTGCCCCCATTGACTTGCATGAAAAACGTATAATAATATGGGCACATTAAGGTTGAGGGAATTCCACCTTTTCTGCATGGTCACTCTGGATTTTTCGCCTTTTGCTGTACCCTATCTTTTTGCTGGCTTTAGAACTCTGTGCACTTTACCACTGCTAACAAGTTGTAAAGTGTTTATGCTCCTCCTTTAAACTAGGTTGAATTGGAATACTTCTATTTGGGATATTTAACTTGCCTATAAGTCCCTATTATATGGTACAAAATGTACGCGAGCACCTGGAATTAAAATACCATTAGTGAACTGTAGCACCTATTGCACCATCCAATGTAGTTGCAGTACAAACCCCTGTAGCCTGAATGTAACAGTCCAAAACATGCATGTCTAAATAAACCCTTTTTCACAGTTAGAAACCTTCCTTAAATATTAATATTTCATCTCTATGTAGGCCTTGTAGCCAGAAGGCAGGATACATCGTATTTAAAAGTAGGACACATAGAAAGTCAATGTTAACGTCCTTATAGTGACAAGCACTGAAAAACTGTTTTCACTGTGGTAGGCCTAGCTGTCCTATGTAGAAAACCAAAGTACACATTAAAATACTATTACTGTATCTCAGGAAAGAGACTAGCTAGAAAAATAACTGAACTACTATTTTAATAGGTATTAAAAATATCATTCAATGGTGAAATCAGATTTTTAATAAATATTAAGGAAAAGTAACTTTTAGGTTATCGTTTACCTGCCTGGAACTGCCAGAATGCTAATTAACACAGGCCTCTGCCAGCTCCTAGACAGTAATTAGTCTTGAATAGGCGTCAATAGGTGCCAAATACCTCCCAGGAGTAAACAATAGGCCGGCCTAAACGGGAAGAGATGACTTCTCTGATCTCCCCAGGATATGCATGGTGGGGCTGTGGGCAGCCTTTCTGACACTACAGTATCAAATCCTGGTTGTGTGTCAAACCCTGCTTGACATGTCTGCTGCATTTATATATTACCCTTGGGGCACACTTGGAAAGAGAGAGAACAGGATGCTAAGACAATTCTGGTGGATCCACCAATAAGGGGAACCAGAAATACAATGTTCTACAGTTTTAAGTAAAAATAGTGGGGAAAGGGCCTATTGCAGCTTGTTATATCCTGTAGCTTGAACAGGAGGTCAGTCATATGACTCTTGGAGTCCACTCCTTTAGTCAAGAAGAATTACCAGCATTGTGCCAGGCCCAGCATTTTCCACTGGTTGGGGAAAATATTCACAAAGGCAACTACACAGACACTTTCTAATACAGGCATGCATACATAAATATACACACTAACACACACTAACACACATGCATTCAACCACTCACAGACATGCACATGTGCACATGTTAACACACAAACATAGCACTTTTGATACTTCTATTCCACTGCCATCCCACCTCCTGCTCTGCCTCTTCTCTCCCATGCATGGCCTGGCTACTAGAGATGAGGGCAAGGTCCCTAATATGTACTCTTGAGAGGAGGAATGGGTGGCCAGGAGTGCCTGTGAAAGGGAGTGCACAGGAGAGAGGGCACATGGGCGAGCCTCTGTGAAACCAAATGTTTCAGCCAGAGGGTGGCTGAAACATTTGTTTTCACTGGAGAATGCTTGCTTTTTTGCCTGATTGTTTTGTTACCATGCTAAAAATGGTACAAGTGATGAGAGGAAGGTTTTTTATCTCTGCATGGCAACAGTACAATATTTTGATAACAAAGATGTATGCCTGCATGCTAGAGTACTCATTCTTTGAGTTTAACAATGTTTCGCTGGTTGTTTATTAATACACTGAGGCCGATAACTTCAACCTACAATAAAAGGGCATTCGCTCCACTGACCTACCTTTACATCACAGGGTATATCATTACTATTCTTAACTCCACATCTACTTACCTAGACTGACCCTGTAATGAAGTGGTTAGGTTGATATTGTGGATCCTATATTAGTATTGTGTGCCATATGATGGTAATATATGTGATATGGATATCCTGTATTTGTTTCACATTTGGCAGTGTCATAGAGGTGAATCCTAATAAAGAGTGCTTTTGGGAAGAGCTTCATTTTATTTCCCTATTTGTCCTGTCATATCCGCAAGAGTTACTTTTATAACCATGCCTCATTTCAGGCAACTTCAATATGAAGTTCTCAGTTACCACTCAAAGTGGAATTATTTGATACCCATAACGATGCTTATGCTTTCAAAGAATTCTCACAATATGAACGCATCTTTTCAAAATGGAAATTGTTTCACTAATTTTCAGCACAGGGAAGCACACAAGATATACAACCTTCTAAACTAACTGTATTTCATATTAGTAAACAACTTATCCAGAAAATATGACATATTGTCTCCCAAAGCTCATGTTGCTACTGGTCGCTAATGCCTTTTTCAATGGTTAGGTTCAGATCAACTGACATACATCATGAAGACATAACTAAACTCCTCCTTTTGAAATGGAATTCAGACACAAGCTATTTTATTAGCTGTCTCAAACTCATGTTAGTCTGAAACGTGTTGTATATCCTGGAACTGGCATGCATCAATCAGGCCAGCAAGGCCAAAGAATGGATGTGCATGCATCCTGAAGGAAGCATAGCAAAGGGTCCATGTAGATATCGTGCAGTGGGAAAAAGTGAGAAGCAAAAGTGGTCTTAGCTCATTAATTTTCTGAATACTTAATGGTAAAATTCATTACTCTAAATCTAGCCTTCTTCAACACTGTCATTATCTGTGAGGGGAATCTTTGCCCTAGAGAAAGGAAACTCACTTGAGCCTACAACCACATCCTGAAATCCCCCAGCAAAAGCCCCAGACAGGCAACAGCCAAGGGGGCGGATGCTTGAGAGAGGGAATTGAAGAACCATTATGAGGAATGCACTAAACTAAGAGTGATGAAGATTACCAGTAAGAAACTGGGATATTACCCTCGTAATGCCCTTCTCATCACAGCCCTTACACGTGAGGATGCACAATGCAGCTACACCCCAGGACAGATGCAGGAACATAGCCCAGCAACTATACAGTAAGGAGTATCACTGTCCCAAGCAGAAATAAGGCTCCACAAACACAGAAGGAGAGCTGCCTGTCCTTACAGGCAAGCAAGGAGGAGGCCCTGAGAAACTATCCAGGACAAGGTCAGGAATGGTACCTCTGAAAAACACAGTGCCACCCGTCCAATTGCATGTGGAATGTTATGCTCGAAGGACACATTGCCAGAAAAGAGAATGAAGCGATACCAAAGGGGATGATGGACGGAGCGCCTGAGCTAATCAAACACTCACCCCCAGTCAACTGATCTGGGTTTAATCCATCATCATTCTTTAGCTCACTCCACCACCCCAGTTCAGACATGGCCATATGCAAATCAGTCTGACCCTGTGCCTCATGGGAACAGTCCAGCCCGAACTGCCAAGCCATGTTTTCCCTGGACCGGAAACAAGCATCCTGGGACCGGTTTCTGGCTATTCAGCCGTCATCAGCCAGGCTAGCTTGAATCCAGTGGCAAAGTGAGCAAGGGACCCACGTCTGGGCATACCCTGCCAACTTAGGGCGAACAAAGCGATACCAAAGGGGATGATGGACGTAGCGCCTGAGCTAATCAAACACTCACCCCAGTCAACTGATCTGGGTTTAATCCATCATCATTCTTTAGCTCACTCCACCACCCCAGTTCAGACATGGCCATATGCAAATCAGTCTGACCCTGTGCCTCATGGGAACAGTCCAGCCCGAACTGCCAAGCCATGTCTTCCCTGGACCGGAAACAAGCATCCTGGGACCGGTTTCTGGCTATTCAGCCGTCATCAGCCAGGCTAGCTTGAATCCAGTGGCAAAGTGAGCAAGGGACCCACGTCTGGGCATACCCTGCCAACTTAGGGCGAACAAAGCGATACCAAAGGGGATGATGGACGGAGCGCCTGAGCTAATCAAACACTCACCCCCCGTCAACTGATCTGGGTTTAATCCATCATCATTCTTTAGCTCACTCCACCACCCTAGAGAAAAGAGAATGAGGCAAACAAATCTTGTGGTCCCTCCAAACTGCTGAAAGACAAGACCACACAACATTCCAACACAGAGGCACAGGCATTGGAACTAGAAAGTGGCTACCAAGAAATGTCCCAGAAGCAATCCAGAGGCCAAGATGAAGAATCAATCATCAGAGGAAAAGTTGCAGAAACATACATAGCAGTGAAAGCTCCAAGGGCACATAACTACAGGACCATATGCCATCTAGCCAGGCCCAGATGCAACCACTGCTTTGAGATTAAAAAACGCAGCACAGCTGCCCACTAGATAGGATGACCCATGCAGACATGAGATAAGAGTCCACAGTGCACCTTCAACCTATGAAACAACCCAGAAAGCATAAGTCCAAAGAAGGAATAGAAGTAGAAGATAGGAAGGAGAATGCAAGCAAGCAACCCTGAAGGCCAGGATATAACAAGGCACAATTTCAGATATTATAACCGTGGCAAAATGTATGAAGAACCATGAATGCTGATAGTACACTGTGTACCAGAAGTAGACCCCACAAGAGATTTCAACACCATTCTGGCATATCCCACAGTTGGGCATAAAAACACTACACAGCAGAATGAGGTGCATGAAGGGAAAAAAAGCACATGCACTCAACAGAGTAATTAAAAGTGAATGTTCCAGCTGCCTAGGTGAGCCACGAAAAAAATACGAATCTGACAGAACAAGAGAACATCTCCAGAGAGAGCCCCAAGCAGTGGTAATGCAGGTGAACAGTTGTTGAACATGGCAGGATAAAACCCAACAAAAGCCCAGTTGGTACACAGTGCAAATGTCAGAAGGAAGAATGGTAAATGAGGACTGAACCAAGACCTGTGACCAACACAGAATTACAAACAGGAAAGGTGAGTAACTAAGAAGCAGGTCTTGAACTGGGCGGGAAAAGACCATTAAAATAGTATGAAAGTGTAAGAAATTTGCCTTTTATGCGAGGTCCCCCAGATTTTTTGCCTTTTGCTGGACCCTATTCTATGTCTGGTTTTTTACACATGGAGAAATTGGTTATTATCTGATTGGCACATTTAACTTGCTTCTAAGTTCGTAGTATAAGGTGTTTTTGGTGCATCCGGAGTCTGTAAGCTAAATTCCATTTGTGGTCTGAAGCACCTATTGTGCCATCAACTACAGTGGCAGTGCAAACATGGCTAGAGCCTATCCTATGTAGCCTGACTGCTGCTGTGTAAAACCTGCAGGGTAACCTTGTAAATTAACCCTTTTTGACAGGAAAAAAAACACCCTTTTAAATATTAGTAAGTCACTACTGTGAAAGCTTTGTAGCCAGCAATGTAGGGTGCATGGTATTTAAAAGTGGTACATGTAGAAAATTAATATTATGTTGTCCCTTCAGTGATAAGACTCAAAAATCTACTCTCACTGTGGCAGACCTAGTTGACCTATATAGAAAACCAATCATCAGCGTATTTTGTGGGGGGTTGCACAGAGTTTCTTCCTACCTGTCTCACCATCACGGCACTACTCCTCCAGGCGCTCGCGTCTCTCCCCGGTCCACCACGGGTTTTACCCGCTTGACTGGGGGGAGTAGACGAGTAGAGGGAGAGGCTTTGGGCACTTCTGGTTTTGCGGGGAAGTAGAGCGGAGGTTAGCGGTCTAGTTGCTAACCTCCCCTACATAAACAGATGGTTTGCACGACGCGCAGCGGACGCGCGCTACGAACCACATAGCACAGAGCGAGAATAGAAGCGATTCAAGTGTTTTGAAGTGTGGATTTTTAAATAACTGTTTTAAAGGGATTTGAATCTTTAATTTAATTTTAATATCATTGGCGTATTTTGTGGGGGGTTGCACAGAGTTTCTTCCTACCTGTCTCACCATCACGGCACTACTCCACCAGGCGCTCGCGTCTCTCCCCGGTCCACCACGGGTTTTACCCACTTGAGTGGAGGGAGTAGACGAGTAGAGGGAGAGGCTTTGGGCACTTCCGGTTTTGCAGGGAAGTAGAGCGGAGGTTAGCGGTCTAGTTGCTAACCTCCCCTACATAAACGGATGGTTTGCACGACGCACAGCGGGCGCGTGGCTGGCGCGCCGAAGGCAAGCCCGTCTGCACCCGTCCGCGCCCGTCAGCGCCTGGACGTCGCCAGGAGCCAGGACCCCTGCTCGACCCACAGCAGAAATTGGGAAAAAGGACTGGGTGAGATATACCAGGCAAGAACTGCTAAGATACAGGAAAAGTGACTTAGATAATTGCTCTCAGCCACCTAATACTATACTATGCTTGACACTTGAAGGTCCCTTTACATGTAGAGCATGCTGCTTTCAGAGCATGAAACCAGCTACATACAGTTTTAAGGGAACGTTGGGTGGAAGTAATGGCCAATGTTGCTACACAGACCAGACGGACCCTCCGCCCTCGACCCCCCTGGAATCTCAAAACTGGAATTGCTTATTATGTAACGTGAGATCTCTACCAAAACATTCTACAGAAATATGGGATCTGCTCTCCTCTAAACTCCCTGACATTGGGTTCCTAACGGAAACCTGGATAAAACCCAGCTCAAATCCATCTATTGCTGTAGCTCTCCCTGAAGGATATCGGATCCAAAAGTTGGACAGAGAGTCCAGAACGGGGGGGGGGGGGCATAGCTATCATTCACAAAGAGTCCATTAAAGTGTCTATACTCGACCAACTTAGCAGTGACATTTTGGAAATCTTGGTTTTCAGAATTGATCTGCTCCACCAACATTGCTGGAAAGGTGCTCTGGTCTATCGACCTCCGGGGCCCCTCTCCAACTTTTCGCTTCAACTGATGGAATTTATCATACCACATGTGATTTCTACTAGAGACTTTGTGCTTCTAGGAGATTTCAATATCCATAGTGAAAATTCCACAAACTAAGATACAGCTAGCTTTCTGGCAGATCTAACTTCACTTGAATTGAGCAAGATCCATAGTGGACCAACTCACTTAGCGGGACACACGTTAGATATTATATTTTCTAACTCCCCTAATATCGTCTGCGGTGCCACTTCCCCACTTACCTGGACAGACCACTCACTTGTAGAGTTCTATATTAAAGGCCTGGGAAAATCCAACACTCCTCATACTAATTCTACCAGGTGGCGTCGACAATGGTTCAAACTCACGCCGGAGGATTTCGAAAAAACATTTCATAGCTCTCATAACTCCGATACAGGTAATGTGGAGGAACACTTAGCTTGTTTCAATTCTGATATTAAAACTACCATCGACCGTCTGGTCCCGCTGAAAAAATGCCCTAACTTAGCCAGACGTCCTCAGTCAGCCTGGTTCTCTTCTAATCTTCGAACAGAAAAGAGTAGTTGTAAAAAATTAGAACGGCTATGGCGTACATCACATCTCCCACAGGATAAGGAAAGATATAAACTAGCATTGGCGCAATACCATAAAAACATTAAACACGCTCGCAGAACCCATATACTGCAAGAACTTGAACAGGCAGGGAATGCACCCAAAACCCTTTACCAGATTTTAAAAACTTTTACTAACCCCAAGGCATGTGACAAAGAAGTAACTCACTCCCAAGCCATATGTGACAAATTAGCTACACATTTTACTCAAAAAATTGAATTAATTTATAATAAAATCACAGTAGCAGGAAGCCCGCAGGTCGAACCCACGTCCGACCTACATGTAAGTGTAGACAACACACAGAGGCTAGATACATTCATGGCACTTAAACCCGAAGAAGTGGAGACTTTACTTAAAACAATAAAATCAGGCTCTCCACTAGACATCATCCCTGCTAAGATCACAACTTGCTGCTCCTATTTGCTCTATTCTAAATTGTTCTTTAGAAAAGGGCATTCTTCCTGCCGCATGGAAGGCGGCGCAGATAATTCCCATCCGGAAAAACCCCAAAGCCTCCATGGACGATCTATCCAACTACCGTCCCATTTCGTTATTACCACTCCTGAGCAAGGTACTAGAAAAGCACGTGAATATGCATTTGTCTGATTTTGTCGAAGTCTCTAACTGCCTTGATGCATCTCAGTCGGGCTTTCGACCCAGACACAGTACGGAGACTGCCTTGATTGAAGTTACCGATAACATCAGAATGTCCCTAGACAACGGACAAGCGGTGCTGCTGGTGTTACTTGACTTATCGGCAGCCTTCGACACCATCTCTCATCAGACCTTGCTCAGGAGGCTTGGGGAAATTGGCATCAATGGGAGTGCTTTGAAATGGATGACGAGTTTTCTGTCTGATAGAACCCAAACTCTAAACCTGGGTCTGTTTCACTCCAAAACAACACAATTGACTAAGGGAGTGCCGCAGGGCTCATGTTTGAGTCCCACACTACTCAACATTTATGTTGCCCCCTTAGCAAGACTGCTAAAGAACTTAGGTTTTGTCCCTATGTCTTATGCTGATGACACCCAGCTTCTATTCTCGTTTGATAGGAACAATCCCAGTGCCCAGATAATCTTCACAGAGGGCATGCGCTCCATTGAAAGATGGATGCGAAATAACTTTCTCCAACTTAATGCAGGAAAAGCAGAGATAATACAGTTTGGCGAGGCAAT
The DNA here is from genome assembly GCA_963921515.1 of Calotriton arnoldi. Classification (NCBI taxonomy): domain Eukaryota; kingdom Metazoa; phylum Chordata; class Amphibia; order Caudata; family Salamandridae; genus Calotriton; species Calotriton arnoldi. The sequence goes on along the minus strand of CAWUFW010017668.1, from coordinate 130,194 downwards.
GTTGAGGTGGTCTCCTAGGTGGTGGCCCGAGGAAATGGGCACCGCACCCACGCCTAAATTAGTAGCAAAAAACTTGGGTGTCCACTTGGACCAAAAGTTGACTATGAAAGAGCACGCAACATCGACGGTAGGGTCATGTTTTTATGTGCTGGGGCTTCTAAGAAAGGTATTCACCTTTCTGCCTCTACAAACGCGAAAAACACTCATCCAGGCGTTAGTGTTAAGCCGGCTAGATTACTGTAACTCTCTGATGATTTCAGCAAATGAAGTATCTTTGAATAGGCTGCAAGTAGTTCAGAACACCGCGGCCCGTTTGGTAGCCAACCGCCCCCCACGAACTTCTTCTTTGCCCCTTCTGCGTCAGTTACACTGGCTGCCAATACGAATGCGAATTCAGTATGAGATTTGCTGCATTGTGCACTAATCCTTGTATGGAAAATGCCCCAGCTACTTAACGAAGAAATTGACCAACTACCTGCCGACCCGATCCCTCCGATCAGGATCCAAATCTCTCCTTGTCTCTCCTCGCTATAGGAAAGAACGCCTGGGAGGAAACGCTTTCTCCCATGTAGCCCCAACCCTCTGGAATGCACTACCAGTGCACCTCCGACTCTGTCCGGATTACTTACAGTTTAGAAAACACCTTAAAACCCTACTGTTCTAACCCTTCTCTATATGTGACTGGTAGCAGCATTCCGACAGCGCGGAGATACCCCTGAGGGGGTGATTTAGGCGCTCTATAAGATATCAAAATCAAATCAAATCAGAACTAGAGTGCGGATAAAGATGCTAATACTCTTAACTCTGGAAAGGGAAAAGCTAGAAAAATAAGTAAACCACTAATTTTAATAGTCATGAAAAATCCAATAAAATTATGACATTAGATTTTTAATAAATATTAAGGAAAAGAGACTTTTTTATAAGTTACCCTTTCCCTGCGAAAAGTTCCTCGACGCTAATTTGCATTAACTCTTCAGCAACTTCTGGCCTGTGCATAGCTTGGTAATAGGTATGAAAGAGGTGTTAATTGCCCCTCAGGAGCAAACAATAGGCTGACCTGAATGGGCAGAGAGGACTCCTCTGAACTCCACAGAATATTCAGAGTGGGTGCTGTGATTATCCTGTGACACCACACTGTCAAATCCTGCTTGACAAGTCTGTTGACCTACATGTAATAATTTGGGTGCACTTGAAACAGAGAGGACAGAATGCTAAAACAATTCTTGTCTAACCCCTGTCTAGACTGAAGGACCCTGATTTTGTCCTACCAGACTTCTGTCTCTGGATTTGTTGTGGGTACAGGGCCTGCTTCAAACTGGATTTTAGTGTTAGATGTGGGAGGACATTGGCAATTTTCCTATGACACTCCCACACACACCTAAATAAGCAAAAATAATGAATCACTTGGGTCGTTTTCCAGAGTCTCTTGGAAATTTTCTGATGAGGACCCTCAGCCACACAGTCACGGCAGTGGTATATCTTGGTTCTCCGCTTATTTAATTAAGTGGGATGAATCATCATAGGGTCTTAGCACCTGAGTGTCCCATTCTCCAGGTGTTCATCATCCTCCACCAGGAGTGAGACTGTCTGGTGTGTGACAGTTGTGAGTGGGAAGAGTGTTGGAATAATAAAAAATTATTAAAAATATCTTCTCTCCTTTGTAGTTTGCTTTTATTTTCACAGGGGAGGGATAAGGATAAAAATGTGGGCAGTGCTTAATTGGATAATTATAGGTCCAAAGCACCAGGTGAGTGGTCAGTCAACATGTTTCAGCCTGTGTCGCCCAAAAGGGTCGGATGGCTTTATTCAGGACTAAAGGATCCAGCCGTCTCATAAGTTGAGGGGCTGTGTATGTGCTATGTAAGGTGAGTGGATTCGCTCACCCTATTAGGGCAACAGGTTGTATTTAATGCCTGTTATGGACATGTGATAATAGGCCTTAATTTGGTCTATTGCTGTGGAGGACAAAGAGAAAATAAGGAAGGAGTTAAAGGCTTACTTATTATGCAAAGACAAAATTATACATAGGCTTACACGTTATCGAAACAAATGTTAAAAAGTACTATTTCTTGCTTAATGTGATTTAGATGTTGTAATACGTTTCGCAGTACTGGCTTCCTGTTGTCAGTAGACGTAAAGTATCACAAGCCAGAGTGAACTCCCACACACACACCCAGCCCTCAGAGCCCAAGTTTAGTGTGGCCGAAGGCTTTTGCCATACTGAAAATGCCCTGACATATAGCATATTGGGCATCTTTGCAATAAAGCAAACAGGAACTACTGCAAAAGTGGGTGAGGGCAGCCCCAGGAGCATTTACCCCATTGGTTAGGTAGTGCCCAGAAGTTACCCCCAACCACACGCTGGTGGCAGGCATAAATCTGGCACCTTCAGGCAATCACTTCAGAACACTTTTTGGACTTTTGAAAAATCACAAGAGGGCTGACCTGCTTTCTGTGACATGGGAGTAGCCCTGAAGGACTAGACATGCTCCCTTTTGTACTCAAGACAAAGATGTCACTCCAAGGGTCAGTTGGTTGACTTCCTGTGTGGCTACAGGGATACCACAAGCTGCAAGAGGACTTTTCCCTGGAGTGGCAGGCTGACCAGTAGCAACTGGACCTGGACTGGACCATTCCGATGGCCTCTGTGTGAGGCCTGGCCCCTAAGTGCTTCTTCTGAAGTCCTGGCAGGCTTAGAAGTTACTCAGAGAAACTTGTCTGCAAACTCTGAATAGTTGGGGCTTAAAAGATATTGGGCCTGATTTATGCTTTGCAGACAGATTAAGTATAGTCACCATGGCGGAGTACTTTATAGCCACAATGATGAGGTTACTACGCCTGCCAAAGTTAGAGATGTCTGCCAGTCCAGCAGACATCTCTTGCATCAAACTTTAATTTTTTTAATTTTCAAAATAAAAGTCCCAAAGAGTGATTTTCTCTTTGAAAATAAAAAAATAATGACCCCCCCCCTCGCCATGGGAGATTTCATCCATGGTGTGGGGGTTATTTTTGCAGTTTTCACTGCCCATTACCATCAGATTTTACCTGGCGGTCACGCACAGTGAAAATTGGCCATATGTTTGCCCACTCTAAAAAGGGCAAGCAAACACATGGCAAATCCTCTGACGGCCCTTACTCAGTTGGCCTATTGGAGGTGTATGTAGTCGGCGGAAATGAAGTAGTCTCTACTGGGATTTTGCTTTGGTGGAGATGGTACTCCTCGGCTTTGCAACGGAATATGCTCTCCACCAAAGCCTAAATCAGACACTAAGACAGAAAAGAAAATCTTTGTTTGGGATAAAACTTATTGGTATATCTGACATGTTCTCCATCATGATCAACCCGACATTACCTAGGTCCCAGTCCACCACGACCATTAACTATCATTGGCTCTTTATTTGATCTTACACTATTTCTACTTAAAACTTTAAAAACTCATAACTCCGGTTACCCTTATTGGATTTTTGTCATTTTTGGTGTTATGCTGCGTATTAAACCCTGCTCCATTTTTCTAATTTGTTTTGGAATATTTATTATTTGGCATTTTACTTTATTACTGTTTTGGTACTGCACAACTACTTTATTCATTGCCGTTAGTTAAGCCTGTCTGTTCTGTGCCATAACTACCAGGGAGATGAGGGTAGGTTAATTTAGTGACTTGGAGGGTTCCCCCTGACAGGGTACTGATTATTCTTTGAAGTGTGCAGTTGCCCACCCCCAAATAAGAATCCAATTCCTTCCAGACTACAGCTGCAAATGCAAAGTCGCCAATAGTCGAAAATGGAGGGTCGCATGGGAAGCCAGGCACAGCCTAGTCTTCCTATGGGATCTTTCGTGGAGCCGGAATGACGTGGCAGGGTTGGATAGGTTAGATAGTGGGCAGGGGAGGGGTTAGGTAGTTTTTACATATAGGACGCCAGAGAGAGGATCAGCCTCTCTCTGGCTCTGGCCCCTTGTGCACAGGTTGTCTTGTTTTGCCACCCACCCGGCAGTTGTGGAGCGGTTTTGTACTGGGGGAAGCATAGGGGGTCAGGGATTGTATTCCCTTTGATGCCATGTTTGGGACAGATTGCAGGGGTTTGTTGGGGCAGGAGAGTGGTTGGTGGGGGAGTCAGATGCAGGCCTACCCACATCTAGGAGGGGGGAGGGGGTGTATGCAGGAGAACAATGACGGTGTGGGATAGGGCAAGTAAGTATTCATTGGGAGGATGCTTGGGGAGAAGAAGGGAGAATGAGTCAGGGATGGAAGGATCTCATGGGTGTAGTAGAGGATGAGGAATGATGCAACTGTATGGGGGAAAGTTGGAGGAAAGTGTGAATGGAGTGAGTGAAGTTAAATAGTTGTTGATTAACATGTTTCTGCTGTTTTGAAATGTTTGATTTATGCGGCAATCCTGTCCTAAATAAATGGCCTTTTTCATTTCCACAGAGTGTTAAGTGGTGATTGCCTCATGATGGGTGCTTCTGTTTGAGCTGCCAATTGCGAAAATCAAATAGTAGCAATCAAAGTAACAGCTGTCATTAAAAACCAACAGGAACATCTTATATGGCCCCAAAGGAAACCAAGAAAGCACAATGATTGTATGCTACACTAGAGCAACAGAAATTAGCAAACCTGCATCATAATGAAGAAAGCAGAGGAGCACAAGACAAATGCTCTCTCGACACCTCATCACCAGGGATACCATAGGCAGGAAATCTCACAGTAGAGATTACAATAATGAAGGGTGAGACAACCTGTTGAGAGCCCTAGGAGGATCTCGCAAACCTCAGAACTGAGAGCATAAAAAAACACTACCAGCCAAAGTATCAAATCGGGGCAACAAGAAAGCTTACTTGCAAAATGAGAAGTTGTTTACATGAATGGTTGCCCTCGGAAAGTGGCAGCAGTACAGTGAATAATGCAGAGTCCTGGAACAAACATGATGCATCTGTTTCAGGCCATGAAGACAACATGCATTACATAAAATCACAACAGGGGACATAACAAAGCAAGAAAGAGTGTGAAACTAAGGCCCAGATTTACTAAGGGGTTGCATTTCCCTTGTGTCATGCAAGGTGGCGCAAGGGCAACACAAGCCCTTAAGTGAGATTTGCAATGTCACAGAGAGTGGCTCTGTGTGACATAGTAAATTTGGAGTAATGCAAGTCAGTGCAAGTCCCTGCCTTGCGTTACTCTGCCTTGGGAAGACATTCCATGGGTGCAGCATGGGTGTTTACACGCATCCAGCCATGGTTTTTGGGGTATTCCCAGATTTACTAACAATAGTAAACGTAGGAATGATTCAAAATGCTATGCCCTCTAAGGGGAGTCGTAACGAGGAGAAATATGTTTATATCTCCTCGTTTTTCCCTCTTTCTAGTTCTGCTGCATTCTGCAGCACACATAGAAAGAGGAAAAAGCCTCAGAAGACACCTTCCTGCACAAAAAGAATCCTGCCTGCATTGGCGCTTGGCAGCCACTAGTGCACCAGCGGAGAGAGAGCAGGAATGCATCATAGTTAATTAGATATGGCGCATTCCAGCCCTCTCCGTTTGATGCAGCACAGCCCAGCAAGTTGTCTTGCTCTGTTGCACTGCATCACACGTTAGTAAATTTGCTCCTGAGTCTGGCAAAGCACAGCTGAAAAAACACAATGTGGGCAAAGATAGAATGACAACAAGAGAAGGAGGAAAACGTTGGGAAAACACTTTGTAGGGCAACACAATCCCGAAAAATACCTTGTAGCAGAGAAAGTCAAATGCAAAAGCATTTTAGATGATTCAGTGAAGTTATTGCAATATGCTATGTTCTACTTTTTATCTCTGCCCATGGTACTAGAAAGCTGAACCTGCTAAGGAATCTGCTCAGGCTGAAGAACCATCTCTTTCTCCAGTGGCATCCGACATGACCAAACCCAGAGGGAATTCATTGACCCTGTTCTGGCAGACAAAGGTGGCATCAGACAGCCTGGTGATTCAACTGATCCTCCTGCAGACTAACAGAAGTTATAAAATGAAATGTACACCACAGCTCTCTCATTAAGAGTTAGACTCTACAGGGACACTGAAGATGCAGAGAGACATGTCCATTTAAAAATAGTATGTATATAGGACAAGTGAGCCCAGGGCACGAAATCCAACTCACCAGAAGCTACCACCCAGCAGGTAGGTTATCAAACCAAGTCTGGCCAAAAGGCTGAGCTGAATAAGCCTGTTCATACGACATCAATGGGAAGTGACCACGGAAACCAGCAATGACAGCCCAGAACAGCCAGGAGAAGGAGGCCCAGCTTGCACTCAAAGTGGAACCAGAGAAACATAAAAACACTAATGAAAAGTTGTAATACACACAACATTTAAGTGGACAGTCCTTGTACCCAAAACACACACATGTAGTCTCCACAGATGAGACATAGCGATATAGAGAAACTATATAACAGACACATCAAACCCTCTCGCACAGGGTGCCATAGTGCAGAGCAAACTGTGGGGAAATGAAAAAATAAAACCAGGTGTTGCACACAGGGCATGCATCTCCCCAGGAGAATGACAGCTCTGCACTCAACTGATTCCTTGAGAAATGCTGAAAAATGGAACTGCCAATGTAACCCATTATTGCAGCCAACATCCCGCACTGTCCAGGCAATGGACTACCTGCGCACTTCTCAAAAACAAGTGATTACTACCGTCATGCATTTAGGTAAGGAGACAGACCCCAATAGGGTTATGTAACTTGCCATACAGATTGAGGAACCAACAATGCTGGTCCATAGACAAAAAGCACCATCCAGCTGACAACTGGACTTTGGAATTCTGGGGGTGATGATCAGCCTGCACAATCGGCCTAAAGCCACCCAGAGGTGTTAACAATATCCCACAGCATATAGAGCATAGCACCAGTGGGCAAACATTCAGAGGAAATGAAACACCAGATGCACAGCAACGTGGTGGAAAGAAAGCGGCAGAGAGATCCTTTATCTTCAGAAATTGTACATGTTAGCCAACAGATACAGAGATGCAGATGACGCAGAGAAATCATTTAGATAGACAGGCTGAGTCCTGAACCACCATACGACACAAGACTCCAACAGTGTAGGATTGTAATAGAAACATCACAGGGAGGGGCGGCTCCTCCACGTGGGCGGAGGAAGGTCGCCCCACTGCTTTCTCGCAGAGCGAGAAGCAGACACATAAAATGGTATAAATACCCTTTTATGTGTCTGCTTCTTACACTGCGAGAAAGCAGACGAAGGGTTTGGTTGGGGGCGGGTGGGCGGGTCGGGGAGGACTGGCTAGCCCAATGTTGTGGACGCTGACTGTTTGGTCGGCCCCAGGGCCGACCAAACCAGTTATAGGCACTCTCCCATTTTCTCCATGTAGGCTGCATGCAGCGTGCATGGAGAAAACGGCCTCCCCATAGACGTCTGTGCGGTCGGCATCCCATCCAATCACAATGCTGCCATTGCAGCATTGTGATTGGCTTAGGGGAGGAGAGGGAGGCTGCCTGCTTCTGCTTCCTGTGAGCAGAGAGAGGAGACGCGATGCGGGACCGGAGGCGAAAGTAAGTTTTAATTTTTATTTTTTTAATTAAATTAACCCCCCCTCCCCGCGCGAACCCCCGCCTCCCCACACGCGAGTCATGCCGGCCGCGACTGATCACAGGACGGACAAAACAAACACACCAAAGAGGAAACTGCAAACACTGTGTGAGTGAAAACCCACTATGGCAAAAGAAGCCGAGAATAAAGGGTAAAAGAGGAAGAATCACCTTAAAGAGATTACTTATCTCTGAAGGAGACAGACAAAACAGCGTTTGGTTGTATGATCTGGGAAATATATGCAGCAAGCGTTGGATAAGCTAGGCCTTATGCCGCCCATGGCGGCCCCTGCGAGTGGGGGCGCCCGTAAAACTCATGCCACCCGGGGAGGACCGCCCTCCCTTGCTACGTACTGGCAGCAATGGGTGGGTTTTTTGTAAAGGGGGATGTCATTTTCCTGTCTCCAGGGAAAAATCTCCTCACCTGTAAGGACAGCAGTGTTTAAGGTGCCTAGGTTGCATACATTTCTGGACTCCTGTGAAGGTTATGCATGACTTATAGCAAGATCCAACATGCAATTGTTGCGTATAACAAACTTCTCCTGAGGAGATGGCATGCACTAGATTTACTCATAAAGCATTTTTCTTCCCATTTGATAGTTTTATGTGAGAAATATATATTTTGTTTTTTCGGGAGTTTTATATAGCGCCAACTCGACTCGAAGGTATCTACTTTACATGAGCACCAGTTGTGTTACAGACAGACACATTCATTTTATTGGGCATGGGGAGATTAAGTAATTTGCCAGGAATCACAGCATGTTAAGCATCCCTGCCGAGACTCGAACCCGGTTCCCCAGCTTCGAGGTCGACTGATCTAGCCGTTAGGCCACATCCTCTCCCCATATTAGACAAGATGCAGAGCGCATACGCTCAAGGCAATAGCAAGCATGTGCCTGTCTCATGTGCAGAGATTCAAACTGCTCTGCACTTCACCGCCAGTGGCAGGGCCTGCCTTTCTTATTTTGCTGATCCAACCAAAATGCATTTCTGAGCAACAATGGAGCATGCGATGAAGAAAACAGACTGAGAGAAATCTGACGGGGTTACCTTTCGTTGCTGCAATGTATCACATATTTCATCCTCCCCAGTTATGGGGCTCTGACACTGCCCGAGGCACCTTCAGATATGCTGATGAAAAAAGGTGGTCAACCAAGGTGGAAAGGTGAGGATAGGGTACACTACTCTCAAAGTAAACAAGAACAAAGACGTTCTCAGCAAAAGGTCATGCATCATGAAGGTAGCATATGGGAAAAGATTCCTACTGCTGAAGGTGACCACATGTCACTTCCTGAGTGGCTCAACGTATACAATTCTCCTCAAGTGTAGTAATCTTTATGTGCAAATGTCATAACCTGTTTTTTCACAGTAACTTCATTTGAAGATCCGCAACACTTCATTTTAAATCTGTTGTTATTTGAATTAATGTTCATCGCACATTAGTTCCCATTTTTAGGTTTCGCCTGCACAGCGCTTGAACTGTGCTTGTGAAATCTATTGTATTTCATATAAATCTTAAAAGGGGCTTACGTCCTGCCTCCTTGTTTTCCTTGCTTTTCATTGGTTCCTGTGCTTGTCACTTACTTTTCCTCCAATTCTATTGGGTGTAACATACTGTTTCTTGCATTTGCCAATGCTTGCTCTTTTTGTTGATAATCAATCTCCTATTAACATCAGTGCATTTCAGAATATGTATTCCTGCACTGTGGGAATGGGACAGGGCACTGGAATCCAGGCGTATCTCTGGGAGTAGAGTTCTCCATAGCAGAGAATTCAGCAAATGAGTAATCCAGCTTCCTGAACACAATTTCTTTGTGCTGAAAGCTCTTCCCTCCACCCCAGGCAGTTTGTAGTGATGTCTGCTCCTTTCTGTCATAGAAAGAGAGTCACTCCAGCTGTGGCAGGAGTAAATCTCAGAGCGTTTCCAGGGTGGAATGGGGTTTCAGGGAACTTTGGGAATGCTCACCACATACAGACTTAGAACACCCACTTCTCATCTGTTGAATAGCATTTACTACTGTGCATCTCTCCTTATGCTTGTTCATGCCTCTCAAGACATAGATTTAAGTTTCTAAACCTAAAATGTTTCTTTCTCTATTAAGTTCTTTGCTGTATTAAGTCTTTCTCTTACTGGCAATTGTTCCAACATACATTTTGCCAAATGGACAATTTATTAGACAAATATGTGCCGTCTCACTTGCAAATAAACCAATATAGTCTGTCCTGATATTGAGTGAACAATTGTTGCTTACAAGTCATGGGAAGGTAGCACCATGTTCTATCTGCCTAACTAATGACAACTCCCTTTCCACTCATTGTTCTTTTAGTCTGTGCTCCGTCCCAAGGACTCGGCCAAAACCACAGACCCTTCATACCTAAAAAATGTTTTAACTAATTTGCAGATCTCTATCTAAACACTCCTCCGAACTTTACATATTTTTAGATGGGGAATAACCCGATGCACTATTTTTAACCGAAAATTGGCTTCATAAGGAATCTGAACCTGATCTTGTGCAAACCCGCCCCCCTCCCCCCCCGGTTATTATTTCCAGAGGAAAAACCGTGAAAAGAGGAAAGGTGGAGCCATAGCTATCATTCTTAAGGATTCCTTTAAATGTCACGCTGAGTCTGACCTTATATCAGACTGTGAAAACCTCTCTTTTGCAATCTCATTCTACGCTACTCATAACTTTTCAGGAAACCTAATTTACCATCCCCCGGGTGCCTGTGGACAATTCCTTAAATCTCTCCCTGAAACTGCCACCACTCTAGTGATTTCCTCCCCTAACTTCACCCTCCTAGGGGATGTCAATCTGCATTTAGATGATCCTACAAAATCCGAGGCTGTTAGATTTGAAATTTCATTTCTGTGTTGCTTAGGCCTGAAATGCTTTTTCCTTGCACTTATAGCCCGTGTATTTTCTTATGTTAGCATTGATGGCGCCATTTTTATTCGTGCCATATTGTACTATGACTGAAGATCGAGCTTTCTGTCTCATGGTGCTCGCCTCAGCAGAGCCGCTGCTCCTGCCTCCCCTTTCTCTGCCTCTAAACTCAAGGCTGAAATATTGCTGCCCTAGTCAAATGTATTATTTGTTTTGCATACCTTTGCTGTTGGATATGTTCGTTGCCACATCTTAGAATGGTAGGCCCCAGCCGAGTGGCCTTGGGGTTGAGGTAGCCTGTACCCGGCTCTGTAACATGACTCATCCTTGTGTGCCTCCTTTGTTCATCCTGGCCTGAACTGGAATTTTCCAGCTTGGGCGGACCCTTGAAGGTGCAAGTATTGTATAATTGTTAGCCCCGAGTTGGGGGGAGTCAGTCCCTCGGCTGTCCTCCCCGGAGACAGGTCAGACTGGGCTCCATTGCAACACTATTGCTAATAAATAAGTGGTTTGTATTCTCCTCTGTCTGACCGACTCTTCATTATTGGGAAGGCATAGAGGTGGTCCAGAGTGACCCGAATTACCCGTTTTTCGGGTCATTTCCTTTATTTGGCGCCCGAACAGGGACTCCATCACCCGGGTGTCCCATTCTCGCCCGTAATCGGGTGTGGAGGGCGAGGGGTGTGTCGGGTCGGATAGGCGGATCGGGGATCCCCACACGATCGAGCTTAGTTCTCTCAGCTGCCCCGCCTGTCTGATCGGGCGGTTCCTCGTCCAGTGGTCACCCTGACTGGAGTCCTGAAAGGCGAAACCCTGGGAGCTGACCGTTTGGTCCGGAGAGTCGGCAGTGGAGAATAGCTTTGTTCGACCTGTGTGCACCAGGTGAGTTTGTTTTGGTCCTTGGAAAACATGGCGCGCCTGGAGCAATTTGAATATGGTCGAGAGGCCATTTCTTAGTCTGTTTGTGAATTTGGTGGGTCTGCAGACCGTTTTGGGAATACAGAGTGCCTGTTGGCGCCCTGACAGGCAACTTGGTAATTCGATTTGTTGTTCTTTTGAGAAAGCCTGGAGTTTGGTTGGTGTTTCGGACTTGTGGTGCCGAGTCTGACTAGAAGAATTGGGGCCGTCTGTGGACCGGTTGTTCTCTGTTCCTTTTCCCGTTTGGGGGGCAAGAGTAGGTGACTTGTTGAATAGAGAAAAAGAAAATGCAGTGCCTTAGTAAAATTTGCTGTTTTGGGTGCCGGTGTTGTTAGGCTGATGCTCGCCTAGAGGAGAGGCAGCCTGCACCTCCAGAAGGTACTCCTAATTTTGACATGTATGTTAAGCACTGCCTTGGCCCTATTGTGTTTAGTACATTATGGCACAAGTATACGAGGGACAATGCCGAGCTGCAGTGGCCCTTGACGGGCACTTTTGATGAACAGAAATTGAACTTCCTGCAGGACAAATTGTTTGCGAAAAGAAGTCGACAGTCGAAGTTTGATAATCTCCAAATATGGCAGAAAGAAAGTAAGCAAAGGTGGATCAGAGCGGAGAAAGAGGCAAGGAGGGGGAAGACGCAGACAGTCATGCAAAAGGCTTTAGCGTACGAGAGAGAGAAGGTAGAGAAGGGCATTGAATGTGCTGATCAAAGGTTCAGGTTGCAATGTGACAAGTTTTATGTCACTCGTGAAGATGGTGACTCATTTGTGGAGGATTTGCTAGATGTACGACCACCACCTCCTTACGCCCCGCAAGGTGCATATGCAGCGGTACCACCTGCCCCCCATCCTGCCTCCTCAGTCTACCCCGCCCCTGGTTCGGTCGCTCCGGACGGAGCAGTTTCGCTTTCCTCTCTGCCCCCACCAGCATCGGTTGCGGGGCAAACAGGCCAACTTGGTGGAACAGCTGCCCCTGGTTCCTCCCTGTACCACCCTGCCACGCCACCTCCCAGCCGTTGTTTTCCCCATTCCCCAGCCCCAGGACATCTTCGAGCGCACCCCCCACTCAACTTCTTCCCTCACATCTGCCATACGGCGGGACACCGGCGAGGGGTCCGGTAGGGGGAGATCGGGAGGCAGCGAAGGAAAGAATGGGGAGAGTGTTGATGCGATCTGATGTGAGTGATGTGGAAAAGAAGATGGTGGCTGACCAGGCCTCTCAGTGGGCCCGGAACCCAATTTATAGTGTGGAAAATGTGTGCAGTGTCTTGAAGGACTATGAGCCGTTTGTGCAGCAGCATGCCCTTAAACACATGTCGGCCACTTTGATTGGGCTATGGGAGCAGTGTTTTAATGGGGTGGCCCCACAAATCATTTACGACATCCGGGACAGAGTGTATGCAGCTGGAATGGCACCCAACAAGGTTTTTAGTAATGTTGCTACCCTAATTGGATACCGAGGTAGGTTGGTTCAGCGAAGTCCGATTGCTATTTCCCAGTTTCCCATTTATCACCCTGAAATACCAGAGCTCCGAGACGGGAATGATGTTGTTCGACAGAGAGTGGAGGCCAGTTTCCAGGAGCAATGGGTTTATACTCCTTGGAAAAGAAGTGAAGTTTTGACCCTTAAGACTCAGTTACCCGACCCTAGGAAGAATCCGACGGCATACTATAAGGAGTTGACTGAGGCAGCGTCTTCAACTGTGATGACCCTGGCCGACATTGAAATATTTTTTGGATTGGTAGTCCCGGTTGATATCTGGCGGCAGGTGCATATGCAGAACCATGCAGGGAAGCTCGGGGGTACATGGGATCAGATTAGGGCATGGGACAAAGAGCGGATGCCTGGTGAGAAGCCTAAGGCTGAGATACTGGCCTTACCGGGCAGAATAATAATGTATATGCACTCTTTGATCCCACCAAGGAGGGTGGATTGGGACAAGTTGACGGCATGCCGCCAGAAGAAAGATGAAAGTGTGTCTGATTTTTTCACAAGGTTCGAAGGGGTGTTTCTGGATTTTAGTGGACAGGACTTATCGGTGGAGGGAGGAATTCGGTTATTTGTGAATAGATTTGTCACAAACCTGCTTCCTGAGATTGCGACTCGGTTGCAGGCTTCGGAGAGCACTTGGACAACTTCTTCTCTGTCGGTCATACTAAGTATGGGTCAGTACTACGAGCACAGGGAGAATGAGGACAAAGAGAAAGTAGAGAAGAAAAACAAATACCTGAAGACGAAGGTGTTGCTGCAGCAGGCGTCGAGGGGGAACGGAAATGGGCGGGGCAGGGGAATTGGTCCGGCCCGGCAGTTACCACGTACTAGTGGAAATGTGGGGCCCATGGGGCCGAACCAATGTGTGTATTGCAAGGAGGAGGGGCATTGGCGTAGTGAGTGTCTGGTGCTACTAAGAAGAGTGGAGGCACCCCGTGGAAGGGGATACAGGGGACAAGGGCAAGCGCAAGGAGGGACAGAAGGAGACAGGCGAGGAGAGGATGAGCGATCGGGTCAGTCTGGCTAGAATTATTTTGATGACCCGAGGGGGCGACAGTATTACCATGACGACTACGATTTGGATGAGGTGACAGGATTCTCGCACGGCTAGGACAGCCAGGGGCAGGGTACGGGACCAGTCCAGATCCCTGTGGATCAGCAGGGACCATATGTTACCGCTGATCTGCAGGGCTGGACGAAGACATTTTTGGTGGATACAGGTGCAATGAATAGCTCTGTTTCTTGTTCACTGGTCCCCGGGGCAGCTCTGTCTGGCCAAAATAATGTTTCGGTAGGCTTCTCAGGTATACCAGTTGTGAGCCCCATCTCCAAGCCGCTGGCTTTGACTATAGGTACTTTCACAGTGTATTCGCCCGTCTTATTGACCTCTAATTGTGGGGAGAATTTAATGGGTTTGGACTTGTTGAAGAGGTTACACGCCACTATTTCGTGCTCCCCGGATGGTGTCTACATGACAATTGGACCCAGAGTAGTGAATTCCAAGCAGTGTTTTTCGAAGGATGAGCCCCTACCCGCGGAATTTAAGGAGGTGCCTTCAACATTATGGGCCACAGGTGACACGGATGTGGGTCTGTTGCAAATTCCCCCAGTCTCCATTAGAGTGCAAAAGAATGCAGTTCTGCCCCGTCTTCCCCAGTATAAAATACCTAAGGCTGGAGAGCAGGCGCTGTTGCAGATTATACAGGATTTGATTGAGTCTGGAGTGGTGGAAGAGATGAATGTGAATGTGTGCAACAGCCCTATTCTCCCCATATTGAAGAGGGCACCCTCAGGCTCCCCCGAGGACCACCCCGATGTCTATCGTTTCATTATCGACCTGCGCGAGGTGAATAAGATCGTGGTCCCCCAGTTCCCTGTTGTTCCAGATATCACTGCCCTTTTGACAATGATCCCGCCCTCCGCCACATATTTCTCTGTCATTGATTTAAAGAACGCCTTTTTCAGTATACCCATACACCCCCAAAGCAGGTACCTTTTTGGGTTCTCCCTAGCCGGCAGAAGCTTTAGATTCTGTCGTGCTCCTCAGGGCTATACTGAAAGTCCCAGTATCTACAGTCAAGCTCTGAAGGCACAATTGGACTCCCTGGTCCTTCCCTCAGGGAATGTCCTACTGCAATATGTGGACGATTTGCTAATAGCTTCTGATACGAAATAGGGCTGCACAGATGCAACGGTTAAATTATTACTGCATTTGGCAAACAAAGGACATAAGGTGTCCTTTCAAAATTTCAATATTGTCGACAGGAGGTCACCTATTTAGGTCACCTACTGTCGAAGGAGGGAAGGAGACTAACACCTAAGCGCTTTGCGGCTATTATTAAGATGCCCATCCCTAAGACGCAGAGGGATGTGCGGGCCTTCATAGGCATCACCTCGTATTGTCGCCACTGGATCCCCAATTTTGTTTTACTAACAAAGCCCTTGCTGTTCCTAACTACTAAAGATGTGCATGAACCCCTCCCTTGAATGCATGATTGCCAGCTTGCTTTCGAACAGCTAAAGGCAGCTCTTTGCTCTGCACCTGTGCTTGGTACTCCTGATTACCAGAAGCCATTCATGCTGTACGTACACGAAATGGCTGGTTGCGCGCTTTCTGTCTTAACACAGGCTTTTGGTGGTAAGCAAAGACCATGTGCGTACTTCTCTGCTTTGCTTGATAATGTCGCCAGAGCTCTCCCGAGCTGCCTGAGAGCTGCCGTGGCCGTGGCCATCTCTATCAGGCAATCGGCAGGGCTCGTCCTTGATACTGATCTCACAGTTATGGTCCCGCATGCTGTGGACACGCTTCTGAATAGAACAAAGACACAGCACCTTACTAGTGCACGTCTGACCGGCTATGAATTGACTCTGTTTGCACCACACGTCACCATCAAAAGATGTACCACTCTGAACCCAGCCACGTTACTACCCCTCCCTTCAGAGAGCGACGAGGCGGATGTGCATGATTGTGTTTTCCGTATGGAGGAAGAGACGAAGGGACGGGTAGACTTGACTGATGTTCCCTTATCTGAACCCCAAGGGGAACTATATGTCGATGGCTCTTGTTTTAAATTACCGAATGGTACGACAACTGCTGCTTATGCCATCACCACCTTACGCACTGTAGTTGAGACGTCACAGGTTCCCTACAAGTCAGCGCAAGCAGCTGAGTTAGTGGCCCTTATCCGGGCCTGTGAGCTGAGTGAGGGACTGGCTGTGAATATCTACACTGACAGCCAGTGTGCCTTTGGAGTTGCTCATAATTTCAGGCGGCTCTGGGCAGAGAGGGGGTTTCTAACATCACACGGCTCAAAGATACAGAATGGCCCCTTGATTCACAGACTCTTGTCCTCTCTGGCACTCCCTGGGAAATTGGCAGTGATAAAGTGTAGGGCACACAGGGCAATAACTGATGATGATGGGAGGGGAAATGCATTTGCAGATCAGACAGCCAAGGAGACAGCGCTGTCTAAGATGAAGAGAATGTTTGTGGCAGGACCAGCGAGGTGGGTGCCTGACAATGGAATGTTTGAAGACACACTGACAAGTGTGAAGAAGATTCAGAGTGAGGCCACAATGGAGGAGTTGGCAATATGGCAGGAGAGTACGGCACAGTTGGAGGAGGATGGATGTTGGACGGATTTGTCTGGCAAAAAGAGATGGATGTTGCCCTATGCGTATGTTCTCCCTGTGGTTACTATGGCACACGGACCCGCACACATTAGTGTGAAAGGGATCTGTAAGTTATTAGATCCTGTGTGGCAGAACGACAACATTCCCAAAGTTGCAGCGCACTTAGTAAAATATTGCATGGTTTGTTTAATGCACAATCCTGGGAAAGGTACCCCCACTCCCGTTGGCAGTTTCGCACCGCCTTCCTTCCCTTTCGAGGTTCTCCAGATGGATTACATCGAAATGGAACGAGTCAATAACTTGAAATATGTGCTGGTGGTTGTCTGTGCATTCAGCAAATGGGTTGAGGATTACTCCACCAAAGAGAATACTGCCCTAGTGACGGCAAAGGTGCTCTTAAAAGAGTCCTTCCCGCGCGTTGGGATGCCCCGCTTGATCTGGAGTGATAACGGCAGTCACTTTAATGCCAAAGTCATCCAGTTAGTGTACGATGGGTTGCACATCAGACAGAAGTTTCATGCAGCGAACCACCCTCAGTCAGCCGGGCTAGTCGAGAAATATAATGGCATTCTCAAGTTGAAAATGTCTAAGATCAAAGAGAGTACAGGATTAAAGTGGCCAGATGCTCTGCCCCTAGCATTGATGTCCATCAGAGTCACTGCACACTCAAGAACAAGATTGTCCCCCTACGAGGTCGTGTTTGGCCGCCCGGCGAATGTCTGGGGCGTCCCGCGGCCTCGAAAGTATTCCTAGATCGAATATCCCTGGTTGATTGACTATCTTTATGAGTTGACTAAAAATCTGAGGAAGTCTTACAGCCCCATCCTCTTACAGCCCCATCTGGAGGTACCGGGCCATCAGATACAGCCAGGCGACTGGGTTCTCGTTAGGAATTTCTCACGGAAAAGCAGCTTGGAGCCACGCTGGAAGGGACCTCTGCAGGTCCTTCTGGCCACCAGGACAGCTGTCAAGGTCGACGGTCGGAAGAACTGGATCCACAGTACCCATACCAAAAGAGTTCCTCTCCCGTTGCCCTATGACCAATGGGTTGCAGACGGGATTGGGGATTGTGAAGGAGAGCAAGTACCTCGGTTCATCCCTTTCTCTGACGCCCACCTCACCTTTGCACCCACGGAAGAAGAAAGTCAGGCTGTGCTGAATGAGGCGGTGCCACCTGAAATAAAGGCCACCCAGGAGTCTCCGTTAGTTGGTCCACCAGTGGTTGAGCCACGTTCCTTTGAGTCTCAATCCATTGATCAATCTGCATCTGACCCCTTGCCCCTTGATCCCCTTGAACCCGACTCTCTGTTTCCCAACCTTGCTGTACCTGGCGCATTGAGGTACAATTTATGCCCCCGCCACAAGACTAATGCACCAGTAGGGACAGTTTAATGAACAGGGATTGATTATATCTGCTAAAGACCAGGGATGGACTATATTGTTGAAGGCTAGGATGTGCGTACCCTGCCTGTGGTGCGTGAAATAGGTTAGGGGTAAAGAGACTGGTGCAGTTCCCCCTTTCTTTTTCTCTCGGACAGTCACCGATCGGGGCAAACGAAATGTGTCTTCACGAAGAAGATTTTTGCCCTGCTACGTGGGATCAGGATTTGAGCTGGTCGAACAGCTCCACCGCCGGTGCTCAACAGCGCCAACGCCCGATGAACATTAGATAGATTTTGGTTTTCTTTTTGTGGCTATTCCAGCTTGGTTCCAAGTGTAAGACTTTTCCATTTCATAATTCATGTATCCCTTTGGTCGCCCTATCCACGATGAGGAGCAGCCTTTTGCGGCTCCGCGTCCCGGTCCAGATGGGCCTGTTTGGTCCTCTTGGTCTACTAAGAGTAAGATAGTGTTTGTAGTAATAATTTTGCTTTCCCTGATATTGGTACTTGGAGTGATGTTTTTCCTTGAAGAGAAATACCCTGTGCACGCCTCGATAAGTACTACGCCTGCCCCCTCTGAGCATATTTTTGTCACCTTAGCACCCCATAAGGAAGAGCACCGAAAGTCCTATAAGGACAATGTTTTTATCCAGACTTTGCACGAAGCCCATGCTGCCTATAATACGACAAAATGTTGGGTGTGTGGTCTGTTACCCTCTGTAACGCACCAAAGCGAGAACCTGTTGTCTATGCCTTTGTCTTATGTTAATAGTTGTGAGGGGTGGTTAACGTTGCTTAGTATGGTTTGTTCGTTCCCTCAAGTTGACACCCTGGAACGTAAAAGTACTCGTTTTCGCACTCTGACAATGAATGTACGTTTTCAACATAGAGTCCCATATGGTGTTTTCCCCGGCAGTGAGCAGTTTAGCCGGGTGTTTCTGAGTTCCTGTCTCAGGGCATCAGACCGGGGAGGGAAGGGGAATTGGACAGAGGTAGAAAGGGAAAAGTTCTTGCAGTTCAATGCATCAGAGTATTACCAATCCTTCCAAGCCCGCAATGTCACAGAAGATAAGCCCATACCTCTGGCAGTGGTGGATGTAATGGCCCCTTTTTGTGTCCAGGGGACAGGAGACATAGAGGTGGGGGAGAGCCGATGCAACACCACTAGGACACTGAGGGTATCCAAAAGTCCGCCCTTGATTCCGCCGCCTAATGTTTATTTTGTTGTGGAGCCCGTGGCTATGTGTGGCTCCCTGAGGGTTGGTCTGGGCGGTGTTACCTTTCCTACCTCCTGCCCCCGGTATATATAGCCCCTCCCAACTACCACAAGAACCATCGCCTACAGCGTAGAAGTGTTCCAGCCCCCCTGAGTTAAAAGATTGATTAGCACAGAAGACATAGACCAGACAGACACTGCCCTGCAACAGTTTACTGACGCAATGAAAGGCATTTTACCCTTCTGGGGCCCTCTGGCCAACAGCCTCAATATTAGATGACTCACCAGGGTGGTAGAAGGGGTTGTCAATATAACGGCGGGAATATTAATGAATGTTACAGTAGAGGTCCAGGCCACAAGACTTGTTGCCCTTCAGAACAGGATGGTTCTAGACGTTATCTTGGCTGATCGGGGTGGGGCCTGTCGCGTCATTGGTAGTAGCTGCTGCGTTTACATTCCTGATCACGCCCCCACTGTGTACGCTGCCATACAGAAATTGCACAAGATAGCTTCAGAGATACATCAGGAGAATGGTACCTGGTCCCTTAAGGGTTGGTTCTGGGGTCTGTTTACTACATGGGGTTGGAAGATTCTCATAGTCCTGGTAGCTATAGCGGGACTTATTCTGATGTGCTGCTTATGTATCCATTGTCTTCCAGCCTGCTGTACCTGTTGTGTTTCAATGCTAAAAGTACGCCCCAGGGCACAGAGACCTGACTCAAATACTAAGGTTATGATGATGCAGGGTATTCAGGATTTGCTCAACATTGATGAGGGCATTTTTGAGTACTAATTCAGTATGCCGACATTTTATGGTGCTAGCCTTAGTAGACGATATCTCTTGATTAACAGTTGATATATATGAGTGTTTAGTTTTGCTGTTTTAGAATTGTAAAGACCCTACCTGATGGCACTAATAAAAATTTAGCATGCAATGCTAAAAGGAGGGTCTGTTAGATTTGAAATTTCATTTCTGTGTTGCTTAGGCCTGAAATGCTTTTCCCTTGCACTTATAGGCCGTGTATTTTCTTATGTTAGCATTGATGGCGCCATTTTTATTCGTGCCATATTGTACTATGACTGAAGATCGAGCTTTCTGTCTCATGGTGCTCGCCTCAGCGGAGCCGCTGCTCCTGCCCCCCCCTCCCTTCTCTGCATCTAAACTCAAGGCTGAAATCTTGCTGCCCTAGTCAAATGTATTATTTGTTTTGCATACCTTTGCTGTTGGATATGTTCATTCCCACATCTTAGAATGGTAGGCCCCAGCCGAGTGACCTTGGGGTTGAGATAGCCAGTACCCGGGTCTGTAACATGACTCATTCTTGTGTGCCTCCTTTGTTCATCCTGGCCTGAACTGGAATTTTCCAGCTTGGGCGGACCCTTGAAGGTGCAAGTATTGTATAATTGTTAGCCCCGAGTTGGAGGGAGTCAGTCCCCTGGCTGTCCTCCCCGAAGACAGGTCAGACTGGGCTCCATTGCAACGCTATTGCTAATAAATAAGTGGTTTGTATTCTCCTCTGTCTGACCGACTCTTCATTATTGGGAAGGCATAGAAGTGGTCCCGAGTGATCCGAATGACCCATTTTTCGGGTCATTTCCTTCAAGGCCTCTGAACTTACCCAAGATCTACTAGCTATTCAACTAATACAAAAAGTAAATGGCCCTACTCACAGTAAAGGCCATATTTTAGATCCTGTTTTTTCCAATAATGACAAGCTTTTAGTGGGTGACCCTATCCCTGTGCCCTGGTCGGATCACTTCTTGATCCCTTTTCTTTGGAATACATCGACACAACCCTCCGCTGTTAAACCAATCTGCAGCTGGTAACGTCCATGGGCCATATTACCTCTAGAACCTTGGATCTTAGCCCTTACAAACACCAGGCCTACGTTAGACTCCAACCCTATCTCAGCCACAGAAAAATTCACTCAATGGATAGAGTCTTGCCTGGATGCAGTCATCCCTATTAAACATAGCTTTAAAGGAGCAACAGAGAAAGTGTCACCATGGTATTCAGCTAAGCTTCAGGAATATAAACAAACCTGCAAAATACTGGAAAGGAAATGGAGGAAAGAGGGCAATGAATTAAGTAAACAGAAATACAGAGAGTCTATAAAACTCTACCAAACTGAAATAAAAAAGCACAAGCACTTTACTATGAAGAAAAAATGAATTCAGCAGCTAACGCTCCTTGGGAAATCTTTTGCATCGCGAAGAATCTTCTGGAGCTTCCCTCTCTAGTGACATCACCTGATGTCACCCCAGCCCACTGCAATAAACTTGCAGAATTTTTTCACCAAAAAATCCAAGATATATACAATATATTACCCCGCTCCCCCTGCCCTAGCGCTCTTCCTTCAAGAGACAATTCCCCTCCTGACATCGAACACCTACTAGAGGAACTTCCAATCATGAACCTGGACACTTTATCAGAAATTTTCTCCCATGTAAAATCTGTCTCTCCTCTTAATCCGGCACCCCCCACTTTCTACGTAAGGCCGAGGAAGTAGTACTCCCAGTCATACTGGAAGTGATAAATCTGTCTATTTCCACCGGCCAAGTCCCATCATCTTGGAAACATGCCATGGTGAGAGCACTGCTTAAAAAGGCAAGCTTAAATCTTGAGGTTCTGGGTAATTATCGTCCCATCTCGCTTCTCCCTGGGATAAGTAAGATCTTAGAAAAATATGTTAATATAATTCTTTCCGAGGTCTTGGAAACCTACAACCTATTGCACCCCTCCCAAACCGGATTCCGGCCACAACATGGTACGGAAACTGCCCTCCTTGCTGTAGTCGAAGAATATAAGAAAATTCTCGACCAAGGAGGAGCAGTTGCTATTATCCTCCTCGACCTGAGCTCCGCCTTTGATACTGTCAATTATGACATCCTTCTTAACAGACTCAGAGATGTCAGAGTCTCAGGGGGCGTCATCACCTGGCTTCAGTCTTTGTTAGATGGTAGATTGTTCCATGTTTTCGAAGGAGGTAACACCTCCAAGAGCCTGTCGCTTCGCTGCGGAGTGCCCCAAGGCTCGTCACTGAGCCCCACATTGTTTAATGTGTATATGAGACCTCTCACTGTGATTGCCCTGCAATACGGGATCAACATCGTCACATATGCTGACAACACGCAATTGGGGGTTGGTCTTAACCACTCCCAGAATCTCCCATCTGACCTGGAATCCTGTCTAGAGAAAGTTGCAAAATGGATGGAATACTCCTGTCTTAAGCTCAATGGAGATAAAACTGAGCTAATGGTCCTGGGTAACCCTTCTATCCCTGATTTCGGACTGGCTTGGCCAAACTGTCTTGGCCCTCCTCCGGCCCCTAACACTTAGATTAAAGGTTTAGGCGGTTGGCTGGATAAGTTCTTAAAATTCAACCACCAAGCAGTGAAACTGGCAGCAACCTGCTTTAGCATCCTTACACAGCTTTGGAAAGTCCTACCTCTCCTTCCCATGATGGCAAGGAGAGTCATGTTCCAGGCGCTGATTCTTTCCCGCCTGGACTACCAAAATTCCCTATATCTCGGGGTCCCGAAGTCAACGATAAGAAAACTGCAAGTCATGCAGAATTGTGCAGCTCGGTTGCTGCTTAGTATTCCCAAAACTCAGTCTGCCAAGCTGGCCTTGAAGACTTTATACTGGCTGCCAATTAACAAAAGAATAAAATTCAAATCTTTGTGCATAGCTCACAAGACCCTCTGGGGCAAAGGGCCCCTTATCAATCGCTCTCTCATCACCTTCTATCGTCCCAAGAAATGCCTACGTTCGGCTAACTTATTTCTAGCCTTAGTCCCTAAAACGAAAAGGGCAAGATGTGGAGGCCGTTCCTTCTCATATAACACCGCCAGAATGTGGAACACCCTTTCTCCACACCTTCGCTCTGTGACCCACCATCTCTCCTTCCGGAAGCTTCTCAAAACCTGGTTGTTTCAAAACGCGGCCCCTTAACCACCTAGCCTGCTGCTCTGCCTGATGCTGCTAGCACTGGGATGCCTCCGGGTAGCCATGCGCTTAACAAATGTTGAATAATAATAATAATAATAATACTCTCTGACAGATTTATCAAGGCTTTGCACCAGTGCAAAGTCGCAAAAAGTGATGTAAACAGACATGAAGTCTTCATAAACCATTTAGTTTCCAGAGCAAAACCATCTTGCCCTGGAAAGTTGCCTAAAGTTAACACAAATAGTACTTTGCTCTGCTTTGCAGTACTATGTGCCAAGAGGGGGTTCCATGGGTGGCATATTGGAATTCTTATGTTACCGCCCATCGTTTTTTATGCAAAGCCTACTCAATTAATATTTGTTGACAGGGTTTTGCACCACAAATACACCACCTGAAGGCAGACGCAAAGTAGCAGTAAAGGTTTTTTCTCCAAACTTCAAACTTTACATGTGGGCTGCACTGTACAGCCCATAGAAAAAGTGGAAATGTTTTAAAGTATGTCGGAGCATAGTATTTGCATAGGAAAGGTTTCCTTCCAGTACAAAACCTATGCTAGACATCGTGCATCGTATCCTGGTACTGAGCAGGTGTGAGCCTACCCAAACCAATGGTCAGGGACACTGAAATTATGCAGCAGGCGAGTGCCAAATTATGCTGCAGGGTTGAGTAAATTATGCGGTAAGAAAAGGCAAATTATGCTGCATAATACAGTACATTTTGTGATATATTACTTCATTATTTTGCCATTTTAACACTTGTTAGCACTGTCTGGCCATTGGTTCCACCTCATTAGGACCAGTTTAACACCCAAATATAGCAATAGGCAACAGAAAAGTGAACAGTCAAGCTTTGCAGAGGGCCATCCACTGCACGGCAGCACTTGTTGTTGCATTTTACGTAACTTTTGAACCGTTTGAGCTAGGAACAACATTTATTTTTGTTAAAATCTGCAGATTATGGGGCAGATGATGGATTATGTGGCAAATATATAACTATGCAAAACTCGCCGTGGCCGCATAATTCAAGTGGCCCTCCCTACGGTCTAGTGGGACTACTCAAAAAGTCAGGTCTTCAGATTCTTGTGGAATTCAAGAAGGGAAGAGGAGACTCTTATGTGTAGTGGCAGGTGGTTCCATGCTTTAGGAGCGATGTAAAAGAAGGCTCGAGCACCGGATCTGGTTTTCCATACAAGTGGGATGTGTGCAACCAGGAGTCCAGACGAGTGAGGTGTCTGGAAGGTTTGTGAAAATAGATGCTATTGTTGAGGTATGCTGGGCCAGTGTAAAGTAGTGCCTTGAAAGTGTGAGTGACGAGTTTGAATTGTGCTTGTTTGTGTATAGGGAGCCAGTAGACTTCCTTAAGGTGTGGTGTCATGTGAGTGTGGTTTGGGAGGTTAAGAGTGATTCTGGCTGCCGAGTTCTCAAAGCCTTCTGGCGAGGTTTTGTTGATTCCGGCATAGAGAGTGTTTCCGTTATGCAGCTTGCTAGTGACTAGGGCTTGTATGACTGTTATCCAGGTGCTAATAGGCAGCCATTTGAACTCCCTCCCTAGCATCTTCAGGGTATGGATGCATGAGATGGTGATGGTGTTGATTTGGGTAGTCATTTTGAGTTTGCTGTCAATGACAATTCTGAGGTTCTTGGCGTGGATGATGGGGCGGGTTTCAGTCCTTGCTCTGTTGGCCACCAGGTAGAGTCCCACAGTGAAGTGCTCTTCCTGATTTTGGTTTTGTCAGTGTTCAGCTTTAGACAGTTGGTCTTCATCCAGGGGCGATTTCAGTCTTCGTAGGAATTGAACTTGATCCAGGTACTGGGAGTCTTGTCTCTGAGGGAGAGAATGAGTTCCATATCATTGTGTAGGTGAGGACATTGATGGAGGCACTATGGTCCAAAGTTGTGTGGTGGCGTAAGCCAGCCTGAAGGTGTTGCAGCACTTGGTAAGAGAGAAGCACCAAATCTTAGTAGATGTGGTGCTGTCCTGCTCACTTGCTTTCATGCAAAGCAGTGCAGCAGCTTTGGTTTCTGCTCTGCATTGCATTGAATATTAGTAAATCTGTTCTTCAAAACTTGTTGTTTGGGTTCCTTGTACAGTGAGGCTCAGTGTAAAGCAGTGCAAGATCCACTGGCCCCAATTACAAGTCAGACGGAGAGCAATCCTGGGTGAAGTTCTGCTCTGTCAATTGTAAGTGGTCCGCTGTTACTGCACCTGTATTTTCTTTTTTTTTTTAAATACTTTATTGGTTTTTTATTTAAAAGGGTGATACAGAAAGCATTGATACCCATAGGTGCGATAGTCCAAATTCTTCACATTTGCTGTTGCTTGTGGACGTATATTTGATCGTTTAGTGGACCTCCTGGGTCCACTGCTGTGTCCTATGTACTGGGAGCATGGACTAGGCTAGGTAGAGTAGAGTGAAGAGTAGCCTGAAGGGGAGAAGAGTGGAAAGGGGAAGGGGGGGGGCAGGAGCATTTACTGATTGGTCTGCGGCCCGGTAATCTCCCGGGATAAGGTGTGTGGTTAGGTTAGCCCTATTGACACAGTTGCCCGGCCCTGGGGCTTGCGGTCTATTCTTGTGTTGCCAGCTATGATCATGGGGGTTCGTATGAGTCTAGGTATGAGTCCAGTGATTACCACAGTGGCCTTGAAGTTGGTTTCCATGGGGAGTTTTGTAGGGCTATGTTGTCCGCCCCCCTGAGATGAATGATCCAGTTTAGCCAGTTCTTGAATGTGGCTTTACTTGTGTCTTTCCAATTGGTAAGAATCACTTTGACTGCCGTGGTGAGTAGGATGTCGAGCAGGTCTCTGTCTGGTTCGTCTCTTATGTTTGTGTTTGCACAACCTGTTGGCAGGTTGAAGGAGTCTCTGACCATGACCCCCCCGGAAAATACCATTTATGAAATAAAATATTTTGTCCCAGAACTGTTTGAGTGTAATGCAATGGAAGATAAGGTGCACTAGATCCCCTGTCTCCCTATTACAGTTCCAACAGGTTGCGTCCTTTTTAAGCCAAAGTGCATACAGCCGGGCCGGGGTTCAGAATGCTTTGTGGAGCACCCAGAATTTTGTCTGGGAGAGGACCGGGGAAATCTTGTTGCGTGAGACGGATCTCCATATAGCGAGCCAGTCCTTTTCTGCAAGCGGTAACGGGTGCCTCTGCCCCCAGAATGCAGTGACCTTATCATTAGGTTTTGAGGTTTTTGGGCGGAGGAGTTTGTATATCTGCGACACTTGGTGCCCCATTTTGTTAATGGTTGTGATGCAGCGGATACAATGAAAACTATTTCTCCTAGGTCACTTATCGGTCATCCAGGCGCGACTTATATTTCTCACATCCACATGACGATGGGGCCCATGACATCGCCTAACACACACACACACACACACACCTGGATTTCCTCTACACCTTTACGAATCTATACTCCTAGGAGAAAGAAAAACTAAATGAAAATCATCATGATGTACCGCTGGAAGGAGCCGGGATACCTTATTACCTTAACCTATCGCTTTCTTAGTTATTTCTTAAGATATTCCTGCTCATTGTTTGTCGATGGATCATCTAGTGAAAATCAGTTGATAGTGATCAAGACCAGCTAAATCACAATAACTAATTACTAATTTCACAACCATTTAGTAAATAATCACTGAGTCGCTTGATTTAAGAATTTCAAAATTTATATAATTTTAAAGGCATGGAAAAGAATTTAGACTTTATTATTCAATTATTCATACATTATTAAATCAAATATTTATTAAGCAAAATCAATTTTATTGCAGAAAGGAAATTTTGTCATGAGGAAAAATCCTAATTATCCTGCTTATCTTCCTAATTTAGCCTAATGATTTCTAACCTAAGTTTAAAGTTGAAAAATAACCTGATTCTCATACTCAACTGGAAAAATAAAACAGCAACAGAAACTTCAGCTCGTCAGCATCAGCTACCGCAACCCGTCTCATCTAACAGTCTTTCAGCATCTCCCGCTCAGTAAATGGATCGATCTGGAACTCCAAGTACTGGAAGCTACCCCTCCCACTAAGAGTAGGCCTACTTATACCCTAATTCTAACTTTGCTAACTAAATTGTTGCAACATTAATAACGCGCTTTTTTTCATTGGTCCACTCAGTTCATTTATTCAGTTTTAATCAAATTCTCCCGGATCCAGCTTGTTCTTCTGGAATGCATATGTTCATTTCCTTTCTCACAGTTCATGACATGTTTCCATCCGCTTCGATCAGTACATTTGTAACTTCTTTCGATACATTTGAGAACTCTGCAGGCATTGTCCTTTCTCTTAAAACTGTTTCCCAAGATTCTCTGCTGATCACCACGGCACATTATCAGTTCAAATAGGTCACATCAGCCTTGACCATTCTTGCATCTTAGCCTTTCAGCACCATCACGTGGTCAGTCTTTCTCCAACTTTTTCTCCCTTGTCATGTGTATTCTCAGCGCATGCGTACTCTAATAAACGGCAGCCATTTTATATCGCCACTCGATTAGACTTAGAAGCACTATTTAGAAATAAACAAAACATAATTAAAATAGAGAAACATAGCCTTTTCGTTTCCCTCCCGTCATCTACGTACCCCAATTAGTTATTACCTAGCAGAAAGCAACATTTAAGCTGTTCCTTACTTACCATCACTATTGTTTTTGCAACGTCACGTTTTATATTCTATGAAGCACGAATCATGCATTTATTATTTATTTAGTACGCAATTATTTTTATGTTATAATTAGACACACAGACATTTGTAAATAGATTATTCAGTACACATACTTGCGTGTTACCCTTCCCTCACATACATTGTTGATTAATACATTTAAACGAACATATTTATTAATTATTTATAAAATTTGTTAGGGGTTATATTTTTTCATTTACTCTGCTCCATCAACTCCCCCTTTGGTGATTTTTAAATCACCACATAAAACCCAAGTTATACTTCTTTTTCAGGCAGCATATGTCTCTCATCCTTTTGCTTTTTGTTAGTTATACATCTGTTTCCATTTCATCTTGTCTTCTTGTCTCTTTATACATATTTTCTTTCATTTTCTCTAACTCAATTTCACCCATTTCTCTCTCTCTCTTTCATTATTCTGTTATTTCTTTTTATCTTATTTTGTCTTCTTTTTCTTTTTATACACGTTATTACAATTTTCAACACCATGGCTAACAATATTGCTACAGTTGCTATTATTATAACTTTCCCTATCACTAGTCTACTCATTCTTGTTAACCAATTTGCTACTGAAGAAAACCCTTTACCAAGTTTTCCAAGGACACTTTCAACCTCCAGTGGAACTAGTTCTTTGTGCAAATTTGTAATATTTGTGATATACTTTTGTATATTTTCACTTTTATCAGGAATGTAAGTGCAACAATGTTGTACTTTCAGCATTCCACAAACTCCACCCTCTTTTGCCAAAAGAATATCAAGGGCAAGCCGATTTTGCATCACCATAGCTCTCATGGCAACCATTTCGGTATTTACCATCAAGAACCCTCCGGCAGTATCTGTAGACAAACGATCTACTACTGTGGATAATTTCCGAATTTTAAATGCATTCAAAGATATTCCCACTGCTGGTATTAATGCTCCAAAAATATCACCTACAATTTCTGAAAAACTTTCCCTCTTTCTACGTGTAAAGCTATTAATCATCTTGTATGTTCCTTTTTCTTCTCTGTCCATATGAAATTTTTTGGAAAGACCAGGCCTACATAACAAGTTCCATACCAATGGTCCGGTAACCTGTAATAAGCTCTATTCCCACAAAGATAATAGATACCTGGAAATATTGGATCTTTTCCACCTTTGAATCCCCAACCTCCCAAAATTTGATAATTGTCATGGCAGATACTGGAACCTACAAAATAATTGTCATAGACTGTCTTATTTCTCCTAATACATAACTTTCCTGTTTGCGGCCAATCTAATGTCATTGCTGCATTTATCTTTTTCCCTTCAGGATTCTCTTCCTCAAACGTCCATAGATGTGTTCTTTTCTCTTTTATTGCTTCTTTGTGAAATTTCATTCTTCTTTCTTCAACCATTTCTAAAAATACCTTTTCTTCTTTCTTTAACTCACAGGTAAGGTTGTTTTTAGCTATTTCTTCTAATGTTAAAATTCTATGTTCTAAAAAGAATTCTCCTAAAACTTTTGCTTGTTTTACTTTGTTTAGTTCTGAAACTACAGGAATATTTGCAAAAATCTTATCTACATCAGTGTAATAAAATTCGAATCTACCTGTTTTATAAAATAAACTTGCTATGACACTACATGTTATTCCATAAGTTAGAGGTAGGTGATGATAAGTCACACCTTCTGTCACTGATGCAGGCAACTGCATACAAACATAACAATCTCTCACATCCATTGTCTCTACATATTCGTACAACAATTTTGTAAAAACATTTTTAGAAAAATCTGTTACTGACTTATCCTTATGTAATTCTGCACTACTTCTTAAAATAACTGGTTCTTTAATATTAGTTTCTTTTTCTGGTTTAGTATCATTCTTTGCTTCTACTACAGCTATACTAATAGGAATTGTGATTGCTAAAACTATCCATACTGTCATTAATAATCCTGTACAAAAGCAGCACATTTTACACCATCTTTTTAAAAACTCACATTTGTCTCTTCTATCTCTAGTATTCTCCATTTTTATTCTTATCTTTTGTTAAACCTCAGAAAATTGTGTCACTACACCTCAGAAATGACTTAGATGCCACCCTTCATTCAAAAGTCTTTGCTTGGTACTTTCTTTTAATTCTTTTCAGAATTCTTTCGTTGTCACATCCGGTGATTTGTCATATCCAGTAAAATTGTCACATCCAGTAAAACTGTCACATCCGGCAGAAGCACTTTAAGTCTTCACTTCAGGTTTGTTGCACCTCACCTTTACCCATTCGGTTTCGTAGTCTCGGGTTCTCGTGAGTGTTTCTTTCTTCTTTGTAATCAGTTAGAGCGATGTACAACCACTCAGGTGACTTGTATTTTGAATTCACTTTCTTTATTCTTTTAGACTTTTGCAATCGTTTCCCACTTGGCTTTTCTTGTTCTTTTTGACTTGTTATTTCATTCACCTGTTCAGCACTTTTTTCTCCTGTTCTGATTATTCTGTATCTCAATTTTCTTATATAGTTGCTGGGCCAATTGTCTCCTTTTCTTGGCCTTTTGGCTTCACCTTCTTTTTCTCCTCTTTCTGATTTCCAGTTTCTTTTTCTTGATTCAGTTCTTATTTTCTCTTCTTCTCCGCTTTCTTCAGATTCTGTTTCAATTTTCTCACAATTGTCTCTTATTTTGAATCTTATGATCTCATTTTCTTTTACTTGTGGTTCTATTTTCTCCTTCTTGTGTTCACCTATTACTGTCCCTCCTCGATCTTCTTCCGAATTGGTATTTATCTCACTCTCTGCTTCTAATTTTCCCTGTTCTTTTGTTTCACTATCTGTCCCTATTGCTCCTCGGGGTTCTTCTCGATTTTCTAGCTTTTTAATTGTCTCTTTCCCTTCTTTGTCTATTAATATTACTTTTGAAGGATTTTCACCATAACTTGTACTTGGTTGCTCATTTAGATCATTTTCTTGTTCATTCTCTTCTCTAATTGGTTCAAATTTCCAAGTTTTCCTTCGAAATTCTTCACAGTTTTCAACTGAATCATCAGATCCTGAACTCGTGTCAGATATTTCCAGATGTCGACTTACAGGTCGATCTTCAAGTTCTAGAATTTCTGCAATTTCTCCTTCTTCTTCTTCTTCCTCTTCCTCTATAGAGGTACTTGCAGTTGGGTTTTCCAGACGTCGACTTTCAGGTCGATCTTCAGGTTCTGGCACCCTTTTTCTTCTTATTTCTGTCTCAGTCGCTGAACTCTCATCCCACACTTCCAGATGTCGACTCACATGTCGATCTTCAGGTTCTGGAACTCTGATTGTGTGGCTGGCATGGACCCAGTTTTTCACTCCTGCACACTTGATTGCAGTCGTTGTCACTAGGATTACCTGTCGTGGCTCGTCCCAGCGAGGAACTAGACAGTTTCTTCTCCTGTGGACTTTTATGCGGTCCCAGTCTCCTGGATTCAAGTCGTGGGCTGGTTTTCTTTCAAGAGTGGTCGCATCCGGTCCAACCTGATGAAACACAGAACGCACCACATCAGCCAGTCCTTTGCAATAATCCAGTACTAGATCATCAGTTATAGTCAGTAACTTGTTGACAGGTACTTGTGCTTGTCTCATTGCTCGTCCCATGATCACTTCATGAGGACTAAGTCCAGTTTTCTTTTCAGGAATACTTCTGATGGTCATCAGGACAAGGGGCAGTGCATCGGGCCATTTGAGTCCTGTAGCTTGACACATTTTTCCTAACCTGTTCTTAATTGTTCCATTTATTTGCTCTACTACCCCAGAAGCCTCTGGTCTGTATGCACAATGCAGTTTTTGTTTAATACTTAATGCTTCACAAATTAATTGAATCAACTCATTTTGAAAATGTGTTCCTCTATCTGTCTCAATCGTGACTGGAAAACCATACCTTGGAATGAACTCTCGCAGCATAAGTTTTGCTACCGTTATTCCATCATTCCTTCTAGTCGGGTATGCCTCCACCCAACGAGAAAACAAACAGACGACCACTAGAACATATTTTAGTCTGTTACAAGGGGGCATTTCAATAAAATCCAATTGCATTCTAGTGAACGGACCTCCTTCTCGTCCTATTGTTCCTAGACTCACTATTGTCTTTCTTCCTGGATTAAACTGCTGACAAATAAGACATCTTTGACAAAGACTTTCAGCTATGGCTCTCAATTTTGGGTTATACCATGTTTGTCTAAAAGTCTGATCATTGCATCTCTCCCAATATGAGCTTGTCCATGGTACATCCGTGCCATGTCTGAAATCATGCTATCAGGCATAACTGGTCTTTCATCTCTGTAAACCCACACACCATTGTTTTCTTGTCTTCTACATCCTGCTTTTATCCAGTAATCTTTTTCCTCATCATTTGCAACTTCCTGTAACTGTCTCACCTCATCCCATGTCTCGACAGTGTTAGTAAAAAGCAAAGGAGAAGAGATATGCTCCCTTTCGCGATTCTTATTCAGGGATACCATGTTCTCTGCACAATATCTGGCTATCTCGTCGGCGTAATTATTTCCGACAGTTATGTAATCTTCATTTTTCTTATGTGCTTTGCATTTCACTACAGCTATCTGCCTAGGCAGCTGTATCGCCTCAAGCAGTTTCTTTACAAAATCTCCATTTCTGATAGGTGTTCCTGCAGACGTCAAGAAACCTCTTTGTGACCAAATCTGACCGAAATCATGCACTATACCGAAACCGTACTGGCTATAGGTCACAATCGTAACTCGTACATTTCTTCCCAACTTACATGCTTGAATCAAAGCAATCAGTTCTGCAACTTGGGCAGACCTTATTCCTTTCAGACAGGACGCTTCCATCACAGTCGCCACTGTGCACACTGCGTAAGCTGCGCTTAAAACTCCTTCTCTTGTTCTCAAGCATGAGCCATCCACAAACATGACATAATCTGATTCTTTTAAAGGCTCATCCTTTATGTCAGCTCTTGGTTTTGTGCAATATTCCAGCACATTCAGACAATCATGATCTACTTCATCTTGTTCAATTATACTCTCTTCATCTGGCAATGATGTCGAAGGATTCACATTCATACATCTATCTATGGTCACATTTTCTGCACTCAAGATTACTTTTTCGTACTTAGTCAGCCGACTATGTGTCATGTACTGTGTTTTTGTTCTTGTCAAAAGAATCTCTACTGAATGGGGAACATATACTCTCAGTGGATACCCCATCACTATACCTTCACTTTGTTCCAGACTTACACAAGTAGCAGCAACAGCTTTCAGACATCCAGGCAAAGCTTTTGCTATAGGATCTAAAACAGCTGAAAAATAAGCAATTGGTCTCTTCATTGTTCCATGTTTTTGTACCAGTACTGAAAATGCACAGTACTTTCACTGCAGTACAATTCAAAATCCTTTTCGTAGTCAGGCATTCCTAAAGCAGGGGCCTCACACAATTTCTTTTTCAACTCTTTGAAAGATTTCATTTCTTCGTCATTCAATTCAAAAGGGTCTCTTACATCCTTCTTGGTCAGTTTTTGTAATGGCTTAGCAATCAAGGAAAAACCATTTATCCATTGTCGGCAATATCCAACCATTCCCAGAAACATTCTTACCTCTCTTTGCGTCATTGGTGCTCTCATTCCTTGAATCATTTTTATTCTCTCAGTCGTTATCTTTCGCACTCGTTTCTCAATTTTATGCCCTAAATATTGGACTTCTTTCTGACAAAACTGCAATTTCGAAGGGGACACTTTATGTCCTCTTTTCTCTAAATGGTTCAGTAAAGCAATTGTATCGCTTACACATGCTTCTTTTGTTTTCGATGCCACCAACAGGTCATCGATATACTGCACCATCACTGACTTTTCTGGCATTTTCAAATCTTCCAGGGACTTCTTTAAAATCTGATTAAAGATTGAGGGGCTTTCTGTATACCCCTGAGGAATTCAGCACCATGCCAAAATACGCTCTCCGAACCGGAACGCAAATAATGGCTGGCTATCTGGATGTAAAGGAATAGAGAAAATGCGTGACACAAATCTATCACTGTGTACCACTCAGCTTCATGTGGAATTTGGTATAGAATTACTGCAGGGTTTGGCACTATTGGACAACAAGGCACAACTATTTTATTGACCTTTCTCAAATCCTGTACTATTCTATATGTTCCGTTTGGCTTTTTCAGTCCCATTATAGGTGAATTACATGAACTGCTCATTATTTCTTTTAGAATTCCCTGTTCAATCATTTTATTTATTACAGGAGTTATTCCTTCAATTATTTCTGGAGTCAATTTATACTGTGGCGTATTTGGGTAAGTTGTTCCTTCTTTTACTGTTACTTTTACGGGATCTACTTCTTTCATCAATCCAATATCTTCTCGTGTAAAATCCCACACATTCTCTTTCACTGTCTCTTTTAGTTCTTTTGGAAGTTTTTCTGCATCAAATGCAGGAAACAAACCATTCATTTCAGATTCCTGATTCATCAATGTCACTTTATACAATACATCTTCATCTGGGGTCTGAAATCCAATTCCATCTGGCGTACAATAAATTGTGCAGTTCATCTTACACAAAAGGTCACGACCTAAAAGATTTACGGGACTACAATCGCACACTACAAATTTATGCATTTTGCTAAAAGAACCAATTTTTACTTCCACTAATTCAGTAAGTGGTGTTTTAATCTGCTGATTCGCTACTCCAACTACTTGGATATATTCACCTGAGAGAGGAAGGTTTGGAATTTCCACTGACCTAACAGTAGAACGGGTAGCTCCAGTATCGACAAGGAATGTTACATTTGCACCATTCACTTCTCCATCCACAAAGGGACCAGACTGATCTACCTCTAGAGTTGCGCCAAGTACGCACTCTTTTCCCTCTCCTAGGCACCGTCAGAAACTTTCATCCGACTCATCCTCACTCTGACGCAACCAATACTGAGAAATGTTAGCTGCTCGCGGCAACTGTGTTACCTGCTCTCCTCCGTAGAATCCTGTTTCTGCACTGTATCTTTGCTGGTTAACATTGTTGGGAAGTGGTGGTTGTGGCACCTGACCTTGTTGAACAACTACCTCATTCTGCACCTGTGGATTTAATGATTGATTTTCCGGATTAGGTTTAGGTGGGAACGTACACTCGTTTCTCCAATGCCCTTATTTTCCGCAATTATGACATGGCCATTTTTTCTTTGCCTCTTCTAGACTCATTTGACCTTTCCCTTTACCTATGTTAGGTCGGGATTTATTCTGTCCTGTTTCATTCCCACTATTATTCAATTGAGCTTCTTGTTTCTCTGCCACTTTTACCTGTGCCCACATTGCCTTCTCTTTCAATTTATGCTGTCTACTCTCAATATCATCACTACAATACTTAGCATACCTCAGTACCTCATCTACAGTGCCGTTTTGCCAGTTAATCATATGTTGTTTAATCATTTCACTAATTTCTGGTTTCAGTCCAAACACAAATCTATATACAAAATGACTCATATCCTTTTCACTAAACTCCTCATACCCACTATACTGCTTGAAAACCAACAACAATCTTTCATAATAGGCATGTACGGACTCCTTACTTTCCTGTGTAGTTCTGTCTATTTTTACCCAATCTGTTTCTTTAGGAGGAATCTTATTTTTCAAAAAGGTAATCACCTTATCATATTTCCTCATCACCTCAGGACCTGGAGCTCCTGTCTTAGGATCTCTTGGATATTCTGTAGTTGGCCAGTCAACTGTAATTTTACATTCAGACCACAAATCAGTTGGCACCACTATGTCAAACAATCCATCTAAATCTATCCACAACACCTTTGAAACCTTCACAAACCTCTCCACTTGTCGGTACCATTCAACTGGTTTCTCTCTCAGCTTCGGGAATTCGTTTGTAAATGACAGTATATCCTGTCTAGTCCAGGGAACATGCACATAACTACCACCTGGAGTTTCTCTCATAGGGTATTCTCTTGCAACAGGTTCCTTTTCAGTTATCATAAAAAGCCAAAGAAGCTTTGTCTGCAGTTTTCTCATACTTTTTCGTCCATCTGACTTTCCATCTGTCCACATCACCCCATTTTCTTAGTAAAACAATTAACTCTTTTATCTGTGTCAGCCTTCCTGCTGTGTTCAAATTTTCAATATCTTTCTCACAAAAGTCTACTCTGTACGGTTTCTGCAATGTTTTCACTTTCGCAAAATCTACTCCAATTTCACTTGCTATCTCTTCCAGTTTGTCATGTAAATTTTTAGCTCTCCATGTAATACTTTTGCACAGAAACATAATCTCATCATCCTGGTAATTTTTCAGCTTTTCTGTACCAATCGTCCCTAAAATTAATTCTTCCATGTCAATCTTTAACCTAATTACATCTAATGGTTTTTCTTCTGGTTCTTTTATTTTAAATGCCTTCATCCACTCATTTAACTCATCAGGAGTCGGACCTATAGGCGTATTATTTAGTTCTATCCAATTACCACTCTTTTCAGGGGTCACTGTTGCAGATTCTGTTACCATAGGCATTTTCCTACCATTACACTCATTCACTGTCAAATTTGTAGGTGGACTTGGTCTGTAGGTACTAGCCAAATTACTTGAACTTGCACTTGGTTCCATCCTTTCTTTTTCTCTCTGAAATTGTGAATTCATAGGAATCACTAAAGATCGTTCATCAATTTTCTGATTCTCAAAAACTGGTATTACTGGACCTATTGTTACAGGTACAGTTACAGCTTCCATGTTTTTCGTTAATTCCCTAATTTTCTCAGTCAGCTCTTTTGTTGTTCTTGCTAATTCAGTTGCATTGTCACTTTCTACTCCTTCATTTTGTGAAGTTCTTATTTGATCTTGTGACCTATTTATTTCAATTCTTTTTACAGGACTTTTATTTCGCACAGTCTCTATTTGCGGCGCATTAGGTGTCACCACTGTAGAACTCTGCTGATACGGAGGGGGATTTCTATTTAGAATATCTTCCAGCAATTCATCATCCGTTTCACTCTCATGCATATATTTTTCCCTCTCCATATGTTTCTTTTTCTCAGTACGTTTTCTCTTAGTCTCTTCTTCAACTGTAAAAGCCGGAAACAAACCTCCTGTCATGTTAGCACATCTCCATCGTTTTATTCTATCCTCATGATTTATTCCCCACATTCTTCCAGGCATAAACTCATGATCCCTTAAACCTCTGAATCTCTCTCGCTCATACATCTCATCTTCCCATTCCGTCAACGCTTCAAACTGTGTCGGTCTAGGTCTAGGTTCTAAGTTTGTCATCTTTTCTCTCAAATTCCACAAAACCGCTACACTAAATGAACCATTCTCAGGGAAAGCTAATGCTCCATCATTCTTCGTATACTTTGCCCAATTTTCTAACCATATGCATGTATGATATCCATATTTCAGCATCATATGTGAAGCTGCTGATTTCGGCGGAGGAATTACTTGTCCCTCTCTAGTCACAACCTTTTTGTCTTTCTTAAAGAAATTCTTAATTTTTGTCGTCCATGACGTTCTCTCCCTTTCATACTCATAATACGGCATGTTTTCGATTGGTTTTTCTCTTCAAAACCAGCACTGTTCCGTGTACGGAACTTCAACCAATCACAGCGCGATTCACACCAACACACCAATCAGAACGATTTCCTTCTTCCGCGCACCCACCAATCTTAGCGCGGCACTTTTCCTACGTCACTCCTGTCTTTGCGTTCACGTGACTAGCGCACTATCCAATCCTAGCGCGGCACTGTCTATGTCACTCTTGCTCTTTTACCCCTCCTTTACAAAAATTATCGGCAATTTTTCTTTTTAATGTTTCTTCATTAGTTACAACATTTAAAACAATTCCATAGTCTGATTCGCTAAACAAAAGTGACAGCTTTGTCCTTTTACACAAGAATCCTGTATTTCCAGTAGGCAGCGCTTACCTCTACCCTACCACAGAATTATTAACTTTCGCCGATAAAGTAGCACTTCCCTCTACCTTACCCTTCTTTCAAGCAAACAGTAAACCCGTTTCTCTGGGGATAAGACACATGTGGAGACTATGCTCCTGAGAATTAAGGCCAGAGTTTCACAAGAAAACGTGATTTGCTATCCCAGTTACAAACCTTTCGTACAGAAAATCCCTAACATAACACAACCTGTGTTATTACCAAAAATGAATTCAGACCATGTACCAAATTCCATGTGACTTCTCTTGCCACACGTGTTCCACTTCCTACATCCCAGAAGCGTGAAAACTCACATATAACATAACGCGACTCAACATATAGTATTAGTCATCAAAATAATCAATAATCAATAATCACCAAACTAATCTATAGAAACCATAACTCTGCTACCAAGAAATCTGATGCAGCGGATACAATGAAAACTATTTCTCCTAGGTCACTTATCGGTCATCCAGGCGCGACTTATATTTCTCACATCCACATGACGATGGGGCCCATGACATCGCCTAACACACACACACACCTGGATTTCCTCTACACCTTTACGAATCTATACTCCTAGGAGAAAGAAAAACTAAATGAAAATCATCATGATGTACCGCTGGAAGGAGCCGGGATACCTTATTACCTTAACCTATCGCTTTCTTAGTTATTTCTTAAGATATTCCTGCTCATTGTTTGTCGATGGATCATCTAGTGAAAATCAGTTGATAGTGATCAAGACCAGCTAAATCACAATAACTAATTACTAATTTCACAACCATTTAGTAAATAATCACTGAGTCGTTTGATTTAAGAATTTCAAAATTTATATAATTTTAAAGGCATGGAAAAGAATTTAGACTTTATTATTCAATTATTCATACATTATTAAATCAAATATTTATTAAGCAAAATCAATTTTATTGCAGAAAGGAAATTTTGTCATGAGGAAAAATCCTAATTAACCTGCTTATCTTCCTAATTTAGCCTAATGATTTCTAACCTAAGTTTAACGTTGAAAAATAACCTGATTCTCATACTCAACTGGAAAAATAAAACAGCAACAGAAACTTCAGCTCGTCAGCATCAGCTACCGCAACCCGTCTCATCTAACAGTCTTTCAGCATCTCCCGCTCAGTAAATGGATCGATCTGGAACTCCAAGTACTGGAAGCTACCCCTCCCACTAAGAGTAGGCCTACTTATACCCTAATTCTAACTTTGCTAACTAAATTGTTGCAACATTAATAACGCGCTTTTCTTTCATTGGTCCACTCAGTTCATTTATTCAGTTTTAATCAGCTTGTTCTTCTGCAATGCATATGTTCATTTCATTTCTCACAGTTCATGACATGTTTCCATCCGCTTCGATCAGTACATTTGTAACTTCTTTCGATACATTCGAGAACTCTGCAGGCATTGTCCTTTCTCTTAAAACTGTTTCCCAAGATTCTCTGCTGATCACCACGGCACATTATCAGTTCAAATAGGTCACATCAGCCTTGACCATTCTTGCATCTTAGCCTTTCAGCACCATCACGTGGTCAGTCTTTCTCCAACTTTTTCTCCCTTGTCATGTGTATTCTCAGCGCATGCGTACTCTAATAAACGGCAGCCATTTTATATCGCCACTCGATTAGACTTAGAAGCACTATTTAGAAATAAACAAAACATAATTAAAATAGAGAAACATAGCCTTTTCGTTTCCCTCCCGTCATCTACGTACCCCAATTAGTTATTACCTAGCAGAAAGCAACATTTAAGCTGTTCCTTACTTACCATCACTATTGTTTTTGCAACGTCACGTTTTATATTCTATGAAGCACGAATCATGCATTTATTATTTATTTAGTACGCAATTATTTTTATGTTATAATTAGACACACAGACATTTGGAAATAGATTATTCAGCACACATACTTGCGTGTTACCCTTCCCTCACATACATTGTTGATTAATACATTTAATACATTTAAACGAACATATTTATTAATTATTTATAAAATTTGTTAGGGGTTAAATTTTTTCATTTACTCTGCTCCATCAGTTGTCATATATAGGGGGATTGACGGTTGGGCGCTAGAGAGTTTGGCTTTTGTTATGGCCGCTCTAACTTTTAGGAAGTTATAGAATTCCATGTCTGCCAGGTCATGAGTCGTCTGGAAGGCTGAGAAAGTAATTGGGTATGTGTTGTGTTGTAGCTGATGAGGGAAGAATATACCTTTTTTAATCCATGCGTCCATTGTTAGGCTTTTGCCCTTGTATGTTATCTTGCTATTGGCCCAAAGTGACTCTAGTTTGGACCCTTTAATGCTTATCTCCAATTTTTTGTCTACCTTAAGTAGTGCAATCTTTGTGTTCTTAAAGATTGCTTTGGAGCTGTTTGGGTATAGTCTATTTGTTGTTAACAGAGCCAGGGGGCTTAGATTATCTAGAATGGCCCTCTCCACTTCTAGCCAAGCCGGGGTATACTCGGCCGGTGGGGAGATCCAGTATGAGCCTTGCTTAGCTAGGTAGGCCGTCTGGTATATCCTGAAGTCAGCTAGGTTCACCCCTCCCAGAGTCTTATCAAGTCTTAGTTTTTTGATGCTGATTCTTGGCTTCTTCCCTCGCCATAGGAAGTTGTTTATGAGTATATCTATTTTGCAGTGGAAGTCATCTGTCAAGGTGAGCGGGAGCATACTGGTGAGGTAGTTCACCATCGGTGTGATCATCATTTTAATAGTTTCAATTCTGCCCCACCATGTGATGAATTTTGGTGACCATGATTCCAGGAGTTTTTTAACCTTCTCTAGTAATGCTTTCTCATTCTGGTGTAGTGTGTCTACCATATTGCTATTGAAGTCAATGCCTAGGTATTTGATGCTGCCTGTTTGCCATGTTAGGCCCGACTCCCTAGGGTATCTCTTGTGCAGTATATGTTTAGGGGTTTCGCTTCTGACTTGTCTCTATTGAGTGTGTATCCTGAGAGTTTCGAGTATCTAGTTATTGTGTCCATCAGTGCTTTAATTGATGTTTTCGGTTGCTCTGTTACGATTAGGATGTCATCTGCGTAGGCGGCGAGTTTAATTTGGACCCCATTGATGTCCACCCCCTTAATGCTGGCGTTTGTTTTAATGTCCCTGATGAGTGGTTCTAGTGCAAGTAGGAATAGTGCTGGGGATAGTGGGCAACCCTGCCTCATACTTTGGTGTAGGTTGAGAGGCTCAGAGAGCGACCCGTTCACAGCTACGCGGGCCGTGGGGTTTTTATAGAGGGCCATGACCATACGTGTAAATTCTTCTCCTAGGTTAAAGGCTTGCATGCAGCTACCCAAGACGTCCCAGGAGACCCTATCGAAGGCCTTTTCGGCATCCAGTGTGATAGCCGCTAGCGGCTCTGTCTTAACAGCGGCATGCTCTATGATATGGCATAGTAGGCGGGTATTGTCATTAGACATGCGTGTACGTAGGAAGCCTACTTGAGAGTTGCTTATCAGCTTGGGCAGAACTGCGTTGAGTCTGGCCGCTAGAATCTTGGCATAGATTTTACAGTCTACATTGATCAGCGATATAGGTCTATAGTTTTTTGTAGAGAGCTGGTCTTTCCCCTCTTTCGGGATGACTATTATGTTGGCTTCTGTCATAGTTTGTGATGTGGAGCCTGTCGTCGCTATTTGGTTAAAGACTAGTTTCATCGTTGGTTTTAGTTGTTCCAGGAAGGTTTTAT
Source organism: Calotriton arnoldi (assembly GCA_963921515.1). Taxonomy (NCBI): domain Eukaryota; kingdom Metazoa; phylum Chordata; class Amphibia; order Caudata; family Salamandridae; genus Calotriton; species Calotriton arnoldi. Next base: position 88,880 of record CAWUFW010017668.1, on the reverse strand, counting down.
AAAAGGAGGCTGTATATCCGTCCGGCCCGGGTGCCTTGTTGTCTTTTAGTGATCTGACTGCCATTTCTATCTCTGTGTAACTAATCTCCTGGCCTAGTTTGCTTTTCTCCTCCCTGTTTAGTTGAGGTAGGTTGAGTTTTTCGAGGTACTTGGTACCATCTTCTAAGTTCTGTGGTTGTTCGTTCCTATAGAGTTCCTGATAGAACTCCTTGAAGGTTCTCAGGATGTCTTTGTGTCTGGTGTATGTTTTGTTGTCCGGGCCTTTAATGGCTGATATGACAAACTGGCTGCGTTTATGCTTGAGATATGATGCGAGCAATTTCCCCGCCTTATTGGCTTCGCACAGGTTAAGTGCTCTAAATTTGTTGGCCCATATACCTGCCCTCTCACTCAGTATTTTATTGTACTCGTATTTTTTTTTTGTTAAGAGTGCAAGGAGCTCGCAGTTCTGTAGAGAGTTAGCATGGGCCTGTTCTAGGGTTTTGATTTCCTGTTCTAGCTCGTTTAGCCTTAGGTTGGATTTTCTATTGATTTTTGTTTTTATTGCTATTAGTGTGCCCCTGACGGTCGCTTTCATGTATTTTCTAGGTGCAGTAATATTGGTCTCTGCTTTACTGGCTGTAACATTTGCCTAGTAAAATCACATTGGAAATGGGCCTTACCCTCTTCTATGTAATGCCACTTCCTGCCGAGCAACATCCTCCATGTCTATCTGTTACCTTACCCACCCTACACCAGCCTCCCCACACACACACAGATTTGCCATCAGCTCTAAGCAGGTTGAAAATGTAGGTGTTAAACCTCATGGAAAATGGATGTCAACGCCAAATTCTGCCCACTAAATCCAGGTCAGCACAGTTATTCCCCATTCTGTGGGCTTTAACTTGTAATAGGCAGATATATGTGACAAGAAAATATTCTAGCCACCTGGTATTGCCACAGATATATCCAACTGACACGTAATTCGGCCCATTGAAGGATGATATTACAAGCAAGTAAATCTACCAAGTTGCTGCAAAGACGAAAAGGTCCATGTATTTTTTGAAATGGACATAAATAGTCTTTCTTTCCCATGAGAAGAATGAAACAAATGGTAATACGGCTTTGGCTTCAGTCATTGCTCAAATTATACATGTTTCGACCAGAGTACCCGAACTTTACACTGGTGCAGTACAGTTCTGCACCAATATTTGAATTGATCGACCTGTGTGAAATTTGCACTGACTGACTGGAAGATTTTTTGTATTTGCTCTCACCGAAAAAGGCAAAAACATTTGCAGTGACTATATGAGGCAATATTTTTATTTTTACACTGACCAGAGACAAATATTGTTCTTGCACTTGCTGATAAATGCAGTCAGTATATACCTGTCCAAGTTTATTCAATCTGGCCCCTTCAACAGTGTACTGCTGCACACATGGCCACTCTGAAAAGCATTAAACCAATTTCATATCTACCACCTTTAAAGGTTCAGTGAGATGGAAATATTGTTGAAGCATGCAGCATTAGCCCCAGGGGCATAGTCACATTCCGTGACAGTCAGATATTCTAAGAACCGCTCTTAATTCAAATGGCATTCATTAAAAATGTATACTTTGTTTCTCCCATCAGCCTACCACTTGGCGTCTCTCTGCATAGGAGATGTTTTACATCAGAGGAGAGAGAGAGAGCAAGTTATGCTCAACGTATTTGAGTGTTTCAAAGATTTCAATTACCTCCCATGCCAGTAACATAATGAGAATGGTATAAAAATATGGCTGATTAGCATTTACAGTTGAATGACATCTCATTACTGGTTTTTATAGACCATATTTCATATTCAGTTCTCTTAGCTAAGAGAAACATTTCAGTGATGCTCCATGGTACTGAGGCTAATGACACCCCCTGTGATTTGGGCGAGGCGCTGCAAGCGCTAGGTTGGAAGTGATGAACTTCCAGCTCAAGCTACATCAAGGCATATTGGAACATAAAACAAACCAGTGAATGATATGAAATGCTCTGTGCGCTTATGCGCCTGCTTCTTTTGTACTCTCTGCAGTATTATCTCTGGAAGATTCTATTAATTATTCAATAAGTTCTTAGTTTAAAGCATTTTCTGAAAACAAACATCTAATTACTAGAGAACATGCAGAGAACCCAGCATTGAAACATTACAATTTTTGTTTCCGCATAATCCTGCAAACAAAAAAAATTATTAAGGAAAGAAAAATAAATAAATCGCACATACTGTGCTTTTCAGTAAGTAATTCTATGTTGTTTTTCACCTTTCACCTTTGTTTTTCAAAAGAAGTAATTTCTTACCCCAGTTTTTGTCCTAGTTTCTCATTTAATACCATCACTGGTTCCAAGACAATATCAGAGTACACTAAATCCTAGGGTCTTTTTACAGTTGCAGCGAAGACAAATGCCATGTAGATCCGAAAATTCTTTCTGTGATTACCATTGTAACAATTAATTATTTTTTCAGTGAGTGTAGTGTAGATCATAATAGTTGACCTACTCAACATTTGCAGAGTTTCACGCTTTTCCTACGTTGGTGTTGTAGCTCTGTTTTTCCCCACAAACTGGAAATACTTCCCTGCAAGTGATAGTTGGTGCTGGAAAGGAATGTGCCATTTTCTTGCAAGTTAACCTTAAAACTGTTTTGCTCAGGACTTTGATGACATGGGTGTTGGTGATCTTCTTTTTCATAACAACTTAAAATCTAATGAGAATTACTGGAACTTTGTTAGAGAAGAAAATTGGTCTGTTTTTCATCTCTATTATCAACGCACAATATCTCAAAGGAGTAATTGTGTCTTCTATCAAAAAACTCATCTTCCTTACGTTTTTTGGTGCACAAAATAGGAGTTTAGGAAACAGAAACTCTAAGGGGTATATTCACAAGAACGTGTGATAACTACCGCAAGAGTAGCGTAACGCAACTTTCAATATCGCAGCCTATCACAGGAAAACAACCCCGTCTCAACGTGGAATTCACAACAAGGCGGTACCATGCGATAGTCACCAGATAATGCGTCAAGTGTCAGCGTGAAAATCAATGCCACGCCGAAAAATTGCGAAACGCGAACGCGAGAAATCATGCGATGAAGCCAATCGCGGTAAAAAAAAGCAGCGAAAAGCAGCCACAGGCCTGCAAATCCCACGCGTCTGGCGGGAAATTGCACCATAAAAACCACAGAAACAACACACCAGAAACAAGCCAAAGCACGTAGCAACATGGATGCACCCTGACCCAGCGCAGAGGTCAACGCGAACCCCACACCCCCCACAGACCACCAGCAAGGAACAACCGGGTCGGGGAAGGCCAAGGAGAAAAGGGAGAGGAAGACGGAGTGCAGACCGCAGGAAAACAAGACCAGCGTCACGGAGGTGACAGAACACTACCAGCAACTGACCCACAAGCAGACCACCTGGAATGCAGTCGGAGTGCCAAGGAGGCCAATCCAGGAGGACAAGAGGCTCCGCCAGGACGTGACAACCAAAACCAGGCACAAACCCGCTGCCAACAGGAAGGCAGCAACGGCGACAGGAGGTGGCAGTCCAACGCCACAGGAGGAGCTGGAGGAAACCCAGGCCACAGTCATCAGTGTGGAGACGGTGCAAGGAGTAGGGAGTACGGACACAGCTCGACAGGACCTGACACAACAACAACAGGGTGAGGATCCAACAGGGACTGGGGGGACGGGGGGTGATGGGCACAATGGCACACATGCACAATGAGGTGTAGCACACTGCACACCCACAATTACCCAGGGACATGTCTCCCATCCCCGTGGCACACTGCAGCACACACACATAGCAATCACAGCACATACCATGACAATGTGGCACAAAGTGCAACACCCACACTGCAGAACAGGGGACACAACTGGGTCCGCCCAGGCGCAGAAACAGAACAATCACATTGGACAGAGCAGGGAACTGTGAGATGCATATCTACCTCTACAACCCCACATCAGCCATGTAGGCCAAATGTACACTGTCCCAAATCAAATATCTACCACCGCCCAAACAGTCACACTGTACATTGTCACACAGTCTGCATGTCGACAAGAACAAGGCGCCAACACAATGCCAACATGCACCTCCCCTTCACAATGCAGAGGGACAAACAACACCTCCAGCAGGTCAGAACAGACAACTCATCAGTGATGCCGGAGACGAACACCACACATTCGACACCGACGCTCTACAACAGCCCATGGACATCCCACACAACCCACCACCAGGACCAGGGCAGACAAGCTACTCAGAGGAGAACCCAGCCCCTGCAACAGACCACACAGCATGAAGCACCCGCAATCACGGCTGGCTCACAACACTTCACCCACCCACACATGGCACCCCAATGCCAAGTGTCAGAACGCCAAAAGGAGGTGGCCCAACAGGTACGGGTGTTGCCCAACCCATGGAATGCGAACTAGAACACATATGTGGGTGTCCAATACCCTTCAGGGACCACCTACACCCCACAAAGGAGACCCACACTTCCATAGAGACACATGCAGATGCACATACCCAGTACAGAACCACGCCCAGGGGCACGCACATATCCGTCACACACCCACGTTGGCTCAGCATACGACGGCACAGTCCACTCCCCTTACGAATTGAGTGGGTGATGACAAAGCTACATGTCCAGGTTCTAGCCCGCTGCCTGCGGTGACATGTCTGCGTCCGCTGTACACAGCACAATGTAATGTCGTAGGGCCCAGGGCCCCCATGCATACAACAAGACCACAGGGACACATGCACATATCATGTTAAACTGGCTACGGGCACGTGCGCCTGGCCCCTTTATTGGCAGGGCCACATGTACAGTGATGCCTGTGCTGGATGTGTGTGGGGTGAGTATAAGCCAGCCCACACAGAGTGCTTGGTGCTGGCAACAACCTGAACAGTGGACACCAGTGTAATGGAACCAGAAAACACCAGCATAACAGAGTCAACTGCAGAGCAACATGGAGGGATCCGGAGTAAGGACAGAGGTCACCCAATATTCAGTCAGGAGGTCCCGTGAGTTGCAGTGCACTGAGGTAGGGGCACTAGAGAAGAGCGCGCTCATGTGAAGAAATTGCTAGGATTGTGTCCCTTCCGGTTAGTCCTGATGCACATGCAGTGGGGTGTGTTACACCTGCATCAACTTCCTCATCAACGTTCCAGGTCCCCCACACTGCCTGAGGTGACAGTTGCGTCCGCAGTCCACAGCGCAATACCCAGTAATAGATCCGGGTGTGTAGCTTGACTACCACCACCAGTCTGCATTCCTGCCTAGGGGCTGTTGCCTCCTGCCCTCCCATTGTCTGTTCCTCCTCCCATCTGCACACTTAACACATCTTCCTCATCATAGTCCCAGATCTTCCCCACTGCATGGGGAGACATTGCTGCGCAACCTCACAACAGCACAAAACTCAATCAGTAACGGACAATGGCTTGCAGTGCACTGAGTCACTGGCACCTGGAGTGCTGAGCAGGGTAGCAAGCTGATGATGGCATCCACGACAGGTCTGAGCAACTCCGTAGGTCTGTCAGGACCACCCTTTCGACTCTGGCAGATGGCGGTTGGAGGTGGTCCTTGCGGTGGTGGCGTGTGCCTCCTGCGGTGATGCGACGTCCGGGCCGGTCAAGACTCGATGCCATGTGTGGGCCCTGGTGGCCCGCAGTTGGGACCGGAGGAGGCGGACAGCGCAGGGCCAAAGACACATGGCGTTGATGACCCCAAGACCATCGCTACAGAGGCCATTCAATGTCTCAGAAGAAGGGGTCCCAGGCCTGAGCAGCACAGAGTTAGTGGCCCCGGATGCACTGCGGCCGGCACAGGCACCCAGCCATGGGACGGTGACTCGCGGTGCAGTCAGATGGGCCATGCGACCTGAGCGGGTCCCCATCAATGTCCGAGGTGTATGTTGCGGAGGGTTTCGGGGGACAGTGGAAGGTGTCCTCCAGGGCATGATGCGGAAGGTCTGATGTTATCTGTAAGCAGCAAATGGAGGAGTGGAAAGCGCAACCCTCATTTGCACCAACAATTCGGGATCAGCTACATGAGGATGAAAACTAGCCCCTAGTCCATAGACTCAAACCCCACCAATGTACGACCAGTGAGTGTCCATGAATGTCGGGGAACAAACTTAGTGGCACAGGTGCTGTGAGGGGATGCAGTCTGCAATGTTGCCGGTACACATATGTAAACTCCAAGAATGCCAAATCAAGGCTCTGTGACCTACTGGACCGCAGTGTAGGCCGGAGGCAGCGGTCAGCAGTGGCCCACAGCCACGGGTCGTTGGCTCGCGAGGCACAGAGTTAGTGACACAGTGGCAGTTGTCGGTAGTGTTCAATCACCTCCGTGACGCTGATCCTGTTCCCTCCGGACTGCAATGTGTCATCCTCTTACGCCCCACCGTGCGTGCGAAGAAATGTATTCTGCCTTTTGAATTACCGATGTTCAGTTCCAAATCTGTGATCCCACTCGTGCGCAGCGTAGGCCGAGGGCAGTGGTCCACGTAGGCCCACAGACACGTGTGGTTGTGATGCCATGCACAGACTTGTTGCCACCACATCGGAGGGTGTATAGTGAATTGTTCTCTGCCTTAAATAATGTTCACTGCCATGGTGTAATCAAGACTCAGTTCCAAATGTGTGACCTACCTGACCGTGGTGCAGGCCTGAGGCAGCGGTCAGCACGGCCCATTCACCGAGTGTCTCCGGCATAGGTTGGATGGCCCCACCGGCCTGCGTAGTTCAGGTTCAGTGGCACTACATGTTAAGGTCACCTCCGTGTATGTGACCCGGCATTCGTCCGGACTGAGCCGCATCTTCCTCTTACACCTCTCCGTGCGACCACTGGTGTGGACTCCGCCATTCGTGCTTTGCGACTAGGTGCTGGATGTGTGACCTACTGGTCAGCAGGGTAGTCCTGGTCCCTCATCCACGTGTAGCCGGCTGGCGTTGAACAGAGTTAGTGGCACCACGTGTAGCAGGCTGGCGTTGAACAGGGTTAGTGGCACCACATGTAGCAGGCTGGCGTTGAACAGGGTTAGTGGCACCACGTGTAGCAGGCTGGCGTTGAACAGGGTTAGTGGCACCACGTGTCGCAAGATGCCCATATGGAACTATGCCTCACTGATCGGGGGGGTCTGGTGCTGTGGCCGCTGGCCCAGATTTGGGGTCACTGCCATTCATGACTCAGGACACAGTTTCACATATGGGACCTACTAGTCCGAAGAGTAGGCCGGGGGCGGCAGTGGAGTACATCAACGAAAAAGGAATAAAGCGGGCCTGTGTCATGGAGGCCGTGATGGTCTGAGGTGGCTGCCAAGGTCTCGGGCCTCGGGCTTGGGGCTTGCGCCGGCACGTGGTGGTCCCTCCTTGACACACGCCGGTGTCGGAAGGTGATCAGTGTGGCCTGGCTGCGCAGGGGCTGGCCTGATGGGTTCGTAGTCCAGCGTGCCGGGGTCCGGCAGGCACACAGCATCGCAGGCAACTCTGCTCACGAGGATGGCGTCGGCCTTGTGGTGAGGTGGGAGGCGCCGCCCTGGCAGAGACGTGGGTCTTTCTGGAAGAGGACCACGCCCAGGCCTACGTGCTTTTTATTCACACCCCTACGCTTGCGTGGCATACGCCGGGCCATCCCACTCCACTGACGCTTAGGGGGGGGCGTAACAGGCAACATTTCCGCAAGGTCCCCCACTGGCTGGGGTGACATGGTGGCGTCCACTGTCCACTACACTCCATATACAAGCGGTGTATGTCGCCATGGACATGGGTGTGTTCTGCATACTGCAAGGTGTCCAGCACATCTCCGGCACTCTTGGCATTGTGTACTTTCCTAATCGTGGTTCTACTGCATCCTTCACACATGCCTGGTTGCCACCTCTCCCCACATTCGGCTATTATGTGGCTGAGGTGCCATGCCGTTGTTGGCTCATGTTCAGAGCTTGCCCATGTGGACATTGTAAGTTGTTCTGTCGTGTCTGGTGGGTGGGCATGTTGTTGTGCCTGTTGTATGTGATTTTGTGACGTGTGCATTGCCAGCGTTGTGAGTTGCATGGTTGTGGAGTTGAGGTGTGTTGGGTGTTCATTTGTATATTGCCAAGGGGCTGTGCATTTCCCTTGTTGCCATCCTGGGAACGCTGGTTGATGATGGACTGTCGGAGGATGAAGGTATCATGCACACTGGCTGTGTATTTGAAGGCAACATTGTTGGGTGTTCCACGGTGTTCTGTTGTTGCCTGCACATTGATGTGAGACGTGTGCTTCCTGTTGCGGTGATTGTGTGCTGTGTCACCAGGGGGCACAGGTAGTACATGTGTGCTGTGTATTGCCCCCAACACGTGCGTGCATCCTGCTTGGGTGTATGGTCCTTGCTTGGTCTCCAGCGGATCCTGCGCATTGTGTTGTGTGTATGGGGACTGGGGTACCAGGCTGATGGTGATGTCCAGGACAGGTGTGGGGGGCTTTGATGTGGCTGGCTGTGAGACTCCTCCAACTCTGGCGGGTGTTGGTTGGGGGGTCCCAGGGGCCAACAGGTGCAGCCACGCCATCAGCTTTGTGTGGGGTGGGATGTTGGTTGTCCGCTATGTTGGTGCCGTAGGCCTGTTAGGCGATGATGGTCAGGATGCGTAGGTTGGTTGTCCCTTTCAGCCTGTAGTGGACGGTGACATTGTCAGATGTTGGGTCTGTGTGGCTGGTACGTTTCCTGGGGTTCAGCTGTCTTTGTCTGCGCTGCGTCTGTGGTGGTCCGGGGGGGTGTGTTCCGGGTGTGGGTTGGGGTCCTGGGGTGGTGGAGGTGGGTGTTGTGGCCCTCTTGGGTATCCGGGCCGCATGATGGGTAGCTCCATGGCATCTGTTGCCCTTCGGATGTGGCCCTGGGCTGTGCTCCCTTTTGTGGTGCTGGCTGCCGTCCGACTTTACACCAGGTCAGAGCAGGTGTAAATTTCCTGGTGCTAACACGCCTTATCGCCTGTTTTGTGTTCTTATCGCCGATGTGGCTGGTCGTTGTGAATGTTGAGGTGTGATGTTGTCTCGGCTTTTGTCACGGGAACGCCTACTCTGCATCTCATTAGCAATATTTGCGGGGGTCCTCTGTGGCGATGTTTTTTGCGGCTGCTATCGCGGGTAAACTGGTGCTGTGGGCTGTTTACACCGGCTTGTGAATGGGGGGGTAAATTTATCACGACTTTGGCTGCGATAAAGTGCCGTTAATTCGGCGATAGCTCCTTGTGAATATGCCCCTCAGTTTATAATAGAGGATAAGGTCTGGGTATGGGCTTTGGGGCAGCCACTTAGGAGAGCCCTTCAAGTTGTAAGGTTCGAACTAGAACTGCGACTCTAGTTAGCATTAAATTGCTTTTTGATGTTTCGCATGTCCAAATAATATTCACACCTAACCGTCCTATCCTCTCTCCATTGTGTGTTTACTGGACCAAATCACTGAGAGTTTTAGTACAATTTCAATCACACTTTGCTGCAAAACACTTACATTAAAGAATGCTTCCATAATGATACATTTGGTAAAGGTCTCCCTTGACACTGCTAGGGGTCCTATGAAATGCATTGGTAAAGGAGGTGACTGGCACAGTGGTTGATTTATTAATGGTAGACCTACATAACAGTGTAGCACTAGAAACGGATGGCACCCAGGGGAACTATTGAAGCAGCTGGCGGACATCATAGTGCCTAGATTTTAAAAAGCTAGCAAGAGACATTTCTGTGAGGAAGGCTGCTACCATTATCATGGGATGATGCAAAAATTGCTGTTTTTCTAAAAATGAAAATGTTATTTTCTATTGTCGTATATCCCTCTTACATATGTGTAACCAAGCTTTATGCTATCTTTTTGCTGATACACTCTTCTGGACAAGACATCTCTTAGTGTCACCCTGGGAACATGGATTTATCTCCACAGGAATGAAACTTCACACACCAGTGCATGAATGGCTCATGCTCACTGACTACAAAGTATAGAGTGCCCAATGACAGTGACATGCTTAGATATTGGTGATAGATAATCAGCTTATTAGCTGACAGAAGAAACTGAATGCTTTTCCAGCAGCCATTTTCACAAGAGTTGGTCAAATGTAAATTTAGATGGGTACAAAAAAGTAAGCCTGGGCGGTGAACTACGCTACGCTCGCGGAGCTTGCGTAGTTTCGGTAACTTCGCGATTCGCGTAGAACGCGAAGTTACGGTGCACTACGCAGTTTGCGGCGTAGCGTAGCTGTTTTTCTTCTTCGTGCGCTCAATATACGTTCTCGCGTGCGCGGTAACGACCTACTGTGATTCTGCATTCGCCGACGCGACTTCCTATCCGTTCGCGGGCGCCACGAGATTTGCAATCCGGCCGCACGATCCCGTGAGAGTGTGCGAACGCGAACACGTCATTCGGACGCGCGATCTGACTTCCGGCGGCAGTGTTGGTAAGATCACGATCCCGAACACGAAGAAACTACAATCTGGCGAAGAATATCTCTCGAGCATCATAAAACCTTCTCGAAAATGATGATTTTGTTCCAAAAAACTCCTCAGATTGTGAATTGGCTGTAGGTTTTTGTGCAAGGAGTCCTTTTTCTTTTTTTACTTTTTTTTCCAAGAGGAAGGAAGTGCCCCTGATTCTCAAACGTTCTGTTCCTGTCCAGCAGGCTCCTCCCAGTGCTTTGTCCATGTGCTGTTCATTTTCATTTGGATTTGGAGCTGGAAGGATCACTTTTTGTGTCTGTCTGCTGCATCATATCATTGGATTGGATTTGAGGACTTTTGGATTTGAGATTTTACAAGTAAGTTGGAGAATTGGTGTACTTGTTTGTTTGATTGGGGCTTGTTTGTACCTACATTTTTTGGGGGATTTCCATCGTTTTTAAAATTTATTGTTGTGGCCTCTAGTTTCGGTGGGGGCCTAGTTGTTTTTCTTTGATTGGAATTTCAGCCAGTAGGCCCAGACTAGAGCCAGAGGTACCCATGGGTGCATGTTTCTGTGGTGTCTGTTGAATTTAAACATCATGTAGGGCATGCATGGATGGCATTGGATTGAATTGGTAAATGCTGGTTTTTGGGGTGTATTTCACTTTTTGGGTGTAATATATATACCTTTGTTGGATGTGTGTGTGTGTGCTTGTTGTGTAACTTTCCAACCTTTCGTAGCCCTGTGGATTTTCGTTTTTGCATTTTTGTATTAAAGCTGTGTTGTTTAGCACTGCAGGCCTCCTTTGTCTGGTCATATTATTATAGCAAAACCAAAGGGGATGATGGACGGAGTGTTGAACATTGCAAGCACTCACCCCCAGTCAACTGATCTGGGTTTAATCCATCATCATTCTTTAGCTCACTCCGCCACCCCAGTTCAGACATGGCCATATGCAAATCAGTCTGACCCTGTGCCTCTGACCCTGTGGATTAAACCCAGATCAGTTGACTGGGGGTGAGTGCTTGCAATGTTCAACACTCCGTCCATCATCCCCTTTGGTTATGCTATGTTCGCCCTAAGTTGGCAGGGTATGCCCAGACATGGGTCCCTTGCTCACTTTGCCACTGGATTCAAGATAGCCTGGCTGATGACGGCTGTAAGCCAGAAACCGGTCCCAGGATGCTTGTTTCCGGTCCAGGGAAGACATGGCTTGGCAGTTCGGGCTGGACTGTTCCCATGAGGCACAGGGTCAGACTGATTTGCATATGGCCATGTCTGAACTGGGGTGGCGGAGTGAGCTAAAGAATGATGATGGATTAAACCCAGATCAGTTGACTGGGGGTGAGTGCTTGCAATGTTCAACACTCCGTCCATCATCCCCTTTGGTTTTGCTATGTTTGCCCTAAGTTGGCAGGGTATGCCCAGACGTGGGTCCCTTGCTCACTTTGCCACTGGATTCAAGATAGCCTGGCTGATGACGGCTGTAAGCCAGAAACCGGTCCCAGGATGCTTGTTTCCGGTCCAGGGAAGACATGGCTTGACAGTTCGGGCTGGACTGTTCCCATGCGGCACAGGGTCAGACTGATTTGCATATGGCCATGTCTGAACTGGGGTGGCGGAGTGAGCTAAAGAATGATGATGGATTAAACCCAGATCAGTTGACTGGGGGTGAGTGCTTGCAATGTTCAACACTCCGTCCATCATCCCCTTTGGTTTTGCTATGTTCGCCCTAAGTTGGCAGGGTATGCCCAGACGTGGGTCCCTTGCTCACTTTGCCACTGGATTCAAGATAGCCTGGCTGATGACGGCTGTAAGCTAGAAACCGGTCCCAGGATGCTTGTTTCCGGTCCAGGGAAGACATGGCTTGGCAGTTCGGGCTGGACTGTTCCCATGAGGCACAGGGTCAGACTGATTTGCATATGGCCATGTCTGAACTGGGATGGCGGAGTGAGCTAAAGAATGATGATGGATTAAACCCAGATCAGTTGACTGGGGGTGAGTGCTTGCAATGTTCAACACTCCGTCCATCATCCCCTTTGGTTTTGCCATATTATTATAGGCCTGCTTGAGTTCATTGTTTTCCATGGCCTGTTGTGACTGTGAGTGACCACGTGGCTTGGGGCCATTTTGTGGTGGTAGTTTAGTAGTGTGCTGCTTTTTCCATATAGGCCTGCATGTCTTTTCTTTGTTCCCCTTGGCTTATGCTTGTTGTGAACTTGTGGGTGGCCTGGCCATGTGGTGGCGGCCATTTTGTGGGACCAGCCACTGTGCTTTTGCCATAGGCCTCCAAGCTTGCGGCATAGTCTGCCAGTAGGCCCAGAGGTAGTCATCCTCATGGGTGCATAAAAACTGTTTCTGTGTTGTCTGTTGAATTGTAACATCATTTTGGCCATGGATGGCATTGGATTGAATTGCAAAATGTGGGTTTTGGGGTGGTATTTCAGTTTTTGGGTGTGTGTTAAATAAATAGGCCTTTTCAGCCAGTAGGTAACCCTGGGCGTTCAGCTCGCGGACTTTGGGCAACTCCTCAGTGCGTGACAATGCGGACTTACACTTTTTCTCTTCTTCGCGCGCTCAATATACGTTTCCGCGCGTGCGATAACGACTTTTTGTGACGATCGCGATGCCGAACACGCAGAATTTACAATCTGGCGAAGAATATCTCTCGAGCAGCATAAAACCTTCTCGAAAATGATGATTTAGTTCATTTTGCACAAAAACTCCTCAGGTTGTCATTTAGATGTAGTTTGGTGAGCAAGGAGTCACTTTTTTTGTTTTACAATTTTTTTCACGAGGAAGGAAGTTGCCCAGAGTCTCCAACTGCCTGGTCCTGTCCTTTGTCTTCACTTTCTTGCTATTTTTTGTGGCCTGGCCATGTGGGTGGCGGCCATTTTGTAAAGCCAGGCATTGTGCTTTTGCCATAGGCCTGCATTGTCTGTCTTGTGTTCCTTTTCTTGTTGTTGTGGGTGGCCTGGCCATGTGGTGGCAGCCATTTTGTGGGACCAGCCACTGTGCTTTTGCCATAGGCCTCCAAGCTTGCAGCCTAGTCTGCCAGTAGGCCCGGAGGTAGTCATCCTCATGGGTGCATACAAACTGTTTCTGTGTTGTCTGTTGAATTGTAACATCATTTAGGCCATGGATGGCATTGGATTTAATTGCAAAATGTGGGTTTTGGGGTGGTATTTCAGTTTTTGGGTGTGTGTTAAATAAATAGGCCTTTTCAGCCACTAGGTAACCCTGGGCATTCAGCTTGCGGACTTTGGGCAACTCCGCACTGCGCGGACTTACACTTTTTATCTTCTTCGCGAGCTCAATATATGTTTTCGCGCGCGCGATAACGACTTTTTGTGACGATCGCGATGCCGAACACGCAGAATTTACAATCTGGCGAAGAATATCTCTCGAGCAGCATAAAACCTTCTCGAAAATGATGATTTAGTTCATTTTGCACAAAAAACTCCTCAGGTTCTCATTTAGATGTAGTTTGGTGAGCAAGGAGTCACTTTTTTTTTGTTTTACAATGTTTTTCACGAAGAAGGAAGTTGTTGGGTGGCCTGGCCATGTGGTGGCGGCCATTTTGTGGGACCAGCCACTGTGCTTTTGCCATAGGCCTCCAAGCTTGCGGCCTAGTCTGCCAGTAGGCCCAGAGGTAGTCATCAAGGGTGCATAAAAACTGTTTCTGTGTTGTCTGTGGAATTTTGACATCATTTAGGCCATGGATGGCATTGAATTGAATTGCAAAATGTGGGTTTTTTGGGAGGGTCTATTTCACTTTTTGGGTGTGTTAAATAAATGCCTTTTTTGCGTGTGTAATTATAATTATGTGTTGTTGTAGTGGCTGCCTAACTTTCCAAACTGTTTTTAGCCATGTGGATTTTAGTTTTTGCATTAAAGCTGTGTGTGTTTTATCAGGCATCCTTTGTCTGCCCATATATAGGCCTGCTTGAGTTCATTGTTTGCCGTGCCTTGTGCCTGTGAGTCACCATGTTGCTGGGGGCCATTTTGTGGTGGTAGTTAGTAGTGTGCTGTTTTTGCCACATAGGCACTCTTTCCATTGTTCCTCTTGTCTTACTGCTTCCAAATCCATCCCCATTGCCAGCTGCAGCTCCCTGATGCTGCATACATCCCACGTGATGCACAAATTTAGGCCAAACATACTCCACTACATTTTAGTTTTTGTTCTTTACTATTCTTATTCTTCCAGAGTGTACACACAGGAAAGCCCTGGCCTTGTTGTCAAAGTCTCATAAATGGCTACACTGTGTGTTGTTGTTCACTGAGTTTCTAAAATTTAATAATTGAGGCCACCACCACACACTAAGTTCTATATTATATTTGTTTGATTTGTGCTATCGTTTGACTGATGTTGTTCTGGCTTTTTTGCTTTTAGGTGCACAAAGACTGAGGAGGAGGTGTGTCATCATTGCCCGTTGCACTGCCAGACAGACATCCTGCTGCGGTACACAACGTGACATGTGACCTGACCAGACATCTCTGCAACTGAGTGCTGCTGACATCTGAAGAAGATGGGCCCAAAGAAAGCAGGTACCAGGTCCTCCAGTACCAAGAAAGTTGCTATTGAGAAGAAGGAACAGAAGAAGGAAGTGACACTTAAGTCTGGTGTGCCGCCCAGTACCTTTTTTGGGAGAAAAAAAAATTACGCCTGCAGCAGCGGTGTCCAGGGGGCAAGCTGGGGGCAGCACATCCGCATCAGTGGGCCCAACCCACCAACCCAGGCCCAAGCACATGAGTGTGGAAGAGGTAGCCAGCCTAATGGTGGAAAGCAGTGATGCTGAGCCTGAGATAAACTTATCGCTATCTCAAAGTAGTACCCAATCAACGCAGGAGGAAACACAGCAGATAAGTGGTCAACAACAACAGCCGCAACCACCGCCCGCAATAGTAGTTGTTGTTCCTCCCGAAGTAGGGGCAGTTCAGAAAATTGAGCCTCATGCAGAGGTAGAAGAAGAAGCCACTCATTCAGAAGATCCATTGTCTTCCAAATCTCCAGCAAGGAAAAGGAGGGGTAGTCCATCAAGTTCTTCGCCAAGCCCCCTTCTGATGATCTAGATGCCACTTGGAAGCCACAAACTGAGTCTGAGAGGGAGCCACGTCCCAAGACCAAGCTAGGGAAAAGGAAGGTTCCAGAAAGCCTTACACTTATGGAGGTCGATGTAGAACAGCAGGATGATGATGATGATGAGCCAGTCATCACGAACATCACTCCCGGCCCCGAGGAGATGGAGACCAACATTATTACCCTATCCAAAATCGCTGCGAGGGATGTAGCACGCATACCTCCACAGGTAACACCACCAACACGACCTACAGCTTCCATATTTGGATTAGCAAAGGCCCGGCAGCGACCTACATCCAGCACAACCACCACCTCAGTAGAAGTAGGTAGTGGTACAGCAGCACAGAGTCAAATTCAACACACACCCTCCAGTTCATCCGGCATTGGAAGTGGCACCTCCAGCAGGAGGCCAAAGTTAAGCTCCCCAATTTGGGACTTCTTTACGGTTAGCGAAAAGGAGGAGAACATTGCTATATGCTCCATTTGTAATACCTCTGTTAGTCGTGGTAAGCTTGGTACAAACTATGGTACCGGAGGCCAAATGACCCATCTGAAAAAACACCACTTGATCAGCTGGGAGGACCACCTTCGCGACATAAAAAAACTGCAACCATTGGTGTTGGTGGGGATAAAGGAGTAGAAGATCCGATCACGGTGGAAGAGGAAGGACAGGGAGACATTCTCTCTGGTAGTGGTACACAAGGTGTCCCTGACCCCAGCAGTGCAGTGTTAACGTCGCCCACATCTTCAGCAACATCTCAGTGGCACAAGAGTAAGAGTCAGCCTGAGACACCAAGGAGTACCGCAATCAAAAAAAGTGCGTTGTTGAGCCTAAGAGAAAGGAAAACCATGCAGCCTACCATTATCAGCATGTTTGGGGGGAGGGGCAGTATGAACGCAACCACCCAATAGCACGTTTGTACAATGCGAAGCTGGCTAAAATGTTAGCACTGGACCTTCTCCCTTTTTCTTTTGTTGAAGGGGTGGGTTTTCTGGAATTTGTGTCAACCATCTGCCCAAAATGGCATGTTCCCAGCCGCTACTATTTTGCCAGAGTTGCTGTTCCAGCACTACATCACGACGTGCTGGAATTGCTTGGAAAAGCCTTGAAGCAGAGTGCTGTTCACAGTATACACCTGACAACAGACATGTGGACCAGTTGCCAAGCCACAGATTACATGTGCATCACTGCACACTGGATCTCTTTTGCGGGGGTTAGAGAACAGATATCTGCTGGTGTTGAAGCTGCTGAGATTTTTCATGCCACTCGCAAACATGCAACTGTAGCCATGTTTGCCATGGAGAAATCTCATACTGCTGCAAACATTTTGGCAGAGTTTAACACCAAGGTCTTTGAGTGGCTGCGCCCAAGAGGGCTTAAGATTGTTTTTGTTGCCACGGACAATGGCAGTAATGTAGTTAAGGTCATGGGCGATGGTGGCTATTTCAGGGTCCCGTGTTTGGCACACTGCATTAACATTGTTGTTCAAGACTTTTTGAAAAATGAATCCAAAGTCAGCAACTTACTGGCCACCTGCAGAAGAATATGCACACATTTCAGCCATTCTTTTAAAGCCCGGAAGCAGCTGAGGGTCATTCAACGTGAGCATAAAATGCCAGTCAAAAGCGCTCATCCAGGAGGTGCAAACACGTTGGAACTCAACTTATTACATGCTTGATCGTCTGTTTGAACTGTACATACCACTCAATACTTATGTCATGCAAAGATTAGGGGAACCTACTGTGAGAGGCATGACCATTGAGATGGGTCAATGGGACCTCATTAAATGCCTGACTGAGATGCTACTTCCTTTTGAGATCTTCACACGTGAAGTCAGCAGGGAGGACTGGACTATGGGCCAAGCTATCCCATTGTTGCACATGCTAGAGCAACAGCTGAAGGAGGTGTCTGAAACGTACGCAGGTGTGGATGACAAACATTTGGCGGAGACCATAGCCGCTCGCTTATCTGAAAATACAAGGATTCAAAATAACATTTTGTCACAACAACATTACATTAGTGCCACAATTTTGGATCCACAGTACAAAGTATTTCTGAACAGCAAGGCAGTAATTCCTTTTTTCGGAAGTGGATGTTGCCAACTACAAAACTTTGATAGCTAAGGAAGCCACTATTTTCGAAAACGAACGGCTGTTAATTACAGGCCCCCCACCCCAGGCCATAACAAGTACTACAGGGCATCCAGAGTCAAGTTCTACTTCGGAGCCTGAGGGCAGTGCGTTTGCCTCCCAGCAGTCACCTACACCAACAATAACATCAACAACAGCAAGAACAGGATCATCCACAGTACAATCGGCAACTGATTGGTTTCTACGGCAGGGGTATGGTAAGTCCAGTGCTGATGCAAAGGCAAAAGAAGCCGAGCACATCGGAGCACCCCTGAACATTGAGCGGACGGTCCAGGCCTATCTGGATGACACAACAGAGGTCTTCATGGATCGAAACCCATTGGTGTATTGGTATGGGAAAAGAAGCCAATGGACAGTGCTCAGCAGGCTGGCGATAAAGTATCTGGCTTCCCCTGCGCAAGTGTCTCTTCTGAGCGTGTTTTCAGTGCTGCTGGTGCCATTGTAACTTTGAAAAGGACTAGTCTCTCGCCCAAAAGCGTGGAGAGGTTAACCATGATCAAAATGAATCAGCACTTTATACCACCGGATTACAAAATACGTGAATCACAGCAGGAAGAGGAGAGCGACTTGGATGACGTAAGTAGTGCGTTACAGGACCTACTTCTGTCCGAACCACCAGAGTTTGAGGACGAGCTCCTCTTCCCTGACAACTAGGCTTTCAAATTGTTACTTTCTTCCTTCCTTTATTTGTCTGTGTATCTGTCTTTCTGGTTCAAATCAAATCACAACAAATCCATCACCACCGTCTTCTCTTTTTATTTCCCTATTGGAGTTGCACGTCTGTGCATTTAACTGTCCACTCTTCAGAGTCCTGCTTCATCTTCCTGTCTCGCCCTAGTACATTTCCATCAAGCCAGACATTGGAGTACAAGAAATGTTGCCTTTAACAGTCCCTCCATAAGAAGTGAAACGTGACTATAGCTATCCTCCGTTTTGTTTCCGAGCTGAAACTCATCAGTGTCCGAACTAAGGCTACCGCCTCTGCAGGCATCCACAACTCTTCAGTGTCAGAACTTGGGCAGGCATCCAAAAGTAAACTCATCACTGTCCGAAGGCTACAGCCTCGGCAGGCATCCAAAGCTCCTCACTGTCAGGACAGAAGGTACTTGGCAGAGAAAGACAAGACTCTTCAAAGAAACTTGCTGACATTTGTGCAAACTCAATTGACCAGCAATGAGCGCTACCCAGGCCACGGCCCATCATCATCACAGTGCTGCTGACCATGTGAAGCAACTTAAACTGTGACAAAGTGCCACAGATGAATAAGACGAAAACCGAAACAGCGACTAACACTCAAAATGAATGTGGACTGGAGTAATGATGAGGCCACTGCCCCGTTAAAACAAAACAACACACCTGTCAGAACTAGGCATCTGATGATCTGACAGCCAAAGAGAAGAGCAAGACAGGTAATGATGGAATGCATTGGATGCTTGCAGACTCTGAGCGATTGCTGTTGTTTGTTGTGTTGATGTTGTGCATGGTCGAACTCTACTCTACTAGTTAATAGACAAAGTGACTCAAGTGACAGTCAATGTTTCCCTTCTTGTTGTTTAATAACCAAATTGTACTCCTACTACTGCAGGTGCAGGCCAATATCTGTTGCAATTCTTTAATATGGAATATGGAATATGGACTTAATCGGAGTCACTACAGACTGAGTTGGAGTTGGACAACACGTACCACACCATGATGATGACCATACTATTTTTGCACGCAGTCAGTCACTTGGATCGGAGATGATTGAAGGAATAACTGCGTTTCATGAAGTGGCATAAGGTAAACATAAACACAACAATTCAACAAGAAAGTAAACACAGCAGACCTACATGTCCATGTAGTGGTATAGTCGAGTGTAGTCATGACTGACAGCGGCGCATTGATTTTGTCACTTAATTTTGACAATGCTAAGTTGCTGTATATGCCTTTTGTCTGGCTCTGTCAAAAATTAAGGTAAATGGAGGTTGGGTCACGGGCTGGTGCTGTGGTGGGCCTGTTCTGTCCTGTTGTTGTTGTAGCTTAATGCTGTAAACAGAATATACACGATATATCCAAGCCGCCTCAGTCTGAAAGTGTTCTCTCTTCTCTTCTTGGACTCCACCGTAATTGATGTTTTTTTTTTATTCATTGATTTTTCAATACCCCTTTTGTTTTTCCATCTAGACGTTACAGGCCGGCCTTTACCCTGTGCTATACTGGGAGAAACAACTCACATTTACCTTACCAATCCGCATCAGGAAGGCCACCAAGATTGATGTGCGGAGCGTCCATGGAAGATAGGACCAAGAGGAAGGACGAGATTCAACTCCACAATTTGACCAGGATAATACAGTAAATTTAGTATCATTCATCATTCATCTTTTAATTAATTGGAATCCTTTATTCTCTTCAATCATTATGACTGTGTGTTGTGTGTTGTTGTTTGTTTGCTAATTGATCCTTACAACTATTTTTTAATTTTCTTTGCTATCTTTAAAAGTAAGCCCAGTACAACATGGAATTTGGGTCTCTGAGGGCATATTACAGGCAAGGCAAATTGCATAGAATATACTGCTGCCCTGTACTGTCTAATTGTCTAGTAGGAGTTAGTAAGTACTACTCATTAACCATCAAGTTATCTTCATCATCATGCATGCATTTCCTTTTTCTCCCTTTATAGATTTTTTGGATAAGATCATGGTCGTCTGCCAAGATTGCGCTTTGCTTTTGTTGTCCATGCGTACTGTTTTTCTTTCTCAAACCTTTCCCCAAACCCCCTTCCCATCCATTCATCAAACCCTAACCCTCTTCCCCCGGGCTGTGATTTATATTGAGGTGTGATGTGACTACATAAAATGTACACCAATTGATCACACGCTTGCTGGGGCAGATGTGGTGAAAGCAACACTAATTCAATTTCAAGGCAGGGCGAGGAGCTTCTTCTGCTTGCCCACCCATGCTCAGTCTATGTGCAAGCCATCACCGGCTAATAGTACATCATAATTAATTTCCGGCATTGATTGGATTCATCATCAAACTCCTACCACACAGCAGTAAAGGTTACGAATTACGATTGTGTTAAGTTAAGTGACTCACTCGACACAACTACAGTTTGTAACTTCTTGTACTAGGCTGTCCCCGCCACCATTATGTTTTATTTGACTTTAGCAGTTGCAAATGCAATATTGTTTGTTTGGCAGTCTTCTTCTGTACTGTATTTTACTTCGTTCTACTACTCCTCCCACAGTCGCTCTCAGGCAAGTGACTGTCTCTTTTTTATTTTTTTAGCAAATGCTACTGCCAGTGTCTACCTTACTACTACCACCACAACCATGGCATCTTCTCCATTCTCTTGGGAAACCATGCAGCCATCGCTGTGCCGAACGTAATCATCATCAATCACAGGTAAGATAAGTTTGGTGGGAGGTATAATGGACTAGGAGGAGAGACTGACAGTACTAGTAGGACAAATAACTCAGTGAGGGGTACCGCATCTATCTGTTTGTGTTACATCATCGGCAGATTATTTAAATCAAACACTGGCAGCAGCAAGGAAACCATGTGACGTTAATTCGTTAAACAGTAACCCCCCACAAAACATTAACATTGTATGTTTAAATATAATTTATTACCCTAACAAAAATAAACTATCCCACACCTCTCCCTAACCCCAACCAATGTCCAAAATGAAAAAAGTCCAAAGAATGTCCAGAAACCCCAACGCCCAATTCCCACCCACCAACAAAAGGAATAAAAAAGGGGCAATGCAACAGGGTCCTATTATAGATGTTATATTCGGCGGGCTTTGAGGTGTTTGTCCACCAGTATTTTGACCCGCTCCTCTAGTTGCTCCTCTAGCCGTGACACCCGGAGGAGAATCTTGCGGCGAAATGCCCTGCAATGGCATCCAGGGTGGGGGACAGCAGTGCTGGCTGCTAGCGAATTGCGGCGGTGGGCGGCTGCCAGACCGCGGCACCGTACCACTGGAGTTGGGGCCTGGCTGGGGCCCGGGGCATCGGACAAGGCTGCAGCTGCTGCCGCCTCCTCCTCCTCCACCTGAGCCACCAGCCGCCGATACTCCTCACATATGGCCTCCAGTTTCCGGCGCCGGGCCCTGGCTGCCAACTCCTTCCGGGATGGTTTTTCTTGGGAAGGAGTACTATCTATATCAAGAAAGAAAAAGAATATTGTTGTAACCAGTACTCTTAGCAAAAGAGTAACACAAAATTAATTCAACACATAATGGCACAGTAGCACTAGCAAGAAGCACAGTACATAACATTTGTGGTAATAATCTATCTATCCTCCCACTTCCTCGGCCTCTAACATTTGTGGGAGTTTCAGGCATTATATTACCACTATGGACTCCAACCAGTACACAGTACACCAGTCTTCTTCTTATCTCTAGTTTAGCGAAATGAGATAATCTGGTTGTAGCCGGCATGCCAGCTCGGTCATCTATGCTCGCACCCAAGACAAACATACGAGTCATGACGCAGACTCACGTTAGTTTGATTTACTACTGTCTGCAGGTGGGGAAGCTCGTATTTTTCTATTACGGGTGGCACTGGCCATACTCTCTCTGTTACATGGAGGGCAATTGGTCAATTTCACAGTGCCCTGGCTACTACAAAAAGGCAGATTATATATCTGATCCAATGATCATTGCTTTTATATGGGACGACGACATAAGGTCAGTAGCGGTCGGTGGTGGGACTCGGGGAGTGCTGCCGGGCGGTGACGTGGGGAGGGGCAGGGTGGGGGGTAGTAAACTATGGATTACGGCCAATTACAGGTAAGTAAACATATAAATAAATAAAACTAATTTTGTTGCGCGCACTGCATCGCATTTGGCGGTGCAGTGCGCACAATGAAATTCGCTTTATTTATTTGTATGTTTACAGTAAAGTTACCTGTATTTGGCCGCGTAATACATTGTTTACTACTACCCCCCCACCCTGCCCCTCCCCACATCGGCTTTGCTACTCTGGCGCGGTTTCTTTTATATTCCCTTAAAACTAAAACTGTGCATCCCGTGACAGTCTCCACCTATGCTGTCTATGATGAATACATACAGGCATCCATCCATTCTAAGTAAATGTCAATCATTCTTCTTAATCTCTCCACAAACCTTACTTTGTTTCACCAACAACAACCCATGCATCCACTCACTCCGTTGCTTGCCTTGGCTTTGAGTTTCACTCAAACACCGCTGATGATTCTTGCTATCCACAGTATCCACCCATACTGTGTCGCCCACCCAGGCAGGCATCCATTCTTCTTTCACCTTCCACCCATCCTTCAACAACACATGCATCTGATTCCTATCAGCCACCTATCCATGCTTCCAACGTATCCTTCTCTGCCAGTCATCATATTAAATCTCGCCCGTCCTTCCTCCTTCCACCCTTTTTTCCCTTTTTGTTCAACACATCCATCAAGGTCATCTGATCTGACTTTTAGTCTCCTCCATAAAACTTTCACAGCTGAGTTGGAGTCAGATATAAGAGGCCATTGGTTAATCAAGTCACGCTGGTAATGCTATTGCTACTGCATTGCTAATGCTATGTAAAGGGTGTCTTCTTTAACCGTTGTATAATGTTCACTACAACTTCATACCTAATAAGTCTCAACAACAGTACAGTGAGTGAAGTCAACACCCTTCCAGCTAGTGCAATGTCAATAAGTAATGAATATAACTTACCACCGCCCACCACTGCTGCTGGCTCACCCCCTGTAGCTCCTGCAGGTGCCGCATCTTCTCCTGCCCCCTCCGGAATGCTAGAATCGCAGCGCTCAGTGACAGAGGATGCGTCACGCAGACCGCTCAAAAATTATCAACTAATAGGAACTAAACCTAGTATCAAATTCCATCCACCACTATTTGACAGGAGGACAAAGGAAGGACTAGAGTCTCTCTAGCAATAGCATTACCTAACTGAAGTTCTCTAAAGTAAACTCTTACATAATAATAAGGACAAGCGAGCGCAAAGTTGCAAACAAGTAAGAGTAGCGCCCAGCACCTGTGTCCTACAATCACAGAAGAATTTGAAACGTAATTTACCTGCAATGTAAGCAGCAGTATTCTTGTTATTTGTAAAAAATGTATACACAAATCACAATACTTATACT
Organism: Calotriton arnoldi; assembly: GCA_963921515.1. Lineage (NCBI taxonomy): Eukaryota > Metazoa > Chordata > Amphibia > Caudata > Salamandridae > Calotriton > Calotriton arnoldi. Next base: position 65,138 of record CAWUFW010017668.1, on the reverse strand, counting down.
ACTATATATATTAGCTACTCACCAAGCCCCACGACCTCGACACCTAGCAGGTCCAACAGGTCCTGCTCCCGGTCCAGGATGTCTGACCACCGGTGTGCCAGCTGGTTATGGGTGCGCCGGACCCCTGAGCAGCGAAACACTGCCCGGCGCACCTTCGCCCACCGGCGGTGACGCTCCTGGGTAGGGTACCCGGAGCCTGGCCTGCCGCCTGCTGCCAAGGTCAAGGGGAGGTGGCTCTGAGCAAAAAAAACAAGGGTGGCCACCTCCGCCTCACTAAAAAGCTGGCGGGCTTGTACCCCTGCAGGGCGCAGTCTGCCGCAAGGCAGGCGGCTCTTGGGCGCACGCGCCTTGCCCTTCGAGCCGTTACTGCTGCTACCCTTCGCCATTGTTCTGGGGTGGGAGGACGAGGTGGAAAAGAAAAGTTAGAAGGGAAAAATAAAGTTAGGGGAAGAAGTAGGAGCTTAAAGAAGAAAGTTATATAAAACAGTCGAAAAGTAAAAAAAACACAGTAAAGAGTAGAAAAAAATGCAAAATATAGACTTAGGCAGAGAGAGAGATAGATAAGAAATAAAGAAAAATTGAAAAACAGTGTAAAAAACTAAGGATTGCAAAGATTGAGGGAGGATAGAAAAGCAGGCCCAGAACCATAGCATAGAGTGAAAAACAAGATGGACGCGCCCATCGCGACCGCGTGGGTAAGTTCCCGCGATATTTCTCCCCGAGCACGCAAAAAACGTCGCAAACACGTACGACGCGTTCCCGAACATGAAATGCGCATCGCGAGCACGCTATACGCGACCCGGAACAGGAAATAAGGGATCGCGAACGGGTGGGACAAGTGAAAAACAAGATGGCCGCGCCCATAGGCGACCGCATGGGTAAGTTCGCGAGATACTATACCCCGAGCACGCAAACAGCGTCCCGAACACGCACAACGCGTTCCCGAAGAAGAAAAACGCATCACGAACGGGCGCGACAAGCAGCTACGCACGCTCGCGTAGCTACGCGTAGCTCGCGTAGCGCTCCGACGTCTTCGCGTAGCTTCGCGTAGCGCGACTACGCGAACTACGCCCTGGGTTACAAAAAAGGGATGGTTCCCCTTTCCCTTTTGCACTCTATAAGGACCCTTTCATGAGGTCATTAAAAACCCAAAAATATCCCCCAGTGGTTCGTATAAATGGAGAAAGTTAGATCAACACCTGTCTGGATGATGAACCAATTTTTGCAATCCAACCTCAGACTAGACCGCTAGCATTAGAAGCTATAGGCAGCACTGGCGGCTCCTCCACTAAGGCGGAGGAGCGTCGCCCCACTGCTCTCAGAGCAGTGGAAAAGCAAAACATTAAATGATAATAACAAAGTTATTATCATTTTATTTTTATTTTCTGCGGGGCTGGGTTAGGGTGGGGCGGGCAGGGCTGGGCTGGTGGCTCAGGGAGGAGGAGTGAACTGTGCACACTAAGGGGCAGATTACGATGTTGTTAGGAAACTCTTCCGACCGAATCGGTTTCGGAATCGTTTCTGACCGACTCGGGTTCTGTGAGTCCGACCGAACGATTACGATGCTTCCTTACATCGTTCGGTCAGACTCCTATTGACTTCAATGGGAGCCTGTGTTCTGAACGAGAACACAGGCTCCCATTGAAAAAAGGGGTTGTTGGGGAAAACCATGCACCCTGTGACGGGCACCCTATGGTGCCTGCCACACTGTGCATGGTGGTAAAGAGGGGTCCCGTGGGTACCCCTATGGGCCCCAACCCGAGGCCTCCAGGTGAAAGGGGTCTGTTACGGGCCCCCAAAGTCAGATTCCGACAGCCGTTTTGTGTCGGACAGACCGATTCAGAATGGCTGTCCGAGTCGGTCATGGTAATCGCTCGTTCGGAAACCATGTCCATAGAGCTGTATGATTCGGCTATGAACGACTCGGGCTGTCCGAATCCCGTTCAGAACCAATTCGGACAGCCCGAACGGTTTCCTTTCATCGTAATTGGTAGTTCGGAAATGTGTCCAAATCGGTCGCAAACATAGGTTCCGAATCGGATTTGCCGAATCCAAATCCCGTTCTGAGTTTCTCCAGATGGCATCGTAATCGGCCCCTAAGTGTGCAGGATTGCTTGGCCGGCCGTCTCAGGCCGGCCAAACAGTCCTGTGCACTTTGCATGTTCCCCACCCAGGCTGCATTATATTCTGGATGGGGAACATGTACAGGCTCCCTGTCCCAGTCTGAGCATCGAACTACGGCGCTCAGACCAATCACAACGCTGCATTGCAGCGTTGTGAATGGCTCAGTGGAGCCTGTGTGCTTCCGGACTCCTCAGCAACGAAGGAGAAGAGACGGAGGCGGCTGTGGCGCAAGGAGGTAAGTGTTTTCTTTTTTGTTTTTAAATATTTTATCCACCCCACCCCCTTGTCCACTCCCCCGCCTGACCCTCTGCCCCCGTTTCCTGCCAACCGCCACTGGTAGCCAGTGAATGTGGGAAATGTCCTTGCTTAGTTAAATAGTTGCAAAACTTTGGCATCCCAATTTTCCTTACGAAAATCCCTGTGCTGCTCTCAGGGCAGAAAAGCTAGGAGATGTCATATCTAAGGCAATGACACCCATATATCAATTGAATTATGATTTGCTTTTAAAAAATTAATGTCCTAAATGAAACAATGGGACAATATATCCCTGAGAGTTGGTGGTAAAGGTGACTTGATTAAAACACTTTTGCAGCCCAAAATGTAAACATATCTTTAGATTTCTGTGTCTAATGATCTTGCATTCCAAAATGTAAATATATCTTTAGATTTTTGCCTCTATTCAATCCAGCACAATTGTACAAGAGACTACACTCTAACTTGTTCTGCTTTATCGGATGCTATAAGAAACCTGGACAGTCTTTAAGATTTTTGTCAAAGCCACTCATGAAGAAAAGCTGTGCTGTCCCATATTTGGAAAGGTACTTCAGGGTACCTTTAGACAAAAGGATGTTGCAATTAAATAATAATATTGTCTATGGAATTGTCTTCCTTTACATTCCTTTATATTTGACAAGATGCTATTCTCTGCATGGATTGAGGCAGCTGCGTTTCCACAAGTACGCCAAGCATATCAAATTAAAATAAACTTACTACAATTTACAAAGTATGGAAAGACATTCTCATGTGTTTCAAAATTTCTAGCATGCATGCATATGACTTTTATGCTAGTGGCCAATCTGCATTTTTTGTAGATTTTCCCAGACTGGGGATGAAGCCTTGTTGCAGGTTAAGCTTTCAGACCACAAATCAACTATTTCAGTGGTGAGGGCTTCAAATCTTTAAACTACATGTCTGAATAAAATATCCCAAAAACAGATATTCTAAAGATTTTGAAATCTGACATTTTATGATGAATAACACTTGAAATGTTTCTTTCTGTGTTTCATCATATTTAAAACATTTTCAGTAACCTCTTCCAGGTAGATGCTATCTCTTGGGGACATAACTGTGTTTTTAAAGAGCAGATCAGAGTCCCTTTTGTACAGAAGCAGCAGCTTAGTCAGGCTGTCTTGTTCTACCCATCACTCATGGTAAGACCATAAATCCTTGTAAGCAGATGTATTAATAAATCACTGTAATGAATTATAAATAGCAACACTACCAAAATTATGAACTGTAGCAATGTTTTTGTATGTGGTTTATACCATGCAAAGTAATTTTGTTATTTCATCATTGACCAATATACTAATGAAAATTAGGAATTTGATTCTTGGTTTTCCTTTCATATGATTTGGTTGATCAATAGGGAAGAGCAAAATGTGCTGCCTGGGGGGGGTAGGTAGGAGCGTTCTACTGAAGGCAGCTACACTCTGGAACGGCCTACCCCTGGCGATAAGGAAATGTTGCGACTTCCTGATTTTTTTAAAGCAAATAAAAACATGGCTCTTGACTCGCCATTAATTCAAGTAGTAAATATTCTCCCTGCAGCATCGCACTTGTTTACAAGCAGCGCCAAGGCGCCTCCAGGCATTCGAGCACTTTACAAAACCAAAATCAAATCAAATCATTTGATACAGAGGCTAGGCCGCTGCTTCTGTGACACAAAGATTGGTTCTGATCGCTGCATCCGTACGAGATATATGTATATGGTATACCTACAGTGCAAATCTAGCCAAAACACAATGGAGAACTGCACATGGTCAAAGACAAGCAGAAAGTGAGTGAGTAATAGGAGAGGAAGCTGGGTTGTAGATGGTTAAGGCATTGTGGTGTATTGTTCTTTAAAGTGTTGAGTTTTCAACTCCTTTCGAAATTGGAGCAGTTTTGGTGTGGTCCTGATGGATATGAGGATGTTGTTCCAGATCCTGGGTGCAGGATTGTGTGCAAATCACCTCATCTCACTATGCTTCACAATGTCAATATTTGCAACGTAAAGAATAGACCGTACAGTGTGTTACATTGTAATGTCTCCCATAGATGGTACTACTGTATATCATAGCTTGCTTACTGTAGAATGGTTTCAAATGCCTCCACCACACTGTATGGATATTACATATTCCGCTGTCTACAGCCTCTTATGTTGGTGGGGTTCGGATTCTTAAAAAATGCTCTAATCCACAGTGGATAGATTTGAGGCCAATTTACAATTAAGGAATTTCCTTGGAGATTTTTTTTTTGATTTCCTGACTCCTTCAAATAATCCTTCCAGATTTTACTTCTCCAGGTTTTAACAAGCCCGCACTAGATGATGTACATTACCAATGTGCCAAAGCAACTGTAGTTAAATGTGACCACTGTAAATGTAAATTATGCTTGTGTTTATATTTAACCCTTTGTTATTAATTATATTTCACCCATTGTTGCTAAATTTCTTTTCATTAAAATTGCTCACGACAGCCTCAGTTGATGGCCATTTAATTAAATTTCATGATCTTGATTTTTGATATCCATGATTTTATTACGCCCTAGGACCACCTTATACCTATTCCTCTGCTATGAAACCATGTTTGAAGAATGCATGTTTCGGCTACTCAATTTACATGTCTAACGGGGGGATACATTGGCCACACTGCACTCAACAATAGTGTGTGAACATGCAGCTGAATAACTCCCGATGGGTAAATAAAATTCACCGAGACCACTTTCTATCTTTCTCTGCTCGCCACTCTAGCTTTTATTTCTCCCCCTCTTTCATGCCCTTTTCTGCTATCTCTGTTCGTTTCTCTCTGACATATTCCTTCCCGCTCTTTCTTTTGTCTCTCCACTCTCTTTATTTTCTGTCTTTCCACTTCCTGTTCTTCTTTATTGTATCTTTGCACTGTGTTTCACTCTGACAGATTACCCTCCAAAGTGGATATCAAAGTAACTTTCAGCGTGCTTGAGCTCTGGTATGTCTCTTCCCTTACACCTGCTCCCTGATGATGAAGCAATATCTGCCATCAAGTTACGTCGACCATGATCTGTAGATTGCAAACCCCTTCTGCGGGCAGAAAGGTTCAACCCATCTCTGACACGCCCCGTGTTGGATGCCATCTGAGCCCCCTCACCCCTGCCCTTCACCCATCCACTTGTTGATGGTTTGGTGCACGTGGCGCATCTTACGTTTCTGCCCCCAGTTGAGAGGTGCGGTGGGTTAGACAGTGGCTTCCATCTCAAATTGATGCTGACAACTGCCAGTGGAAGGGCAATGAGAGCCATCAAACCCCAACCGAGAGCAAGCAGCGTGTTCCACCAGATGAAGAGGATGCCAAGACATGTGCTGGAGAAACAGCTCCAATCAATGCCATCCAGGCCTCGTAGCTTCGCCATGAAGTGACGTGACAGATGCTTGCAGAATGCTGCTAGGAAGCGAAGCTGTCAGCCAGCAGCGCGAGCGCCTCTCGGCGAGCTGCTGTTTTTTCCATCCACGCAGAGCCCAGCAAGGGCCTGGCCGCTTTGAAGCCGGACTACCTGCTGAGAAGACGAACACACTTCAATCTGAGCAAAGCGAGAATGTAAAAGACACTTGCCTGAGACGAAAGGCTCGCCTCTGTTTACAAGTCTCTTTGCAAGATCTGTTTACTCTGCCTGGAGACAAAAATTCACAAAGGACACTTCATGCAGCTGCAAGCTTACCTGATATATGAATGAAGTGTTTCAATTGTACAACACAGGGATCTCACAGTATACAAGCTTGCGAAAAAATATTAAGAGTTACAATACGTCATGTTTCTGTTTCTATGTCACTCCGGAAGAGTGGCTGAGAATGTTGAAGGTTTTCGTGACATTTCACAGAATTGGCCCAGTTCACCAGGCTTTGTGTGAGCATCAGCACAGAGTCAATCTGTGCATGCAGCGTGCAATCCATCATTCATTCATTCATTCATTCAACAGAGGCTCCTCATATTGTTCGTGGCTCACTGGGACAGAAAATAGGCCCAGGCACCAAAATAAAAGCGGCCCCATTAGCTGATCAGATAGCTATAAAAAGTGCCCCAAATTTTCAAATCAGGGCGGTTCTGAACTTGTAAAGACACGCTGTATACTCTTTTGCGAGACATGGACGACTGCATGCATTTACGCTTGTTACGGGCAATGTTTGTGAGAACCAGGGAGCAAAAGCGGCCCACCTGACGGTAAAACAGGCGCACAAACAGCCAAAAAAACGGTCCTGTCAGACTAGCCATTCAACCACTGCCAAATTGCCACACAGGTCAGTCCGAGCCCAGGGTCGGATTGGAGCAAATATAGGACCGGGAACCAAAATAAAAGTGGCCCCCATTAGGGAACCAGAGAGCTAAAAAAGTGGCCCACATTTGCAAATCAGGTCAGTTTTTTACTTGTAAAGATACGCTGCATGGGTATTTTGCACAGTATGGGCGACTGCACGCATTGGTGTCCGCTGCAATAGTTGTAGTAATATCAGGAAAATCAACACTACAAACCAGCCCATCAGGCCATAAAATAGGCCCACAAACTGCCCAAAAATCGGTCTACACACTGATTTGTGAGACCAGCCCACGGGGCATTGCCTGATTGCCCTATAGTCCAGTCCGATCCTGTCCAAAACTGACTGCTGCGCAATTATTCATTCTTCCTGGCAGGAGTGGTGATCTCCTGGAGTCATCAAGAGTCACCCCACACTCAGTGCAATACTGTGGATCACTCTTCACGGGACCATCCAAAGAAGTTCAAAACTTTTCCCCATATTTAATTTTACTTATTTGGTGGGGGTTAAAGTAACTCTTTTGCTTGGGAAGGCCCACTTTGCCCTCTGGTTTTGAACTCCAAGCAACAAGTTATAAAATCAAGCAAACAGAGAAGAGCAGGTGAGGGTGGGTGCAGGGGAGAGCAATGTCATTGTATTCCTCTGTGAGCCAAGGATGCTGTGCCACTGAGACAAACCACCACCACAAGCATATTATGGCAAAGCCTTAATACTAATATGTGCATCTGTGTAGTTCTATGCACTGGTGGGTGAAAATCTCTTAATATGTAACGACACGTAACCTTTGTAAATTGTACACATAAAGTTATACGAAAGATGATCTAACTCTACACAACCTTTAAATATAATCACATATCAAAGCAACATTATGGTTTCCTCAACATGACCAGACATGTGCCAGGACCTCACCCACCTCTTTCCATACAGGACACACAACAGCCAAACACTTCAGCTTTCAAATATGCAGGCCCGTCTGAATTCTCTGTTGACAGTTTTGGGATCATGATTCTGCCCTACTGGCAAGTAACATAATCTATAATAAAATGCCTTGCCTGCGATAGAGGCCTAGCCATCCCCTGGCTGCAATATATCAAACGGGAAACGTCCGACTTGGAGAGACCTGAGCTCTTTTCCTCCCCTGCCAGCATTTATAAGGCAGATCTTACCTGGCTCAGGAAAGTGTTTCTAATCATGAACAGACAGCATAGGGAGGAGTCTGAAATAGCCAAAACCTCTGTCACGGAGTATGTTAATTTAAATTAGCTTCCCTACTCGATGTGCAGTGTGTGACATCTAAATGCAGACTGCCAGTGATGCAATTTATTTTTTGTTTTCAAAGTGGTGAGGGTACTTGTAGCTCAGTTTGGATCAGCCTCTTTAGGTTGCCCCACTCATTGATTGTATCTTGGGAACACTCAGTGCCAGTCTAGTGCTCAGGAAGAGTTTCCACACACACACAGCACCATCAGCACATGGTCTTTGGTATTTCTGTCTTACTGTCTAAGACTGTGGCCAGTAGTACATGACCAATGTACATGAGCACTAATATGTATTCAGAAGCTTGCTTTTGTAATTCCTTAAACAGCTATTTTGCTGTTGCCGTGTTGGCAGGAGGGCAAGGAAAATCAATTTGCATCAAAATCCAGATATCCATGTGGAGTGTCCCCTCCAAGGAGTCCCTGCGTAGGACATGTTCAGTATGACACCATTTGGTATTTCAGCAAAAATATCTGATCTCAAAAACAAAGAAATGCTTTGTGAATGATGTAGGGATTTGCAATAGGGAAAGTTGTGATGGCTTCAGGAACTAAAGAAATATTGTACTTTCAGGCTGACTAGCGGTGATGGGATGGCACATTACGCTGGTGAGGAGTAAGCAGAGTCCAAATTTCTGTTAAGACATCACCCACAAACCTATCTGCAGTGGTTAATTTGTGCCGGTAGTTGTCCGTGAGCACCACCAGCACTTATTTCTGGAGACTAGGATGCTTTGCTTCTCTTTCCCTGTCTCAGTCAGAGAAAAGAGCAGATTATTCCATGGCAGGGATAGAAATAGAAGAAAGGCAGTCAATACTATGATCTTTTCCCTTTTCATTGTATTGGTATCCCTTCTTCAATGTCCATGAACCACAATGAGCAATGATAGTAATAACAATAATGTCTTTATTGTATGCGGAGTATTTAAAACCATTGCAATTGCTAAAAACATGGAAACGCAATACGCATATTGAAACAGTGCAATCAAAATTTGAGTGCGGTTATTTAAAACAGTTGCAATTATTAAAACAGAGGACGAATTGAGCATATTAAGACAGTATAATCAACATTTAAAAGATACAGGGAGTACAACGCTAATTAGCTGATAGAGAATGATAAGCTGAGAGGTGCTAGTGCAGGGATTCCGTAGGTAATTGTTTGTTAGGCCAGACACCATCAAAATGGCAACACAATGAGAAACTTCAATACAATGGGGTGGTACAAACTTGTCAGCCAAGCATATAATACATTAAAATCACTTAAAAAACACCAGAATGATCTTCCAAGTGTGTGCAAAAGTCACACAAGTGTAGCAGCAAATTGTTCATCTTTACTAGCAGCAAGTTGATTCCTAAAGTGCTAGTGCAACAGATATAGCAGCAATGTTTTCAACAAAGGCAGCAGCAAGGAATTCCTTGAAACAATCTGTAGTGATGACAAGACACAGACGTGTTGGTAAGATCTGTTTATTCAAGTACAGCTGATATGATCCCACAGACGGCGCGCAGCCATGCGTGCAAGCACGGCGATGTCCCCGTAATACTGTGCTCAACTGTCATTACCAACTGTCATCTCTCAGAGCGGCTCGCGTGCCAACGGGCAGCGCAAGACCGCACGCCATGGAATGTCCACGCGCGAGGGGCGCGCGAGGACAGCACACTACATATATCTCTTTCCCTTAAAGAAAGAAAAAGAAGCAGGAGTAAAAGGAAGGAGAGAGAGAGAGAGAGAAAGGGAGAGAGAGAAAAGGAAAGAGAGAGAGAGAGAGAGGGGAAAAAATTACCTGAACCTAGGAGGCAGTCTGACATCTCTGCCACTCCTCCTGGGGGCAACAAGAGGGTTATTAACAACAACCAAATCACTGTGTCTTGCACCAGAGGGATGCATTGAGACCGTATCAAAACATTGGGTGGGTCTTTCACAAACCTTGTCATTGACTTTAACAATCTTGTTCATGTTCCACCAACTCCGCTGATTGACACGAACAGCACTGCCACAAATTTTATCAATACAAACAGGTTCACTGAACTTGGAGTCACTTTTCCATACAAAACTTTGTTTCTTAATTTTCACCATGTCACCTACTGCGAACTTACTGTTGGAGACATTTTTCCTTGAGTCAAAATATGTCTTTTGTTTGGATTGTACGTTGCTAACTTTGTTTCTAACCATGACATCAAGCTCGTGGGCAGGGGTCTTACGTTTGAACCACTTAGACATCCATGCTGGTCTAAAATCAGAGCAAGCCTTCCTGCCTTTGAGTAATTCGAAAGGAGAAACGCCTGTGGATGTGTGCGGCGTGGTTCTGTAGAACCACAGCATAGTTCTTACAGCCGTATGTATAACCTTGTTGTGAGAAATAGCCCACCGTACACAGTCCCCAATGATTCTGTTAAGTCTCTCTACTAGCCCCTTAGTTTGAGGATGATAGAGAGAGCTTTTGAGGTGGTTAATTGAAGATTCTCTGAGGAATTCTTCAACATCAGCAGATATAAACTGCACACCGTTGTCAGAAATGACAGTCTTGGGAAATCCCTCCCGCATGAAAACCTCTTTCATGAAGTCGAGGATTTCTTTGGAGTCAACTTTGGATACAAATTTGACTTCCGGCAATTTCGAGTAATAGTCAACTAAGACTATGGCGAACCGAGTCTGATGGGGTAAGGTGTGGAAGGGATCCAGTACGTCGATACCCAGTTTTTCCCTGGGATTGTCAGGAAGGGGAATGGGTGTGAGGGGTGGGTTAGAGATGCGTAGGGTCTTGTCACTACCAGCACAAATGGTACAATCTTGGACCAAAGTGTCAATGTCTCTGTCCATTTGGTGCCACCAGAAGTATTCACGTACTCTGCGTTTGGTGAGTGTAGCGCCCAGATGTCCTTCGTGAGCTTTGGTCAAGAGGGTTTTCCTGAGGTCAAAAGGAGGTACATTTTTTCTAGCCTGAAGATAAGCCCATCTTCAACAGAAAATTCATCACAGATTTTTACATAAGGTTGTACATCAACATTTACTACACAATCCCCATCAGTTTTGCGTCACACTAAGATTGCTTGTTGTTACTTTATCTTAAAAGAAATTATTGTGCGCATGGTGACAGGTTATTAATAAAAGCTATCAACAACAAGAATACGGCATTTTGAGTTCATTGTCCCATGTGCGCCCCTGGCCCTACGTGAATACCTGCATTGCATCAATGAGAGAAAAATTTGCAAATGTAGGTACAGAGTTATTTAGCAGGTCGATCGTTAAACTAATGTCCTAGGAGACGGAAGGAGCTGGGCTAAGCCTCTCAGGGATGCCCCAGGGATGACAGCAGAGCCCACCAGTGAGTCCCCCAGACGACTTAACCTGTTTGATGGAATGGTAACAAATTTTGTCAAATGGATATTCAAGGTTGTATTGTCGGGGTTTAGGGAAGCAATGGTGGCGTGCCAGCATGTGCGAACTCCGCGGTTGTTCCACTCTCCCCGTAGCCTGGTTCTGCTCTCACTCAACAATGCTGGGCCGAGACACACAACGTTTTCAAGGGATTGTTCGCAGCAGCCTCAGCCCCTACAGGTTGTTCCCTCAGAGGGCCGACTCCAGTTGGCTAGATGTTTCAACATCGGCCTCTTCCCTAACCTAAGACCCATGAATCTTGCCTTCAGATGGATGGCATACGTGCAGGCAAGGTATGATGCTCAGGTGGCTGGCTGGTACCTGTTGATGAGTGCCCGGGCATGCCTACATTTGGCGAGGAGGGCTCTATCTGAATGGTATGACCAAAGACGAATACATTTTCTGATGCCCGTTTTGAAGGAACCGAGTATTTGCTTGACTTGACTCGCTACAGCTAATTTCATTCCATAACAGTGCCTCTAGGCTGCCAGCCCGGGCCCCCTTAGCTTGTGACGCAGGTTGAGGTAGGCAGCGGCTGCCAGCTGGTCGGGAAAGCCAAATTCCAGCCTGATCTGAGCAGCAGATGAGGACTTCGGCAGATGGAAAACCCATTTCTATATCTTTATAACAAGCTTGTTCAGCAGACTGTTGTCCCTGCCTAGTAAAATTTCCCTGCCATAGGCCAATGAATGAGAGATTTTGGCCCTCATGACTTCCAGTAGTGGGGAAAGGCTTGGTACCAGTAATGATTTTGATAGTTTTGATAATGTCACATGGAGGGAGAGGGCTTTTCCTTCAACTTCTTTCAGTTACTTCACAAAACAACCTTTGGTGTCGATATGCACCCTTGGGTACTTATAGGTTTGATCCGAAACAATTTTGTTGCCATTATAAAACCAGACACCTCCCTGATATTTTTTTGTGCCAAACGTAACAATCTTTGTTTTCTTCAGATTCACCTCTCGGTTGTTAGCAGTTGTGTAGGTGTTTAGCAGATTAATCAGCCGTTGAAGGCCTACCCTCGTAAGGCTGAACAGGGCAAGGCATCCGCGTACAACAGGTTACTGATACGCACACTATCAAACTTTGGGGGTGACTGTTGATGGCATCAAAGAGCTTCGATAGATCTGTGATAAAAAGGTTAAAGAGCAGGGGGGCTAACACGCACCTGTGCTTCACTTCGCGTGATGTCTGAATTTCCTGGATAAGTGACCACCATCTCCCAGTTTGATGTGAATTCAGGTATCGGAATGTAGCTGGATTATGGCCTTCAAGAGTTTTTTTAAAAAAAACATACTTTATTAAGTTTGTACAGTAGCACTGGGCTAACTGCCCAATATATTCCAATTCGAGGCAAGATATTGACAAGTTACCAAACATGGTAGTAACATCTGGTACGGTTTGTATATATAACAAAAAAGAAAACCAGAACTTTACGCAGACTTCCCCACCCCACCCGCATTGGCAAGCAAACTTGGATACAGATGCACATTCAAAAGTAGAACACAATATATCATAAATTATGGCCCATGACAGCCCAAGGAAATTGTCCCTCATGGGGTTTGCGAGGGAAGAGGGGGAAGGTGTATGCCCCTGTATATAGCCCAGCGGGACCATATTTTCCTGTGTTTTTGGGGGCAATCCCGCGCCAGAAATACTGCTATCTCCGCACCCATGCACGTGTCTAGTTCCTTTCGCCATTTCCCTATTGTCGGAGGGGAGATACCCTTCCATAATTGAGTAATATCCAGTTTGGCAATAGTAAGAGCGAGAAAGAGTAAGTGTTGCTTGTATCGATTCCCTCCTATGCCATCCGTGCTGTGAAGGAGAAACAGTCTAGGGTCATGGGGGAGGTCCCAGAACAACACCTCCTTAAGGCAGGTCGATACTTTACGCCAAGAGGGCTGGCTTGCCGTGCAGCTCCAAACCGTATGGAGAAATGTCCCTTCCTCTCTATCGCAGCGAAGGCACTGAGGGGATGCAATTACACCCATCCTCCAAAGACGCAAACGTGTGTAGTACACCCGATGAACATATTTGAATTGTATAAGTCGATATCTCGAGGACACCGCGGCGCCCCGGGGACTAGCTATTGCCTCCACCCAGTCATCATCTGTCAGTTCTGGGATGTCATTGTGCCACGCCTTCCTAGTTTTGTGGAGGGTTGTGTTGGAGTGTGTTGTCAGTGTTTGGTATACCTGCCGAATTTTGTGTGCACCCAGATCACCCATAAGGAGGCGACCCTCTAGGGGATGAAATTCAGGGAGGTCCGTTAGGTTTGTGAGTGAGGGGGTTAGAGCATGGCGCAATTGGAGGTACTTGTAAAACTGGGTTTTATGGAGATGAAACTCCTCCTGCAACTGCTGGAAGGATCTGAGGGTAGTGCCTCGCATCACGCCCCCAAAGTGGAGATGCCAATGAGGTCCCACTGGCGGAACTCCTTTAGGGCTGCCACCTGGTGCAGATAGTTACCATGCCAAAGGGGCGTCGTCTGAGTCAGCCGCCCGTGCCACCCCATTTGCCGGACTGTGTACCGCCAGACTCTAATCGTCGTTCTGCTGGCGTGGGCCAGAAAGTCAAGCTTCTGTGCATTATACAGTAATCACAGGAGGGGGGGTCCCCTCCATTGCTGTGTGTTCTAAGGCAAACGCCGGGTCGGCCGGTGAAGCGTACCACCAGTCGTTGATGACCAGAAGGTGGGCGGCCACATAATACGAGTAGACGTCAGCAGCGGTGATGCCACTGCAGTACGTAGATTGCGCACAGGTCTGCAGCGCCACTCTAACTGCTCCTCCGCCCCATAAGAACTTGTTATGTATAGCATTTATGTGTGCGAACCACGCACGCGGTATGTGGTACAGGACATTTTGGAGCCGATAAAGCACTCTTGGGAGGGACACCATTTTAAAGATTGCCGAGCGTCCATATAACGAGAGAGGTAGAGATGACCATATGGAGGTCTCATCGCGGAGGCTGGCCAGAAGTGGATTAATGTTGTGTGCCCATGAGGTCTTGGGACAAGGAGACATAAATATACCCAAGTATTGAAAGCCTTCTGTGACGTGTTTTAACTGCGATGCCCAGGTATTCCTACCCTGCCGACCACAAACTGGGAACAGTACAGATTTGGACGGATTAGTGTGGAACCCGGAGGTCTGGCCAAAAACTCAAAGGATCTGAAGAATACGCGGTCCCGAGATCCATGGGTCAGTCATGAAGAACAGGACATCGTCTGCATACAATGCAATACGGTCTGGCCGTGATCATGGCCAATCAAAGCCTCTGAGCACCAGGTCCCGACGGACCCATATCGCCAAAGGTTCCACCGCCAGGGCAAAAAGAAGAGGGGACAAGGGACAGCCCTGCCGCGTGCCACGACTAATTGGAAAGAAGGGAGAGCGATGACCCGCAATACGCACTGAGGCCATAGGTCCTGTATAGAGTTGGCGCACATAAGCTAGAAAACGGGGACCAAAGTTGGATGCCTCCAAGAGGTGAAATAGATACTCCCAGCTCAGGGAGTCAAAGGCCTTGTCTATGTCCGCGAAAAGTATGGCCGCAGGCTACTGCCATAGCATTATGGACCCGGCGAATATTATGGCGAGTGGCCCGGTATGGCATGAAGCCATATTGATCCAAATGGATCAGGTCATGGATGCAGGTACGAAGGCGATCTGCGAGGACTTTCCCCAGCAATATGGATTCAAAGTTAATTAAGGAGATAGGACGGTATGAGGATGGGTCTTCTGGCGGGCGGCCAGGCTTTAAAAGAGGACGATGTCGGCCTGGAGCCAGTCTCGGGGCAGTAGCTTTTTCTCTAGGGCCTCATTTATTGTTGCCAATAGGTGTGGGTCCAGCGTGGACACATGAGAACGGAGGAATTCCATGGGGAATCCATTGGGACCAGGAGCTCGACCGGAGCACATCATGGCCAGTGCTGTAGTTAAATCATCCACCGTAATGGGGGCATCTAATTGGTCTCTCATCTGGTCTGATAACCTCAGGGGGGGAATATCACGAAGGAACTCCGCTATGAGTTCCCTGGAGACCTGTTCCCTACGGGTGTATAGGGCGGAGAAATGATGGGCAAATTATGCCACTTCTGTGGGGGATGTGTGCAAGGCGCCGTCGCTACCCCTAATAGTCGGAACTGTAGCTGGGGCCTGCCCGGCTTGGCAAAGTCTGTGTAACATTTTACTTGATTTGTCCCCCCACTGGTATATTCGATGTTGGGATGCTAGCCAGATTTCTTTCGCTTCCTCTGTGAGGTGATGGTGTACCTGTTGTTGCGCCATGGACAGGTTTCTCTGAATAGTTGGGCGTGGGTCCTGTGTGTATTGTGCCTCTAATGTTGTGCACTTGGTCTCCAATTCCGCTCGCTGAGCGGAGCGTTTACGTTTATCGTGCGTCCTGTAACTGATGTCCACCCCTCTGATTGTGGGTTTCAGGGCCTCCCATTAGGTCTCTTTAGACGATGCCGAGTCAGTATTTAAGGTGAAATAATCTTGGATTGCTGTGTGTATGCACTCCTGATATTCAGGATCTCGAAGATGCCATGGGGACATCCGCCTTCAAAGGGGGGCTTTTGAAGATGCAATAGGATTGTAACTGTAACCGGGTAATGATCAGACAGCCCTCTTGGGAGATGGGAGGCACAGGCAAAACTATGAATATAATTCCGTGGTGTGAATACGTAATCTAAACGGGACATGGAGCCATGAACCGTGGACAGATAAGTGTAGCCTATCTCGGCGGGATGATATTCCCGCCACACATCAGCCCAACCTAATGTACCGGCAAGTATGGATAGTTTAGAGGCAGGGACGGGAAGTCCTGCCCTCGATCCCAGGCTCCTGTCTAGTGGTGCCATAGCGTCATTTCAAACAGCTCCCAGGAAAGACAGCCCCTCCGGGAGTTCTCCCCACAAACGGGTGATGCTTTCTACAAACGTGGTCTCCAAAGGTGGGAGTGCGTACACACTGCCTATATTAAACGGTTCACCATAGAGCGTGCCTGACAGGAAAACAAACCTACCCCCCGGATCTAACCAGTGTTTAGTATGAGTGAAAGGGACGCGTCGGTGTATAAGGATAGATGTTCCGCGAGAGCCCCTAATGAAACCCGCATGGTAAACCTGTTGGTACCCGAACCTGGCCAAGCACGGAGCCTTATTGCCCTGGAGTTGAGTCTCCTGTAGGAGAAGGATGTTTGCCTTCAAGAGTTTTGAAGGTATTTCCCATTTCTATAGTTTGACCCACAGGACCCCCTAGGTACTCAATCTAACACCGCCTTAATATCAACAAAACAGCAGTGCATCAAAGAATTTATAGCTGTTGCCTAATCCATCAGGACTGATATTGCCATTAATTTGGTTAGCGTGCCAGATTTTGCCATGAGCCCTGTTTGGTTCATTGGGATTAGCCCCTTTTGCACAACCCACAGCCATAGATCCTCCAGAAGCAAGCCGGCATTGTATTTAGCTTCATTATCAAGGAACGATATTAAGCTATAGTTATTTGGATCAGATCTGGAGCCTCCTTTATGAATTGGATGGATTATGGCACCACGCCATGATTCAGATATTGCTGAGAACCTCAGGCAGTGGTCAATAAGCCTGGTGAACTGTCCTGCCCAAAATGTAATGTCCTGTTTATAGAATGCCTGAGGCAGGCCGTTAGGCTCGGGAGCCCCGTCCGTTCTTGCTTTTGATATTGCACACAGTAGGCGGCTTGTGTAGAGGAACAGATTCCTGGCTGGTGGATGCTGGAAGTCTGGGTCTTGGAGAGAGGCTTGAGTAGATAATGTAGTTATGCTTTGAACACCCTATCCACAAGGCAGAATTTCTCATCTTTTGCCAAAAAATGCATAGTAAGGAAGGATGCCCATTCTGGTTCCGTTATGTTTGCGTAGCCCAGCCCCTTTGGGCCATTCATTTGTCTATTCACCAATGCCCAGAAGTTCCTTGAGTTGAGGTTCTTACTAGCACACAGTAGTGTTGTCCAGAAATACTCTGACCATTTGCGTTTTTCTGCAAAGACTGCCTGCCTGTAGGTTTTCTGTGCCTGCTTGAATGCGTTAAGTGACTCCTTCTCTCCCAGGTTGTTCCAAACTCTCCTCAGAATCTTGTTGCAGGCTTTCTTAAAGTCCTTGATCATAGTTGAGGTAGTGGTTTGGTTGGGAGAGTCATACCGACAGGCTGGTCGATGGAATTTTTCAAGCAGTCGGGTGATGAGACTCGTCTACTCTGTGATCGGGAACTCGTTATCAGCCCTAGCTGCATCTAGGTGCTTAATGCATTCAGCCATGACAGTGTCTCTAATGGATTCTCTCCATTTAAGGTGCATGAGGTTTTCTGTAAGTGTTCCTCTACATGTGACACTCGCCAAGGCATGATGAGATAAGTTGGACGAAATGATAGTGATCTGAGGACGATGGTCGCTCTCAATCTGTGAGACAATGTGGTAATTTTCTACAAGGGGGAACATTTTGGCATTACAGATGACTTAGTCAAGAAACAAACAGGTTTTCCCATCGGTTCTTGTCCAATTCCGAGATGTGTCTTGCGGAAAGTGACCATTCAATACTTTATAGCCCACTATACTAAGTTGCAAGACCAAATATTTGCCCAACAGGCTTTGTGAGCAACCGCTTTGCATAAATTGTTCGGTAATGTTCTGGCCACTCTCTGAGTTAAACCCCTCATGATCCTGAGGGAGATCTTGGAAGAGGTTTGTATTAAAATCCCCTGTAATCAAACAGTCCACCTGGGGGTGGTAACTGGCTAGGACGCACAAAATTTGTAATAGATGTTTACATTTAGGCCTCTTCTCCCTTGCACTTGGGTTGGTGTAAATGTTTATCAGCAAAAGCAATTGCTGCGATCTCCAGTTACTGATGTTTATTCCTAACAGCCAATTCTCCTGTAATACTACTGGATCAATGTTCCCTTTTAGCTTAACTGAGGTATATAAAGATAGCCCGCCTTTTGGCCTACCATGCCTATGCTCCCTGAGGGCGTGGCTTCCAGTGCTCGATGTAGCCTATTATTGGGCAACTCAACTCGGCCCATGTTTCCTGCAGAGCTATGATTTCGTGTTTGTTTAAAAACCTGATTAAATCTAGAGACGGAAGTTTCTGAGTAAGAACGTTAATATTCCAAGAGCACAGGGATAGCGGAGATGACTTGGGCTGGGGGATACTCGAGGGTTAATTCAATCAAAGAGTCTGTAAGATAGAGCTGCAGGCAGCCAGTTCCAATCTTTCCCTGAGAGGTCAGTGGTTGACACCCTTTGTTTGCTGTATTTTGTGATGGCACAGCGCTGGGTGTTTTTTAAAATTGAATATGTTTTTTTTTCTGCAGGGGGATATATAGGGGTTTGTTATTTAGCCAATACGGTGGGATGACCAATTTTTTGGAAGGGACTGATCTTGATGCCCCATGAGCTAAATATCTCTGGTCTGGATAATATTAACTGTGCAACGGATGGCGAAACGAATGTTGCTAATGTGGGTTCTGACATTTGGGAGCCTTTGGAGGGAGAAATTGGACTGATATAATATCACTTGACTCCAATCTACTAAGTCAGAGAATGGTCTTCAGCAACCTTAAGATGTTCCCCCTATTTAAAATGTCATGTGGGCCTTGCAAATGATACTCCGGGCTAAACAGCAGGTTGGTGTTTGAACATTGCGAAACTGTTTCTTGCTGTGGTCCCCGAGGCCTGGGTGGATTCTGATCCGCCTTAGGTGGCTCCAGTATAGTTCCCTGCTGGCGCTCCTCCTGTGGTTCATAATGTGGGTGCTCGATTTTATGTGTTGTCTCCAGTTGGGTGATCAAGGGACCCTCGTTCTTTGTTATCGTTACTTGGAGGGCATCCATCCGGGTCCGTACCAGGTTGCTGTTAACTACATTGGGTAGATTCATTTGTTTGGTGGCAGCATCTCAAGTGATCAGCTGTCTCTGTTCATCTAAGCTCACATTGGCAGTCCTAGCTGTTTGACGCTTCTTTACAAATGCTTGAGTAGTTGGGTGATTGATTCTGCCCCTCTCTGCTCGAATCTACGGTGGTAAACTCTGATAAAGTAGCTTCTTTGCATGCACCTGGTTGTCCAGGCAATTGACTCAGCCCATTATCGGGAAGACTTAACAATGGCTTGGAGTCAGCAAGTACTGCGTCGACTTGGGAGGTCAATGTTGAGGTAAGTGCTGATTGTTGGGGGCCGCCATCTCCACCGTTGGGTTGAGCGGATTCTCTTCTTTAGCTTGCAAACAGTCAAAACAATCTGCAGGTTGCAGAGGTGGTGCTACTATTTGTCTTGTTTCGCTGTTTTTGAAGTCTTTTCTTTTCCCTCTTACTGAGAGGGCAAAGTGGTGAGAGGTCTTTGGCAGCCATTTCCCCCGGAGGTGACTTAATCCCAGAGGATGGGGCCTCCATTAAAAGCACAGAAGCTGTTGATACCCCTGGCTGCTCGAAGTTCAGGTTTGAAGGTGGAATGTTTGTGTCACTGGGACAACGAGATGGCAGTAGTTCATCCAGAAGTATTGCTTCCAGGGCGCAGACGGAGCAGTCATGAGTCCTAGTCACAGCTTCCGAAGTGCTGAGCTTCGACCAAGGGGCTTCAGAGCAATGAAAGCTGGACGATTTCCATTTCTCTGTCTCAAGGATGGAGGACTTGGGCGGTGCTCCTCCTGCATATAAGGCCTGCCTCCACTGAAAATTTTGGGGCTGACACTCATATTATTACAAATTAAGCGCTGTCTACCCATAGTCTCACCCTCTCATTAGCAGGCTACCACTTCATATTGAGTCTCACCCACATTTGGCAGGGCATGATGCGCTCTCAGGGTGATAACCCCTCTCTCTGAATTGCACTCTCTTTGGTAAAGTGTAGAAGGATAAATCAAAATATTACTTGTGAAGGATAGAAAAACAGAAAATTGATGAGCTGCAGAAAAAACTGAATGTCAAAACTGTTAGGCTTGCTGAGGGTAGTCAGAGTTGGGTGGGGGCAGTTAGCATGGGTTTTGCTGTGAGTAGGTGCCTTACTCCTGCAGTACTTCTGACTGAATTTCAGGAAAAAGCCAGGAGAACTGACTACAGACTCCTGGCTAAAAGAGTTAATCACAGCAAAATCTATGCAAATCATGCTCCATGCAGTATCCCTGAAACCTACACAAGTACTACAAGGAAACAGAACTGGCCTTATTGAAGCAGAAGTCTGACACGAACGCTATCAACATTTATTTTCATCAAGTTGGAAACAGAAGACACCCAGACTGGTACAGGTCTTCAGGCCCGGGGTTCACACAAAAGAGGCATGGTTGGAACTTAAATAAATACTTTTCAATTTTTAACTTGTTCCTTGTTGATATAGTCCTAAAACACACATGTTGATTAAAATGTGGAACATATAATAGATTGTTTATCTACAGTGAACGTGTCCGTTCGCTAAACCTCTGTTTTGGTTGGATTGCTCTAAAGAAATGCTATCAGTAAAGAGGCCATTATCACCGGATAACCAGGTAGCCTAGACGAAATATTTGGACAAACCCACTGCTCTTTGGGGGATAACGTGTAGATTAGGAAGCGAATGATTTCTGCTTTTTTTTAAACAACCACAATGACCTTCATGTGTGTTTGTCTTCCCAATAATTCATTTTTTGCTGCGTTTTCCAGGTTTTTCAAAGCGTGAGATAACCTCCTTTTGTGATTGGTTTATTCCGGGTAGACAAGAAGAAAGGTGAAGGTGTCGAGTTAAGAACAAATGTAATGTGTTCAAAGATATTCATCTGCACGAGTGGCCCAGTCTCTTTGTGAACAATGGGCCCGTCTGTTCAGATCAAGTGGGGCGGATTTAACAGTTCCGGGTCACCTTCATGATTGTGCTAGTCCCTTATTAAAATCACGTTTAAAGCAAACTGTTTGTGACCTCTTGAACATGGGAAGTTCATTCCTTCCTGCAAACTCCCTTCTTGTGTGTTTATCACACAATTAAAAGGGAACTTGTGCTAAAGTATTATTCTGTAGTAAATAAGAAGTTCATTTTAGTATCCCGTGTTGTTATTAAATTATTCGTGTACAGCAATTTAGATGCAATTAAAATTTTAACGAAAATGCTATTAAGGTACACTTGGGCTCTACTAGAATTCAATAAACTTAGTCAAGAAAGTTACCCAGTGGATCTAACTCTCCGCTTTCTCACTTGAAACCAGTGCCTCACTGAACACTTTCTGATGGTCTGATTATTATTAAATCTAGAAAAGATTGGTGCAGGAGCGTCCCGTGCAAGTAAGAGCGGTGGGGTGGGGTGGGGGGGGGACTCGACAGACGACGAGGGAAAATTAAATAAATAATTAATTTTACCTCGGCGTCATCTGTTGAGTCCCCCCCACCCTGCCCCACCACCCCACCGCTCCTACCTGCACAGGCCGCTCTTGGCATGGGTGTGTGAACCCGGCACGGCAAAAAACATAAACCAGTGCCTCACTGAACACAATTCTGATGGTCTGATTATTATTAAATCTAAAAAAGATTGGTGCAGGAGCGTCCCGTTCTAGTAGGTCTGGACAAACTTTCTTATAAACAATGACATTAATCATGTTTGCAATTTCCCAAGTAAATTATTGGTGGAATCGTTGAATGCATGTGGCTGGGGCCTTTCCATGGTAAAGTCATAGTCACCGATTACGAGTCTGGCGGTCCATAGACCACCAGACTTGCGGGGGCACGGCGGTGGCAGTCTCTCAACCGCCCTATTATGAGTTAGGCGGTGGGACCACCACAGCCCCGTCGCCAGGGAACCGCTGTTCCCTGTCGGTGCTACGGCTGTCAGGAGGCAGTAATATGCTTGGTGGGACCACCGCGGTCCTGCCAAGCATATTACATGTTTCCCCTCCACCACGGTTTTCATGGCGGTTCCACTGCCATGAAAACCGTGGCAGAGAGGAAACATAGGGGGCCCCTCGCACCCTGTGGATGCACACAGGGGGGCACATGATGTGCCCCCCTGTGTGCATGCACACCAGTTCCTGCACTGCATGGACTTTACAGTCCATGCTGTGTAGGAACTGTTTTTGGCATTCCCATTGCGGTGCCCATTTTCAGGGCACCGCCGTGGAGACGTCAAAAACAAAGCATGGCAGACAGGAGGAAACTCCTAATCTGGCAGGCGGTCAGACCACAGCTTTGGCGGTGCGGCGGTGGGGTGAATCCGGCGCCACACTGCCAAAGTCGCAATTGGGCCCTCAGTGGCTTCAATAACTCCTCTGACTCTAGCAACCTGAAGGTTATGAATATGGATTAAGGCAAAAGTAGAAGGGTGAGCAGGCTGTGATATGTTGAAGTGTTGTTGGAGATTAAATCACAGATGTATTTGATTCTAGACTTAGAATATTGACATGAATATTGAGTTTGAAATATGGTTGGACCAAAATATCAGGAGAAAAATGTTATGACTTCCAAAACGCCATAAAACCTAATATTGAAGGTCAGTACACTGTTTGTCTGCCATTGGTAATACTATGGTGGTGAAAATATAATTTACTAAAATATTATTGTATGTAATATTTTAATATTATAATTTATAATTATAAATGAATCATTTTTTTATTGGTGATACATTATATTGTGTTTATTGGGTGGGTAGTGTGTTATTTAAAAATATATTAAAAAATGTGAGTGTTTTAAATAAGTAATGTATTTTATTGCAATGCTTTTTTCACTTGTATGTGTTTGTTTCCTTAATGGAGTACTTTCTTTTGGTGTATAATATGAAATTATTTTATGTTTTATCTGTTAGGGGTTTATTGGAGGATGGGGTAGTGTTTTAATATTACTTACACTTAAAAATATATTTTTGAGAGTGATTTAATTCCGTTATTTTGATTTTTTGTTGTAGTATATATTGTATTTTGTTTGTTTTAATGTAATCTTTTTACAGTTATTTTGAGAGATTTTTAGAGTAATGGATTATTTTGGAGTTCTGTTTGCATAGGGTTTTTTTCAAATAAGATTTTAGTATTGACGTAAATGAAAATCTTTCATATCTCCTTTTACATTTATTGTAGTAATATTTAAACAATAGGGCCCTCATTATGATGTCTGGTGGACACAAGTCTGCCCGACACCGTTGCGAAATTGGGACCGAGCAACCTTCGGTTTGCGGTCCTGACCGCATTATCAGGATGCGACCAAACATGGTACAGTCGCTCACTCCCATTTCTCAACGGGAGCTTGTGCTGCAGCTGTAAACAGGCCGTAGGACAAGCTATCATAGAGAAATGGGTGTTTTTGTTAATCCCTGCACCGCGTGGCAAACAGGGGGGCCTCCAACTGGAGGCTGCTGTGGCAAGCGGGCCATGTTAGTGGCCCCCAAAGTCGCCTTCCGACAGGCTTTGTATGTTGGAAAGCCCAGCATGAAAAGCCTGTCAGAAACCGACATCATAATCCCCACACCGTAAACGCCATACATAGGGGATTATGAGCAGCCTCCGACTGGCCGACACGCTCCTTGAGCCCGTCAGTAGCTAGTCGGTCTGACCAGCCGGTTTAAAATCTGACAGACTTCATCGTAATAAGGCTGTCGGATTTGAAACGAACAATGTAAGTCCGAAAGCCTCCGACCGCATTTCGACTTCCATCGTAATCAGGCCCTTAATGTTGTGTTCTGCCATGGCGCAAAAATGAACAGTGTGCCCGATACATAATATAGGCTTTGAATGCAACTGGTTCATTTCAGCGCAGCTAATTACTCCTGGAACCATTTGTTGGTAGATTTAATTAGGCTTGGGTGAAATTTTAATTACACCAATGTAGTTAGTGTAATAGTGGTAATTTTGTGTAACAAAATATATGTCAAATTACCAAGATTACGCCATTACCTGACATTGGGTAGTTCTGGGGAGAAATTGTAATGCTAAATGTAACGTTCAGGTCATTTTTTAACAAAAGCGGCATTTGATGTCGATTTTTAAGCCAAGCCAAGTGATTGAAATTCAAACACAAGTGGCAGTGTTTTGGACATAAGTGGCAGTTTGCAGTCAACAAACATTTCTGGTAGATTTTTCACCTGAGTGGATCTTTCAGGTAATCTTTTAAAGCAAAACCACAAATCCGGATGTGAGCAACCGTGTTTTGAATGCAAGCAACTGAAATCAACTAAATTACATTTTTTTGTTGGATTTATATACAAACAGATCATTTTGGTAATTTGTTTGAGTGCAAAATCCCTTTCACATAATTACGCATAATTTTACACAATTCTGCTGTGATTTTGCAAAATTGTGCTATAGCATATTACTCCATTTTCAAGCACCCATAGATTTAATGGCCAGATTTCTTTTTCTTGCTGTGGCCGTGGCCAACTTGTCAAGACCATTGGATGTGTTGCGGTACAGGTTGTCAAACATGGATTTAGTGGGTTAATTCTGGTGGTATGTGGGTTTTTTCAAAGAACACAGTGCTGATGCTTCTCTCGTGCCTGATTGAGATTGATGGTGGGTCATTTCTGCTGCAAATATGGAGATGTCTTTGAGGTATGAGTTGGAAATAAAGTAGTGGTCTGACTAGGTCAGTAGATGGAGGAGTCAAAGTTATGAGTCAGCAGAATAGAAAGAGAGTGTCCACTGACTCTCCGATGTAATCGAATATCTTTCATATTTCTATGGATGTCCATTGCTGGTAGAGATTCTGGTCTATCAGCCCAAAGATTGAAATCATTCACAGTCACTATTTACTTTGCTAGGGTTTGCAAGAAGAGCTACATTTGAAGGAATTCACTTTGGTATGTTGGGTTGTGATGAAAGATTTGCTTACTAATGTAACAGTGAATGAGCTGCTGGGCTCATAGCACAGTGAGTAGCAATACAGTCAAATGATGGGTAAGCTGTGACAGGTAGATCTGAGC
The DNA here is from genome assembly GCA_963921515.1 of Calotriton arnoldi. Lineage (NCBI taxonomy): Eukaryota > Metazoa > Chordata > Amphibia > Caudata > Salamandridae > Calotriton > Calotriton arnoldi. Next base: position 39,928 of record CAWUFW010017668.1, on the reverse strand, counting down.
ATATCACTACATCTGTGTAGCCTGTGCCTACCACACCCCTTCTTTTCCAGTGAAGATCTTATTGCCCGAAATAAGGAGATTATGAAGGATGTGGGTTGAGCTATCGCTGGACCACGTCTCAGTGAGGCCTGCCATGTGGCATTTGGTTTTGGAGAATATGTTGTACGTCCTGAAGGAATGTTTCTGCGCTAAGTGCTTTTTGATGAGACCAGGTTTTATGAGGGAATTGTAATTGGCTCAAGAGTTTAGCTTGAACTGGTCCTAGGCAATTATGGCTGATTTTTCAGTGCTGTGGATGAATGGGCTTAAGTACCAGGTAATTGGTCAAAGTTAGTGTGAGGGAAAGGCCAATGTGAGTTCCAAAGGTGTAAAGTTTATCACTTAGGTACAGGGCTGGACTGGCTAATGGCTAATGGGCGTTTCAGTGAGCTGGCAGGTTGGGGGCAGTTTTGTTCCTCGGGACCTGCTGGCCACGTTCCTACTTGCAGCGTTTCTAAATAAACAATACAAAAACAAATTATTTTAAAACATGCTTGAAGCGTACTTTAAAACCATTTGCTTTTGTATAGTTTAATTAGAATGAAATGCCAAGTGCCCTTTCAGTACAATTTCAATAGTTAGAATGCACAAGTTTGGTTATCGTGTTGTAACTGAGTACAAAATTTCCTCCTAGGTAACAGTTTTGAAGCACTGTCATAACTATCCTCCCCGCCCCACTCATGCTGCTGGTTGACATGTTAGGGCCCAGATAGTTTCACTAGACACCACTGATCCACACTAGCAAAAAAGAAATTGTGTTCCCTAGTGTAGAAAGTGGACTTTGTACAGATTGTCCATGATTTACTACACTGTAAAATATGTGTGTGTATGTGTGTGTGCGTGCGTGGGTGTGTGCGTGCGTGTGTGTGTGTGTGTACATGTGCATGCTCACTCACACATGTGTGTGTGTGTGTGTCTGGGCCAGGTTCCTATATCCCCTAGAGCTGTTTGACATCAGAAACAAAACAATAGGTCTACTTAATTATTACTGTAGCACAAACATATGTGTAACCTCAGCCCTGGGGTTCTGACAAATCGTGTCACTCAGCATTTTGAAACTGCCTTGGGATGGTGTTCCTGAAACAGATGATGCAGGAACCGATGGTACATTAAAGAGCTTTAGTGAATCAATGTCCTATGAGAAACACATATTTATTTTAACATGGCGTTTACTGAGAGATGCGCAGCTGTATAGCTTCAACAAAGTTTGCTTTATTCAAACTTCTCCCTGGATCAGTGACAGCTGGTCTTCATAGATCTGACACCCAGAAAATAAAATGAGCATTTCCTAAACTTACATAAGAATCGCAAGAACATTATTTGAGACTGACAGACTGAGGCCCTTGGCTCATTCACCTCCGTGTACCTTTAATTGACTGTGAAAATGAATATGCATGTTAAACAGCTCAATTATTCCTTGCCGATGGTGTATTGGTCCATGCTTTCATATTTTGCACAAATCAGAATGTAATTTTATTTCACGATGCTGCTACCAGTTTAGGTAAATGCTTAAATGGCAAAAGGGGTGCGAACTTCGGGGCATATTATCAACGGCCAGCGATAATTATCGCTGGCCGTGCTTAGCGACAGATTCCCTATCGTAGGCTATCTCTGGAATTTATCGCCCTGGTAGCGTGTTATTAACAACGCGCTTCTCCAGGGCGATAAAAATTCCAGAGATAGCGAGGTTATCGCCGTTTTGCAGGGAACATCGCTGGTTTTCCAGCGATGTTCCTGCAAAACAGCGATAACCTTGCTGATACGACCCTGTGGTCGTATCAGCAGAATCCACCCCTATGTTAGGGATGGCTAAGTCAGGATTTTAGCAGACGTTAGATTTTGGCGAAAACGGACGTTTTCGCCGAAATCTAACCTCTGCTAAAATCATGTGACTGCCTTGTAAATATCGCGATGTGAACATCAGCGATATTTGCAACGTAGTCCATCCGGAGTACGCCCACTTTGCATCTCATTAGAGATGCAAAGATGGGCGTTGGAGAAAGAGCGATAATGCAAGGATTCACGCGATAGCGTGACCTTGCTGATTAGGCGATAAAATTATCGCCGCTTTTCGTCCGAAAACGGACGCAAAAGCGGCGATAATTGTTTATCGCCTCGTTGCTAATATGCCCCTTCCTTCTTTTTGACTTTTACTATAATGAAACCCCTTTAAAATCGTATTTCTAATTACGGGAGTCAAGATCCTATTTTGATGAGATTATAGAGACACTCTTTTTACGGGAGCAATATTTAAAGTAAACGACTATAATAAATGAAATGTGAAAAAATAAATAGCGCCAAGTGCTCCAGAGATCTGTTTTTCCCAAATCAGAGTGCATAACAGGAATCAGTTTCATGTGCCTATATATTAAATACCACGAAGAATGATCATTATAAGAGTGTGATTGATAATGAAGTTTTCAAAATCGCTGATAGCCATTAGCACCCCTTTCCAAAGCAGAGGAATATTTATTTTCCCTTATTCACTTGGGCTTGTTCATAGGCAACATTTAAATTACACTGGTAACATTCACAAAGTTCCTGTTTTTCGTGTTATGCGCATTTCACTATAGTTCTTGAAATTTTGCATTAGGCAATGTTGTGTAATTTTCACGCATGGAAGAATGGATTGTGCCGAAAAGGTTGTGTGTAGACAGACCTTTCCTCTCGAACTCGTTTCCTGCTGGTATCTCGTGTGATATTTGTATGCGAGGCTATTAGCTAATAGCTTCTTTGAAATGGTTGGACTTGTTACTGTGTAAAATTACAAAATAAAAACAGCAGTGACAAAGTCAATTGTATTTGTTACAATAGTGTAAAGCATTCTTGTGCGGATTAATGGAGTTTTATGTTTGATCATATGAATCAGCGTAAAGATGATTATCCTACTTGTTCTGAGAGATCTAATCTGTTGGTACTAGTGTTTTTCCACACCCCTCTATACTAACGTATATCTTGTAATTATAGTGTATGAGCAAAGGAAAGACTGGAGTCTAACAGTCTGAGTGTAAAAATAGGACTGGAGAACATGCAATGCATGTGCCAGCAAGATAGCTCAGTGAGGTATGTACTCATGTGCTCACTGCTGGCCTGTATGTATGACCTGCAATTCATGAGTTCATTTTTCCAAGGCTGATAAATTGGTTACCATTAAAATGGACTATAATAGTACCTGTTACTTGTAACTGTATTGTGGATGCGAGTCCTAGGTTTGGACTGGCCCGGTACTTTCAGCACGAGGACCGCAGTCAACTTTTGATGTAGCACCTGGCCTTCAGTCAGACGTTGCACTCCACACCCGATCCCTAAAGTTGGGTTGGCGTGTTGTTTGAATAGACCCTCCATGTACTATCATATTTGAGGAAATGAGTAGTACATGGGGGTGTAGATGAGATTATGGCTGTGTTGCTCCCCATAAATAGTGAATTTAAAGGTTTTTTAATGTCAATGTTTTTCTCAATGCTTATTTCTCATCTTAGTGCTGAACCATAATCATAAATCTCCTTTGACAAAGGTCTTTATACCAATTACGTTTTTAGGATTTGTAGTGATATACCCCACTCCCATACCAAATCAAAGAACTGCTGCACACACATTTTTATGCTTACACAGCAGGCTACATCCTACTCTCATACCCACAATCCCTTCTGCCTTGATACTTTGGTGATGCCCACCAGCCAGTCCAAATGTCCATAGAACCCATAACACATGGCCGTCAGCTGTGGCAGTGGGAAATGGTTGCAGGTTGGGGACACATTGAGCCCAGCCATTGGAACCTCTGAACCAGCAGCACATGGCTGAGGCTCAACCTATGTGTGTAAGATCTAAGTGCAGTGTGTAGCCTGTGGCCACTCCAAGTGGACAGCCCCCTTTGCCACCTAGCCGTCAGTGCATAGCTTTTGGCAAAGTACAGTAGGCTTTGTGTGGAGGACCATGCCCTACAAGCATTCCTCATAACAACCAAGTAAGTTCTGCAATACCATTGGCAATGCTGAGTAGCATTTTGGGTTTACTTTTATTTCATTTTTAAAATTAATATGTACCATATTGGATTTATTGATCTTAAATGATCGAGATGTTCTTAGGTGTTTTATGATTCTGAAGGGGACAAATCCTACATTATTCTTATTTAATAGGCTGTTCACTTTCATGACCCCATGCTGTACTTCCTCCCTTTTTGTGAGGGACTATTCCTTTAGCTCCATTATTGCCAATTCAGCCATGATTCTGTAATGTTTGACTGAGATGAAACCCATTCATGCAATTAGTCGGTTTAAAGCTGTTGTAGGGTGAATTGACTTTTGCAATAATAGTAATGCCTCTGTACACGAGCTGCATGAGTGATTAACTTATGTTCCTTGTTCTTTGCATGTTATTTCATGTTCTACATTCCCTGTTGGAGTGTTATATTTGAAGTCTTAGGCAGTTGGATACTGGCCACTGTCTCGGTTGGTGACCTCCTTAACTGCTGGGGACCATTTATTACGATTACAGTCAATTCCTCACTTACGCTCGCCTCGTCATAATTATCTCATATTGGCGATACAGGACCATCTGCCACTGGTTTCTTAGCTGCCTTCCATGCTCTCTGCCGTCCTCCTGCATCCCACTGATTCTCCGCCGGCAGTATATCTTCTACAGAGCCTAACAATTCAAACTAGGAAGAACTTTTTGGGAGGAGCTGGAAACGGTGCACTGTTCTGTTACTGTGCACCCCTTACTGTAGTGATGTTGCAGCAGTGCTGCAAGCAGCTTGCTGCAGGCACCCACGTAAGCTACATACTGCCATATTTATTTTCAGCAGAAACGCCGCAAGCATTGTTCTACCGGTAGCCACCGGCACTCACGTAAGCTACGTGCCGCCATATTTACTTTTCTACAAATTATTCGCTTCTTGTGAGGTAAGCACTCCGTAATCGATTGGGTTATTAAATATTTTCATGATTGCTATTGAAGCCAATTCCTTCACAGCTACTAGGAAGAAAGGTTTATTATTGAATTCGAATGGATAAGAATTTATGATCACTTACCTTAACATGGAGCACCTGATGGGGTTGAGGACTATGATGAGTTCTGTGAAGCTTTAGATACACTGAAGTCACATTTTACTGTTGAGCAAAATATTGTAATAGAACGTTTTAATTTCTATTCATAACACCAACTTGCTACTGACCCTGTTGAAAGTTATGTTGCTGCTCTTCGCATGTTAGCAGCAATGTTTGATTTTGGTGCTATTACTGATCAATATATTCGGGATCAGGTGATTATGCACTATCATAACAAGTAAATATAGGAGCTATTATTAAGACATAAGAATCCCACTTTAACTGAAGTGATAGAAGTGGCAAAAGGTATTGAAAGGTCCATACGTTCATGCAAAATGTTGAATAATGAAAAGGAGAATCATCGTAAAGTTGCTGTTGTGTGTAGTGCTAACAGAAATAAACTTAATAAGGGTGCTAACAAAACTACTGGCAATAAATTCAAAAGTTCAAAATGTGGATCTGGCATGCACACTAATAAATCCATGTCTCCTACCATTTCAAAAGAATGCTTCAAATGTGGGAAGATTAGAAACTTGTATACTGTTTGCGAATCTCAACACATTGTAAATGCTACTTTGGAGAACAAAGCTGACTTTGGTCAAGACACTCAGGAAAAGGAGAATTTTATTTTTTGACAGTTGGCTGTGGTGACGGAAGCCAAAATGATATTCTTATACAGGCATTGATAATGATTTATGTAGACCACCAAACTGTGAAGTTGTTATTGATGGAGTCAAAACCATCATGCTAGTAGATTCAGGATCACCATTTCCACTAGTTTCTGAAGCATTGTTCAAAAAACATTGGAGCAAAAGTAAGCTAGAGGATAATTATTTATTTATTTATTTATTTATATAGCGCCTGAATCGACCCCCGAATGGGTATCTCTGCGCTTTGGACGGGCAACAGGGAAGTAGAGCTACTACAGCAAAATCAGAGGCAGAAGAGAGTAGTCTTAAGCTGCTTTCTGAATTGTAGGTGATCTGGGCATTGCCTCAAGTGCAGAGGGAGCGGGCGGCAGTCCTAGAAGGGGCGTTGAGGACCAATCGCGCCGCAATATTCTGGACTACCTGCAGTCTGCTAAGCGAAGCCTCATTAGCGGAGACCAGCAGACCATTACTGTAGTCCAGACGGCTCAATATAAGTGCCTGAGCCAGAGTCTTCCGAGTTGAATTGGGATGCAAGGGAAAGACTCGGCGGAGTAAGCCCAGTGTATGGAAACAGGAGCCAGCTGTCTGAGTAGCATGCTCCTTTAGAGTGAGAGCTTGATCCAGACGAATGCCTAAGTTCTTAACAAGGGATTTAGGAGCAGGGGGAGCACCAAGATCGGCAGGCCACCATTCAGGAGTCCATAATAGGGGGGCATCTCCTTATGTTAAGGCCTATGGTTATGGAGAATCCATTATCAACATTTTAGGTAATTTTGTAGCTTCCATCTCCTATAAGTCTAACGCCATTTTGGGAAAAATTTATTTGCAAAAATTGGTTGACATGTTTTAGGATGGAGGCACCAAGGGAACCTAGGTCTCATTTTGGACCCGTCTGCTGATGTCCCTGTATATATCATGACCATACATCAAGGTATTGAGGATGTTATTTATTCAGAAAAGAGTTGGGCATGTCAAGCGTTTTTTGCATGAGATTAAACTCAGTGTCTCCTGTTAGACATAAACTCAGAGATGTACCTCTTTGTGTGAGAAAAGAACTTAGGGCCTGATTACGATGTCAGGCAGATCACCACCGGCATGATGTTGGTGGAGATCCATCCAACATTGGACTCAGCAGTCTGACCTCCGCATTACAATGCAGTAGGTCAGACCGCTGTGGCCTGGGGGAAAGACCGACACCTCCAACAGGATTGGAGATCATGTTGGGCCATCGTTGGACAGATAATCCCCACAAATGGCGGAGGTGCCTGCTCAGGCACTGCCGTCAGGATTATGATGTCTGTTTTCCACAGCCTTTCCATGTCGGCCTTTACGACATGGAAAGGCTGTGCCTTGGTTGCATGGTGCCTGCCACATGGTGCAGGGATGTTTGAAAACATCCATTATTCGATTGCAGCTTGTGCTGCTGCCCTGTTCCAGCCGCCGCACAAGCTGCTATGGAAAAATGAATGTTTCCAAATTCAGCGGATGGAACACCTGACTTATGGTCAGGCGATTCCATTCCCCAATGGTGTCGGTCGAACGCTTGTCCGACCAACATCGTATTTAGGCCCTTTGTGTTTTACTACAATAGTTGGATTCATCTGAATGGGTGTCTCCCATTGTATTGGTGAAGAAAAAGTCTGGTTCATTGAGGTTATGTGCGGATTTGAGGTCTTTAAACAAACCAATCATTGTTGACTGCCATCCCTTGCCAAAAATACAAGAACTCTTGGCACAATTGGAGGGGGCATAATTTCATTATAAGACCGGAGGCTACCATTATGCAATGACTTTTATTGCTGCCCCAAACATGCAGCCCTTTAAAGAATACTAATACATCATAAACAAATAGAATGTTCATGTGGACACTATAAATATCATCTGCACCATCTCATCCTCCTCTTTTATCAGCTGCTCCTGATCAAGATAAGTATATGAGCTTCACTGGGTTGTTTTACTATTTTTTATACACCTATTGGTCTATGTTTTCTTGTTATAAGCGTTGTACTATTCAGATTTTGCTATTATTGTTATCACTGTCTTATCTACAAATGTAGTTTGCCTTTTTCTACATATTTGATATTTGCCATAGGTATCCTAAGTTAAGGAAAACTGTAGCCCATCCAATGTATGGGAGGGCCACGTAAGTGCTATTCATCCATTTACTAACAGGAAATTCAAGTTTAATTTACGCGGCCTTCTGTAAAAAAAAAAAAAAAAAATGCTGCATCAATGGTTTTTCACTTACGCTATGTCTCAGAATGGCCGAAATGCCGTCAGGCCCAATTGTCGAGGACGCAATCACATTTGAAGTGGGTATCGCGTTCTTAGTCCCCCTCAATCACAGTCATCCTAACTAAGCTTAACGGGCCAAAAAAACTAAACATAGTACGGGCTTGTTCAAGTGTAAACTCACCCGTATCCCTGGTAACGGACACGCCAGCTCCAGGCTTCAGCTGCTTGACGTGCCTCACAGCCTGTGTCACCCGCATCCCTGGTAATGAAGTGCCAGCTTCAACCGTCAGCTTCTTGACGCGCTACGCACTCAACAAAGGAAGGATCGTACTTCCTTTATGTTGACGCCCCTCCTATTCTTGACAGCGCGTAGCCTTGACAACAGCCCCTCGCTCGAGTTGAAACGGCCATGCTACTGGCAGATTTCCACCAGAGCTCATTTTATGGTGGCTTCAGACCTCTCTGGTGTCGAAAAAGCATATTTTCTGGTGTCTACATCGCATGTAATTGTTTTCATTCCTAAATCCAACCAAACAAGTCTTTGTAAATTCAAGTACAACGTGAGTAGATTAAGCAACTTTCTCCTTAAGCAAGAGCCTTAGGATCTTAAGGGCACAATACCCCATTATTTTGTTATGGAAACCAACAACCCACAACCACAAAAGTCTATGGGAGATAATATTAGGAGGTTTCTGGAAGAGGAACTTAAGTCCTCAGTTAAGGAGGCGGTGAACGCCCCACTATCCAGGAGAAAGAGGGAAAGCCCCATGAAGGAGTACTTTTCTCTCTCTCAGATGGGGATTCCCCTGCTACCTCCGAACCCCAAAGACGGGGGAAGGTTTCCCAAAAGAGGAAACACTTAGATTAGGCTCCTATCCATGCCTATAACTATGGTAGCCCTCGCGCTACAACAGAAGATGGTGCTCCTAGTAGCACAAGAGAGAAAGGGTTCCCATCCGGGCATATAGAAAGGTTGCCCATAGCAGCACAAGAGATGCTGAAGATGTACTTAACTCCTCTTTGGAGAATATTGATTATGATGAGATGCAAATGGATGAATTCATTTTCGATCCAGAAGACACTTACAATACAATTGAATTACTAGGCCATGATCTAGAGCGAACCTCAACCTCATCTGAGATTAAGGACCACCTCGGGGGAGAAATGTTCAACCCCACCACAATTAGACACCCATGTAGTGCTGAATGGTGGCTGATGGATCATGTAACACAATATTTGAAACAGTGGGTAAGAAAAGGTCTTGTCAAAGAAACTAGGAATTTACTGAGAAATGAATGCCCCAGACCCTCCACCGGGGACATGGTATGCAATACTCCCAACCTTGATCCCGAATTAATTACCTTCATATTTAAGTTTGGGAAGGACCCCAGGAAGGGCATTGAAAAATGCCTAAAACAGTGCCAGGACAAACTCCTGGATATACCTGGCCCACTTAGCTGCATTATAGATATGGCGGAAGAAGCCAGAGGAAATAATACACCTGTGAATTTCGACCTTTTAAGAGGTTGGTCCCAACGTGCCATATGCCTATTGGGTAATGCCAACGCTAATTTGATCACTGAAAAACGGAAAGCTGTCTTATTGAGAATGAACCCAAAACTAGTGGATCTATCCTCCATGGCAGACATTGGTGACGCCAAAGGACTCCTTTTTGGAGACGACTTCGTTGAATCTCTTGGAAAGTATGTTTCCACCTTCACAGCATTTAGAAAAGTTCAAACCAACATGCGTAGCTTCGTTGAATCTCTTGGAAAGTATGTTTCCACCTTCACAGCATTTAGAAAAGTTCAAACCAACATGCGTAGAGTCTTCGGCTCACGCCTTTTTGGACGGGCTGACAGGAGGGGACCGGCTGTCAACCGTGGGACATATAGGCCCCACTTCTTCCCTCAAGACCAGAGAGGACCCTCCAACTACAACAGAGGGTATCGCCAGAACTCCAAATTTTATTACCAAAGAGGGCGGCGATCAAGATCCCGCAGCGGAAGATCAAGATCTTCTAATCAAGGATACCAAGGTGAGCAAGAGTTTTTACCCCCCCCCATAAAGGTAGGAGGGAGACTGAAACTTTTTACCCACAACTGGGAAAAAATAACACACGATCCTTGGGTCCTGTAAATAATAGCGGGCTTCAAGATAGACTTCTGGGGCCCCCTTTTCCAAAACAATTCTCCCAGAGAAATGATTGTGGATGGAGAAAAGACGATGCTGATAGACTTAGATGTATCACAAATGCTAGTAAAAAGGGGCCTTCAAGGAGGTTTAAAAATTGGAAAATTTAGGAAAGGGATTCATAAGTACAATTTTTTGGGTGAAAAAGAAGGACAAAGTGTGGAGACCAGTTATAAACCTAAAGAAATTAAACAAATTCTTAAATTACAGACATTTCAATATGGAAGGTATCCGTCTCTTGAGAGACATCTTACAGCCCAAGGACTGGCTGGTAAAGTTGGACAGTGCAGAGACAGAATATCGAGTAAAAAATATCGAGTTGCACAAATATCGAGTCATTAATATCTAGCGTCAGAAATATCGACAGCAAGAATATCGTGGTCAAGCATATCGACTTAAGGTAAGTAATATCGATTTTAAAAATATCAAAGTGTTTAATATTGCTTGCAAAAATATAGTTGTTAAAAATATAGTTTTTTTATTAATGTTATGTATTTTAGTATATATTTTATATGCAAGTGATGTATTTTTTTTGTATAATAATTATTTGTATTTCTAATATATGTGTTAAATTTTTAGAAGTTAGTAATTTTTTTATTTGAATTTTGCATTTTTAGTTCCGTAGCGGGTTATGGGTTTATAAGGGAACAGGGTGGGAAGTAATTTTAATATATTAAGGGGCCCATTACGATGTCGGGCGGAAGCACTACCGCCGTGCTGTCGGAGGCAAAAACCACCAGTTACCGTCCGCCCGCCGCGGCCCACACGCCCGCCCAATTAGGATGTGTAAAACCAGCCAAACACCGCCCGTAAGTCCGCGACGCCGCCCGCCATCAAAGTGCGCCCGTTCACGTAGCGGCGCCAGCCAATGGAGGCACACCGTCCGACGAAATCACGTACCGCCCGGCGTACAAATTACGATGCCGCAAACAAACAGCTCCCCCGGCTAAGAGACACCGTACGAGATACCAAGGCGGAAACTCGACTGCACGAGTACGGACACCAAAAAGGCGGCCCACCCCGACATGAATCCTGCACTCCAGGCCATCCCCATGCTGTACCTGATGCAGCACCTAGGAGTCAACGCGCCGCGGCGACGCAGGTAGGCAGACACACAACAAGGGCACGCAAACACCGCACACAGTGCAAGGGCGGAAAAACTGAACATGGCCCCCCTAGACACCCCTGTGTGGACAGGACACATCCACCACTGCACCCACAAATGTCACACCGTGCAAAATGAAACAACTCGCAACTACCGGGCACACACTACCCGGGACCAGGAACTGACGTCCCCGTCCCCGTCACGGCAATGCAGCGCAGCGGCGATGACGCAGCTACACATGTGCACAACGCAGAGGCCAACTACAGCGCCATGCATGGGCCGCACACAAATAACACAGGCACACAACTACACACACCACACACCAGCCCCACCCTGAACGCACATGTCACGTGGCATTCCTGCATCAGTCATGTCCCCAACCGGCAACTCACAGGTGCCAACATGACGCCACACAAGTGTACCGAACAGGGCAGTGACGTCACGCCAAAATAGGACACACCCTTGTGTGCATAACATGGCGAAGCACACAGCGGCTGCGACATCACGCCGCAGAATATGTACCTCGTCCGCAAAAGGCACGCCAGTACCATACAAAAATACTTATACCATCCTGCACCCAATACCAATACATGCAATACGTAAGATGAAAAAACCCGGGTGCCTGACAACAGGTGTTACCAATTACAACACACACACACAAGGCCCAACGTATAGCGGAAACGCAGCGTGCCGCCCACATACGGGAAAGCAGATAGCACTGAATGGCCTTCCATTCCCACTCTGAAACCACATTTCGACTAAACAAGCCGGAGAATACAGCCATTGTCCCAACAACAAACCAAACAGAGGCATGCCGAGGAAACCGTCCAATGTGCAGATAGCGCACAACATGAAAGAACTTCTGACCACAAAAAAGAAATAAGACCACTCCTCCATGTGGTTCACATGCAAGTAATCTGGAAGGAGTCAGACACCACTGACCTTGACCATTCATAGAAGCATGTGGGATGAGGACCTGTGTCCTCCGCACAAGCTACTATAACCCAAACCCTGCCTCCGTACGACTATTCCAGATTTCCCAGCATCGTCGGAGGGTGCACTCTGCTGACTGCACAGCCGGCTGGAGCACGCCATCACATCGCCCTGTAGCAAAATGGCAGTCGCACCACACCTACCCAACTACGCCGGACAGATGCAGCTCTACATGGACAGCCTGCTACAGATAGTGGGCTGTGAAAACCTGGCCATGCTGAACGTAAGTTAAAGAGTAACTTACCGCATCGCAATGTTCAGCTGCGTCATCCCCGTCTTCTACTGTCGGAGGTGTCCCTTCCACTGTCCTGTGGATTTATGTCTCTCCAACCCGGCATGTCCAAAGGCGGACCTGGTACAACTGTTCGCCCCCTGGACGCACACGACAGGATCTGTTCAGTCTATGGGGGCATGGCGTATGTGGCTGCAATCGGACACACACTGCAATGGGACATGTGTGCCTCCACACAACGGATTCTGGATCACAGTTTCATCGAATGTCATCCAACATGTCCCATCAGGCTCCTACAAGGGACAACTTACGATGAACACATTGACAGCCACCATCCGCTTCATTGGATGGCATCCATGTATAACACCAATGCCATGGAAGCCCTGCTGGAAGGTATCGCATACCTGACAACTTGTCAATTCGTCGGGCCCCGACGCAATACCCCCAATTGAACAATGAGGTTCAACACCGTACCTATGCTTGGCTTTCGCACGGACTGGGCAGTTACCTGTACAACAACTATACCATACAACCTGCAACAAACACCACACTATCAACTCCACTGCCATGACATCGGACATTTTCGGGACATTCTCTCTGTTCCTCACCACATCCAATATCTCTGCATGAACAGGGGGAGGCAGAGGTATGTGACTTGTGTACAGTAACCACATGTACAATACTGCACGAACAACTATGCTACAATATGTATCCTGCGCACATGAACATATGCACCGGTCAGTGCACACTAATCTGTCAGCTGTATCACGTGAGAACTGTCACCTCACCTTTGTCTGTACTTCCGTGCCAGGACTTTTGCATGGACAACAAATGCATCCCCCAACAACATGACCCCAGTGAATGTGACATGTTCAGTAGCCACCACATTGCAACAACTAGTGACACGCTGCTGCATGCACGTAGGCTCATGCTCTGATGTCACCCCTCACGCACGTGTGTCGTAGTAACTACTGTAGTAAACCTGTACCATGGAACTGAGATGTACTGTACCTATGATGTCAAGCTGTCTCGTAGGCAAAATGATTACTGTCTGTGTCAAACTCGAGAGCTCCTCAGTAACTAACAAATGTACATTAGCATAGCAAGGGCAAGGCAGTTGTAACTCTGAAGCCCTCATTCCACAGTCAACAACTAATCACATCTACCCCTAACCCCTTTTGTATGTGTAATCATGCTAAGTAGATCCTCCACATGCATTTCGCTGCCAGTAGTGTCCACTATACTGCATCACAGAGGACGTAAGTCCAAATACATGGCTTGAAGCAAAAATGTGACTCCGCTGAATCATTTCACAAACACAAGTACGAATGAGAGAGGATGAGAGTGTGTGAAGTACACGACAGTCGTGAGATGACCATGTAGTCCACTGTCACTGGATGTCAACGCAAATGAGTAGCCGCAACAGTGGCCACAGTGCAATACCACAGCTCCTGGAGCAGGACATGTCAGACTCTGAAGGTGCCCGATAGATCATCACATCAACACTGACGGCCTGGTCAATACAAAGCACAGTCCTACACATGTCTACAATTTCCCACACAGTCTGACCACACACTCAGCAACAAGAAGTAGGAGCCACGCAAAAGCATGCCACAGCAATGCCTGTCAAAACACACACACGACATCAGTTTGGGTGGGCAGCACTGCACAATGAGTAAGAACTGCAGAAAATCTGACATGCACAATTGAACTAGGCACAATCTTGACAGTGACACACCCTGCACACACACAACGTCTGAACCATAACAAGTAGGAGTCATCCTGAACTGCAAGGACACACCCACACACTGCATTCCGTGCAACATACAACACACACATCTCATCATATACACAGACCTCAACACGGTTACAAACATCCACCATGGGCCTGGGAAACATATGTGTGTAGTCGACATGGCCACAACACACACACACACCAACGCCACCCCAAACTCACACCACCCACACCACCCACCACCACCTCCCAAATGCACACATTGAGAGTAGGCCATGTGCCCAGGCACAATGCACAGCACAAGACCAACATACACCTACACCGCTGGCCACACAGCAAGTAAGCTCACACATGCCCGCATACTCAGCGCATGCTGCCAGTCCACCTGTGGCTAGACTCACACCCTGTGCATTGCATGCACGCAGACATGACACGGATACATTTACCCAGAAATAACACCAAATACATGCAGTCAATCCGTTGCACAGAAAAGCAGATTCATCACACACACAAGTAGCAGAGTCTGAAAGAAGTGAAGTCCCTGCCACGTGTACAACACATTGGAATGTGAGACCAGACATTGCAATTGCTGAGGTCACATACACGGCATGTGCCCCACTTAACCAAGCACACACTGCAACAACTGCAATAATCAACTACACAGATACAACCGACTACAGGAACAACAGCATCCAGTCACAGATTACATCGACAGGCGGCATAACTCATCTACCCCAGGGACAGTGCCCAGTTCGATGTGCCGAGTAGTGACACGTAGTGCCGCGGATGCAATGTGTGTTAGTGTGCCCTGCCATGGCCAGCCAACACTGCCATGGCAGTCACAATATCCATCACAGCCACCACTGTGTCAGAAGGAGATGTGTGAGTGTGCCTACCAATCTAACAGGATGCCAGTACGACTCGGTGCTGTGTGTGTGCTACGGGACAGTTGCAGGTCCGGCCCTGAGAGAGTAGCACAACTGTGGAAGACACACATGTGTCATGTGAAGCGGGAGTTACGCTTGGCCCAGGTGGGTGGGTGTGACGGGTAGGTGCGCACATGCAATGTTGAAACACACTGTGTTGGGAGGATTCGGGAGCACTAGATTACCGCTGTCTTGGGCATTTGTAAAGACCACCTGTCTGGGGATGAATGTGAACACGTGTGTGCACAACAGGCGGCCACACGAAAGATGCTGCATCAGGTGTAGACGTCAGCCCACCCTCTGGGGACATGCTGGATACTGCTGTGCGTCCGCCAGGCCCTTGCCAAGGCACGCACATCCCCTGTCGACCAGGTGTACCCCCAACATTGTCCACCTGCACGGGCTATCCAGGGCACGGGATGGCAGTGGAGCATGGTGGGTGAGAGGTCATGGCGCGCTCCTCCTGGTCACATCACGCAGGCAACACATCCTCATTGTGCAGCATGGCACAAGTCAAATATAAGTAGTGGGGGACGCACACATCGCGCCCGGGAGTGACGTCACGGAAGGTGGCTCGCACCATCGCACTCATTGCCTATTTCCCCACACACGTTACATGCCATTGCAACAGAGAAGCCAGCGCGTGCACAAGCAGCTCCAAGCTCGCCCCAGAGAGGTCAAAGAGTGAATGTGTGGGTCCATTACCTCCAGTTGGACGCGGCCTGGGCCGCTAGGGCAGCTACAGCCTCTGTGTGTTGCAGGTGGTGTATCCGGACTGCGGAGCCTGTCATGCATTGTCAATGTTGTCCAGGTCTCGAGTCGGGGTACCACGCAGGTGGACGGCGTCCCGCCACTGATTATACCGTGAGACAGACAACTCGTTCAAATGGACCCACACATACACTCTTTGGCCTCTCTGGTGCGAGCTCGGAGCTGCCTGTGCACGCGCTGGCTTCTCAGATGCAAACGCAAATTGGGGTGAGGGAGGGAGGCCATTAAGTCTGACGGTGCAAGCCACCTTCCAACATGTCACATCCGGTCGGGACGTCAGCGTCCCCCCACTACTCCGATTTAGGACTCGTGCACTGCTGCCGTCAGATGTGCCACTCCCCAGGGGGTGGGGAAAGGGTCAGGAATGTCAGTCTGAGATTGGCGCAGTTGAAGGCACACCTTCACTGGGGGTGACAACCATTGGACGGTCTGGTGTAGTCCACCCACGCGTACATGTGGGCCCTCCATCAACCATGTCTCCTGCGGCTAAGTGATGTCATGGGCAATGACGTAAGTGAGGAGAGCTGTCTGCCCCATGCACAGTTGGCGCATCAGCTCAACAGACCCAGCACTGAGGGCAGCAGGGGTCACATGTGCAGGGGCAGCTGTGCCTGGTGTGAAGGACACCCTATCCTTCATCCCTGTGCCGACACGTGTTGCACCAGTGGAAGTGGATGGGAGGGCGGTCATTGGCCTCCGCGTGGCTGAAGAAGACCCAGAGTCCACGTCCCCTGTGTCATACAACATGGATGCATCACCTCAGTCCTCAGATAACGCCGAAATTGCCCACTGGGCCTGTGATTCATCCAGCACACGTCTAGCCCCTCCGAGGCGCAGGTCACAACTGTCTCACTCAGCAGCTGTGCAGCTGCTACATCCGAAGCCACCCCACTGTTGAGCATCCCCTGTCCCTCAGCACCCAGGGGAGATGCCACATGAGAGAGAGCGAGGTGGTCCCACTCATCTGGCATCAATGACACAGACATGTGCAAGGGAAGCAGCACAGAACATACCCAAATCCACATGTTGCACGATACCTGTGCAATAGTATACAGCCACCACAATCAACACCCAATGGCTGGCGTACAGGAAAGGAATCCGCTAATTAGTGCCACGAATGTAGTGCACATCGCACTACACACGGCCTGTGTCACCCTGCGACCATAGCCCCAACTCGCGTTGTGCACAACCACTATCCTGATGGTGGCAAGGATGACCACTATGTAATTAGGCCAAACACATACCTGCATGGAGCCAAATGTGAAACTACTCACACAGACTGCAACCTGACAGCCCACAATGGCCATGAGCCCATGCCATCCACCTGTCGTTCACACGAGCACAACTGTTGTTGCACGGTGTGCCGGATGTGCAAGTACCAGAGACATGAGGTGAGGCATCGCACACATATGTCCGACCGAAATCAGAGTAGGCACAGTGCCCCTAACATACATGTGAATAGCCACTCCAGCCTACTACAGGTTGTACCTGAGGGCTACGACTCCGAGTGCATTGGGAATGCAGAGTGCCCTAATTGCATCTTAAGCCCCAGGACTAGCATATGCATGTCAGATGCACACAGCACAGACTACAGTTACTACACACTGCATCACAAAACAAACATCACATTACCCAGATCATGGGTAGGCTGTGGACACATGCTGCCTCTCACAGCAAAAGACACCATCACACAAGACTGTAAACTTGCTTGCTGCTGATGCCCCAACAAACGTGCATCCGGCACAGGCCGTGTGACTGTCAAGATGCAGACCATTACTGGTGTAATGCAGCGCCGTGCTAACCTGACAATACGAGGGGGCATCCCCCGATCCGTCAACGCCACGTAGTGGCCCATCCGGCAGATGCCGTCACACCCTTTGGGCAATTGGCTGCACTGGCGGTCACACACACACAAAGGCATCAACTTGGTAGCAATGGCTCCTCACAAGTCCTTGGGCTGGAGGAATTCCAACTGCAGGGATGGTGCACAGGAGGCTTGGAATGTCACTAATGCACTTCTCAACATCACCCACATCCACCAATCACAGTGGCATGCTGCTGACCCATCCCAAATACTCCGAGACGTGCAACAGAGCCAGGAAGTAATCGGACATGGCCTAACAGCATGTGTACACCACAACGTGAATGCATGCTGCTGGGAGTGTGTACACAGTACCTGACCAACCCATTCACATGCAGGTTGACAGCACATCGAGCAATGTGTAGCCTGTCCACATCTACTGTCCATTGTCAGGTGGACCTACACAAAGATCACAAGGCAACACATCTGTGTGGGTGTACCCACTGTGTCCAACACTGCGCAACCATCAACATACTCGCCCTGTGCATGGCCCACCCCGCAATGGAGGTCACATTCTGTGCCACTATCTCTCACACACATCCCTATCACGAGGCATGGTGTGTCCAATCGACAGTGCTGAGTTAGCGCTTTTCCGGAGGGTCCTGAACAGGAGACACATGTAACCCACTGGGCAGTCTGTGTTGTCACCTACTGGCATTGTGCAGTCAATGTGCAGCCCAGGCCTGCTGGGACTGAGAAGGGCAGCATGGCCCCAGCCTGCCATTCTCACGAGCAACAAGTGCTCTGAGACCTGCATTGCCAATTGGCTGTGTCACTGGATGTCTGACATGAAGTTGCCATGTACCACCACTCGGGAGGGACAGACATGGCAAAGCGCCCGAGAGCTCACATACCCCTGCCACCTGCAGTAAGCATGGTGAGCAGTGCATGTTGGAACCCCACAGGCTCTGACTCATGGTGCTGCGGATCAACGACATGTGTGTCCCCCACATGCACTCCCACACACACTGTGGTTGTCTCACACACACAACTTTTGCAAGGGATAGCCATGTGCAGTGTGCGTGGAGCTCGGAATCCAGGATCTCCAGCTCCTCGCTGGTGAGTGGACATGGACATATCTTCAGCGTCATCGACGTTAAGGTGGACAGGTGGCAGCAGCAGGTGTTGTTGAGGGATGCCAGGCTGCAGTCCCTGGTAGCTGTGGTAATGCCGGTCTCACTCCCACACTCATATAGCCCCCTGGGGCAGTTTCAGTGGGTCCAAGCCGCTGCAATTGGTGTACCGTGTCTGCCTGCTTAAATTGCAGACGATGGCCTTCTTCCAGCTGGCCCGTGACGCTTTCCTCCATTGCGGGACACGCAGGGTGCAACCGCGAGGGCCATTGGAGTTGGCCGTAAGGGCCTGGCCCATGGCGGGTACAGTCCGCTGATGCCATGTGCACTACACAGTATGATGTGCGCAATGCATCTGCAGGTGTGGCCATGACTTGTGTGTGGGAGCAGGTCCACACTGGACAGGGCCACAACATGCTGTGCGCATGGGCAGGGACGGCCAGTGCTCAGCCTCCACATGTCTGTTGGCACATCATCATGTACACATTGGCATGGGAGCATGGGACATGCATATGCACACACATGCCATCTTTCACTATGCACATCTCCCACTTGGCACGTGCTACGTTACGTGTCACTTGTGATGTGTATTTGCAATCACACAGCTGTGTTGTCATGGAGCTGTCAATGTGTACACCTGTCAATGTGTTTTGGAGGTGTGATCCGTACAGTGCTGTACATAGGGTGAAGTAGGGACATCAATGACTGTCTCATATCCCCTCGTGCAACAGGACCCACTTGTTTTTGCCGCTCAGCCTGTGTCCATTGCGTTGTTGGTGTGTGCCATACTCACCCAGCCGCGGAAGCTGTGTCAGGCACAGCAGCTAGTTATATTGCCGTGGTGTTGCCGCTTCCCAAATATGCAGTCTGATATCATCGTCATGCCTTACAAGTTGTTAAGGCCTAAATCCCCATGTGCATGCTCATAGCAATGGTTTGTGTCACTGCTCATTGCTATTGGTAAGGGGACCTGTGTAAGTGTATTGTGGCTGTGCTGTCCCTACTTGTCAGCTGTTCTGTGATTCAATTGCTTGGTCAGTCATTTTTGTTTTGTGTTTGTGGAAATGCCATGTGGCGTGTTGCTTTGACATGTGTCCACTTCCATCTTTCCTAGGAGGAGACCAAACATACATCGCCCCTACCAATTGCTGTCAGACATGGAGGACGTGGAGGTAATCCGGAAATTCCGACTGGACCGACCCACCCTGCATCGCCTATGTGCCTTGTTGGAACCCCACCTCCGTCCTCGCAGGGTGTATCCGACTGCATTTACCCCCACGGCTAAGGTGATGGCTGCACTACATTTCTTCGCCACTGGGTCATTCCAACACACAGTGGGCAGTGGAAGTGGGATGTCCCAGCCCATGTTCAGCATGGTGCTACGTGATGTACTGTCAGCTATGATGCTGTACAGGAACCGGTACATACGATTCCCCAGGGCTCGTGAATTGGCGGCAGTGAAGGGTGATTTCTATGCCCTTGGACGGATCCCCCACGTTGTTGGTGCAATAGATTGCACCCATATTGGCCTTGTAGCACCACAGGCCATGGAGCACATATATAGGAATCGGAAGCACTTCCACTCCCTGAATGTGCAAGTGGTGTGCCTTGCGGACATGGTCATTACACACGTGTGTGCGAAGTTTCCAGGATCGGCCCATGACTCGCACATCATGCGCAACAGCATCCTACCACGTCTGATGACCAATCTGCAACCGGACCGTGCTTGGATTGTTGGTGAGTATGTGTACTCGTGTAGCGTGGCTGGTGTGCGATGCTGTCTTGGGGACAGTTGGAATTGCAACTAATCTCGGTATTCCTCACACCCAGGGGACTCTGCTTATCCGAATGGGCCTTGGCTGCTCAGCCCATTACGTAATCCTTGGACACCAGCTGATGTCCGCTACAATGAGGCACATGGCAGGGCCAGACGTGTGGTGGAGCGGACTTTTGGCCTCCTGAAGTCCAGATTCAGATGCCTGGACCGCACCGGGGGTGCACTGGCGTACTCCCCACAGAAGGTGTGCCAGATAGTTGTGGCATGCTGCATGCTGCACAATCTGGCTATTCGCAAGCAGATCCCCCTAATAGTGGATGACGGTGATCAGCCCGGGCCCCCGCCTGCAGACCAGGACGGGTCCAGTGAAGAGGACAGTGGAGAGGAGGAAGCTGTGAATGTGCGTCAGCAGCTCATCGCCCGCTACTTCACTTGAAGGTGAGTGACCATGTACGACGGCTGATGTAGCTGTAGTTGTGCAGGTGTATGTGTGCATTGTGACGGAGGCCTTTTGTTCACTGAGTGCTGTGTGGCAATGGTCCATGTCCAGGGTAGTATGCCACTGACAGTGGCTGTGGCATTGTGCCCCGTTGCTCTGTGAGATGTGTGTACATTGCATGTAGTTGGTGACAAGTACTGTGTGATGGGTGTGTGACACACTAATTGAATGGACTCTTGTTCTGATTTTCACCCCTAGGTCCCTACAACATCTCCTGGCCTATCTACATGCCACACAGCAGAGGCATTCCTGCTCATGTTGGCGGTTGCACATCGTTGATTAAACCCAGGGCACATGAAGCAGATTGTGATCAAGGTGTATTTATTTACAGCGGTGAAATGTGATTGTGTGCAAGGTGATGACAGAAGTGGTGCATGCTGTGACAATGAGTTGACGGACATGGCTGCGTGATGGTCAAGGTGTACCCATGAAGTTCTATGTCCACAGTCCAACAGACACATGCCATTCACATGGCAGTGTGGGGTAGGATCGTAGTCAAAGTCAGTGCAGTAGGTGGTCAGGGTGGCTGGCTGACTCACTGGCGTTTGGAGCGTGCGTAGTCCTCTCTGGACACCTGTTTCCTCTTCGGACGGCCCCTTCCACGTTTGGTAGGGGGGTTGTGTTGGTGGGCTGCTGGTGGTGGCTGAGGACTGCTCACTCGCTGTGGACGCAGGGGAACTAGATGTTGCACGACCCTGCGCCACAGCACGTGGTGGCGGCGGTGGTGTGGCTGGCCTTGCTTGGGCCCTCCCCCCAACACCTGCTGGGCCATGAGGTCCACAAGTTTGTCCATACGGGTCACGATTTGGCCCATATGGGCGTCCATGGACCTCAACACCCCAAGGACCTCCCGCGTGTCGGCAGCCGACCTGGCCCATTGTCCTTGGGCCTCTTCATAGGCCCCAAGGACTCTTGAGATTTGCGGCAGGGCTTGGCTCCCAGGCTCAGATGGCGTTGGCCTGACCCTGCTCCTCCCACCGGTACTGCTGCCACCGACCTGCCCACTCACCACATTGGTCACCACGGTCCTCTGTCTGGCTCCCAGGGTCGAGCACGACGGGCGTGCCACCCCTTGCGCAGGTGCTGTGGCCAGGGATGGCGTGGTGGTGGTGGTGGTGGTTGTTGCGGCGGTGGTGGTGGCCGCAACGACCATGGCAGCAGGGGTCTGTGACTGGTCAGCAGCCCTGGGTGATGTGTTGGTGGGTAGGAGGGGCCCTGGGGAGCGGTTGGGCCCTGCCACTCCAGACGGGCCTGCTAGGTGGTCCTCGTCCGAAGAGGTGTCCAGGTCTTCTACATCCGTGAGTCCGGGTCGGGGGCTTGCGGACTGGCTGTGCTGGCTGCTGTCTCCCTCTCCAGCATCCAGCTGTTCGGCACCTGTGGGGAGAATGAGATAGGTTATTGTGTTGCACCTTGCAAAGTTTGTATTGGTTGTCTGACATTCACAGTTCGTGCACTGTCGTGCACAGGTTTCCCAGTGGCGTGTGTGTGGATGTACGATGTGTGTATGCGTGAGCAAGGCAATGGAACTGTGTGTTGTGTTCATGTGGCATGGGGCGGATTAGCGATGACAATCAGTGTGTGTTGCTGTACTCCTACATTTTGTGGCTTGGGTGTATGCGGGCTCCAGACCCATTGACGCTTTTGAGGTGAAAAATGGTTTTGGGGTTCAAATGAAATGCTTAGAAACGCAGATGGCAAAAGGGGGTACAGCCCCCTCAACGCTTTTGAGGTGAAAAATGGTTTTGGAGTTCAAATGGAACGCTTAGAAACGCAGATGGCAAAAGGGGTACAGCCCCCTCAACGCTTTTGAGGTGATATATGGTTTTGGGGTACATACTGTGACATATGTGTGCAGAACGGGACATGTGTTTTGGCAACATGACAGTGCAGAGACAAAGGTGTGTGTATGTCTGACATCCCCAGCATATCTGCTCACTGTTATCATTTATGGACATTACACTGCAAGCATTGTAGTGAGTGAGTGATGGTTGTGTGCCACACGACGTATTGCAGATGGGCCAATTCCTTGGTGTGCGTGCTACCCTCGGCCATGTGCAGCAATGCAGTGCTCTTGGGGTGTTGACTATATTATGTATGTTGTAAATCAGTGTGATGTGCGCTTCAGTCACTGCAGACACATTATTTGTGATGGGCAGGTATCTTTGCAGAACTACTGTGTGAGGGCCAGCTGTTCCGATGACATACCTTTCATGACACTGGGGCTGACAGATGAGATGGATGGTATGTTGGATGTGCATTGTGTGGCTGTGTGTTTCATGGGTCCAGTGGTGTTTATGTGCATTACTGGGGTTCCACACTGTTAGTTCTAGACAGGTTAGACTTACATGGGCGATGTTGTACGTTTTGTGGGGAACAGGCAGTAACGACTACATGGACAGGACTTCAATGGTGTTGCTGATGTGTGTGATGAGTGGCACAGTGCCCGCCGTGTGGGTCAGTACTCCAGTGGGACTTGTGCATGCAGACGTGGCTCCATGGGCGTTGCTGTATTTGTGATGGCTCATGTGGGCTATGACTCTGTAATACATGTCCCTGTGCACATTGGTCACATGATTATGACAGGGAGCAGTGCTGCGTGTTCCTCTGCTACGTGACATTTCCCAAATGTTAGTCGTAATACTGTCCTCATGCCTACAGACACCCCGCCCTGTACAGTACTCTAACTACTTGTTGGTTTGGAGGGCGCAATGCAATGGATGCCATATGGTACTGGGAGGGAGGGGTGCTCCATCTTGCTGGTCTGTGGGAGTGGGGGCGGTGTTGTGTGTTGTGGTGATGGCTTACCACCCACAGAAACCCCTCCATGTATGGTAAGATTTCTACCTGTCGGCTGAAGGTGTGCACTGCAGTGGCTGACACATGGGTGTGGGCTGTGCTCCACCTTGCTGTGCTGTAGGACTGGGGGCCTGGTGGGTGTTGTACTTCAGCTGTCCCACCTCCGACCCACTGACTTTGTGTTCCGGCTACTTACCTGTTACTTGTCGGTTAGTGCAGCTATGGCTGACACATGAGTGTGGGTGTGGGGTGTGATCCTTCTGGCGCATCTTGAGTACAAGGGGACCTGGTGGGAGTTGCGATGCTGGCTGACTGTACACATGCCCCCATGGTATTGTTAGTTAGTCTGTTGCATGTGTGAGTGATGTCTTATGTATTGTGTACTGGACATGGGGGTGTTTGTCCCTCGGAGCTATGGCATAGTGGTAGTGCATGTGAGTACATAGCGGTGTGCTGGTATACATTTGTTTGTACTTACCAGCCTCCACTCCCCCTGGTATTCCGGTGAGACTCTCCGGATGTAGGATGCCTCGCACCTTCTCCTCCCACGCCTTGAAGGTCTTAAATAGCGCGGGATTTCCTCCGCCAGTCCTGTCAGCCAGCTGCCGATTCTTGGCCTCCTTCTTTTTGACCACTCTTTTCATGTCGTGCCACCTCTTGGTGATTTCGGCTCTGTTGCGTGGCACGTTCCCGACTGCATTGACCTGGTCTACGATCCTGCTCCACATTCTGTTTCTGGTGGCTAGTGGTGTCTGTTGGACCTGGTTCCCATAGATTTGTGGGTGCACCTTGATGATCTCGTCGACCATGACCGTCAGCTCAGTGGACGTGAACTTGGGCATTCTCTGTGCTGCCATGGTGTGTGGTTTGGTGTTTGTGGTGCTGGTGCGGTGTGTGTGTGTGGTGTGTGATGTGCAGGGGGTTTGTGGGGCCGGTGTTTGGTGGTGGTGGTGGTGGTGGTGATGGGTGCGTGTCTGTGGTGTGCTGCTGTCCTTTCTGTCTCGCTGTGTTCTGTGCTCTCGTCCTCAGTTTGTAGTGTTGCAAGGGATAGTGGTCTGTGAAGGGGCTGCATTTGTACTTACCTATGTGGGTGTGTCATGATGTGCTGTTGTTTTCAGGTGTGTTGTGGCTGGTGTTCTGGGATTTGTAGTTTATTTGTTTGTCCAGGGGGATGTGTTTTCGGGATGTGTACCGTGTTTGGGTATTTGGGCATTGCTTGCTGTGTGGACTTGTTGGCCATGTTGTGTGTGTTTCTTTGGTCCACGGATGGTTTCTGTGCAGGGACGTGGCCGCCAGGGCTTCCGCCGTGTCCATTTTCATCACTGTTGTTTACGATGGCGGGCGGTGTATTAGTGGATTTGCCGCGCTCATGTTGGGAAGATCCTAATTTCACGGCCGGTGTCTCGGTAGTCAGGGCGGGCGGTTTTGGGTTGTCGTGCGGGTTTGCGTCCGTGTCGGACGGATGGACTTCGACTCGGACATAGACGGGCGGTATTTTGTGTGTTTTTTCCGCCGCGGGCGGTGTTCGCTCGCGACATCCTGATTGCTCGGTCGGTATTCAGAGGGTGTAGGCGGGCGGTTTTTCCCGCTATGGTGGATGGCGGATTTTATTCCGCCCGGTATCGTAATGGACACCTAAATTTGTTGATTATTTTTTTATTTATTAATATTTGTTTAATTGAGATGTTATAGTGTTAAATATGTAAAGTAATTTATTAATAATTAATTATTAAATAGTTGTTGATTAATTTTAATTAATTAATCAGTAATTAATTATGGTACTTGTGTAATTAATTTTAGGTGCGTGTTGTGGTGTTTATAGGTTATAGGTGTAAAGGGTGGGAAGTAATTTATTTTTAATTTATGAATTAATAATTGGCTGTTAATTAATTTTAATTAATTAATTGGTAATTAGTTATGGTAGTTGCTTAATTAATTTTAGGTGTGTGTTGTGGTGTTTATAGGTGTGAAGGGTGGGAAGTAATTTATTTTTAATTTATGAATTAATAATTGGTTGTTAATTAATATTATTTAATTAATTGGTAATTAATTATGGTAATTGTGTAATTAATTTTAGGTGTGTGTTGTGGTGTTTATAGGAGTAAAGGGTGGGAAGTAATTTGTGTTTAATTAGTTAATATATAGGGGCCGATTCCGATCTCGGCCGGTAGGGCTCCGAATCGGATTCGGCTTTACCGGATCCGATTCGGAGCCCTGTTTCCCGACCGATTCGTACTCGGGTCCGGCCGGCGAGTACGATGCAAGCGCCCACGACTCGCCGACCGACTCGTACGCGGCTTCAACACGCTCCGACCGACTCACACGGACCCGACTCGCACCGCGCAATGGAGACGTTCCCCGGCCGGGTAGGTACGATGCGCGCCGCGAGCAGTCCGACTGACTCGCGCCGTCCGGCTCGAAAGAGCTGTTGGAGCCGGACTTTGGGGGTCCGCGTCGGACCCCCTGTACGCGTGGCCGCGCGAGTCGCACACAGGGGGAGCCATGGGTCCCCCTACCTGTGCATGTACGGCAAGATGCGCTTCGCCGCGTACACGCTGTAGGGGCGCCCTTGTTCGCCTCGCACCCATTGAGTCAATGGGAGCCCGCGTACGCGTTGTACGACCGGCTCCCATTGACTTCAATGGGAGTCCGACCGAATCGAGTCCGATAGCCTACGAACGCATCGTACTCGTCCGGTCGGACTGCCAGAGTCCGATTCGGTCGGAATTCTCTCCGGGTCCGGCTCGGTCGGAGAGATTTCCGGCCCGAATCGGAATCGGCCCCAATGTTGTTAATTAATGTTAATTTGATATTTATTTTGGGTAATTGTTTATTTTTGTGTGTGTTGTTTTTACTTTTAAAGGGGTAAAGGGTGGGTATTAAATACATTTTAATTATTTAATTATTAGCTGTTAATAGTAATAGTTTTTAATTTAAAAGAAGTTTTAATTGTGTTTTATTATTGTATAGTTTACTTTAGGTGTGTTGTGGTATTATAGTGTTAAAGTGTGTAGTCAATTAATGTTTATTAGTTTTTTTATTAATAATATTTTTTAATTGATTATTAATTATGTTGATTATGGAAATACATTTAATTAAAATGTTGAAGTGTTTTGTTATTGGTGTGTTGTTATAGGGTAGGAAATAAAATAAATACATTTATGTTTTAATTAATTTTTTAGTTTGTAAATATTTTCTAGTTTAAAATAATGATTTTTCAAAATGTATTTATTATTTTATTTTATACAATATTTGTAGGTTTTTGTTATATGTAATTAATATTATAATATGTGTTCTTTTTATATGTTTAATATTTTTGAATGTTTATTTTTTAAATATTGTTTATTTATTTTTATGATTTTTTTAAATTTGTGATATATATATATTTTTTGTAATTGTTTGAGTGTGAATAGTAATTTTTGTTTCTCTGCTATCCAACATTTTCCCTAATGTTGCACTCACTGGAGTGGGAATAGTCATTTTTACCTCTCTGCTATCCAGCACTTTCCCTACTGTTGCATTCACTGGAGTGAGAATGGTAATTATTACCCCTCTGCTATCCAGCACTTTCCTTACTGTTGCACTCACTGGAGTGTGAATATTAATTTTTACCTCTCCGCTATCCAGCAGTTTCCCTACTGTTGCACTCTTTGGAGTGGGAATAGTAAATTCTACCCTCGCTATCCAACACTTTCCCTACTGTTGCACTCACCGGAGTAGGAATAAAAAAATTTACCCCTCCACTATCCAACACTTATCCTACTGTTGCATTCAGTGGAGTGGGAATAGTAATTTTTACCCCTCCGCAATCCAACACTTTCCCTACTGTTGCACTCTTTGGAGTGGGAATAGTAATTTTTGCCCCTCCACTATCCAGCACTTTCCCTACTGTTGCTCTCACTGAAGTGGTAATAGTAAATTTTACCTCTCCGCTATCCAACACTTTCCCTACTGTTGCACTCACTGGAGTTGGAATAGTAATTTTTACCCCTCTGCTATCCAGCACTTTCCCTGCTGTTGCACTCACTGGAGTGGGAGTAGTAATTTTTACCCCTCCGCTATCCAGCACTTTCCCTGCTGTTGCACTCACTAGAGTGGGAATAGTATTTTTACCTCTCCGCTATCCAACACTTATCCTAGTGTTGCACTCAGTGGAGTGGGAATAGTAATTATTTCCCCTCCGCTATCCAACACTTTCCCTACTTTTGCTCTTACTGGAGTGGGAATAGTGCTTTTTACCCCTCCGCTATCCAACACTTTCCCTACTGTTGCACTCACTGGAGTGGGAATAGTAATTTTTACCCCTCCGCTATCCAGCTCTTTCCCTGCTGTTGCACTCACTGGAGTGGGAATAGAAATTTTTACCTCTCCGCTATCCAACAGTTATCCTTGTGTTGCACTCAGTGGAGTGGGAATAGTAATTTTTTCCCCTCCGCTATCCAACACTTTCCCTTCTGTTGCACTCACTAGAGTGGGAATAGTAATTTTCACCCCTCCACTATCCAGCACTTTCCCTGCTGTTGCACTCACTGGAGTGGGAATAGTAATTTTTACCTCTCCGCTATCCAACACTTATCCTAGTGTTGCACTCAGTGGAGTGGGAATAGTACTTTTTACCCCTCCGCTATCCAACACTTTCCCTACTGTTGCACTCACTGGAGTTGGAATAGTAAGTTTAATTCCTCCGCTATCCAACACTTACCCTACTTTTGCACTCATTGTATTGTGAAATTTAAGTTATATATTTTTCTAATAGTTTAATGCTTTATTTTATTATAGATTTTTGTTTTTTATATTTTAAATCATTAATATATATTTTTATTTTTTTATATTATTTTAAACTTTTAACATAAATTAAAAATAATAGTTTAATTAATTGTTTTAAAGTAAATATATATGAATAAATTATTATGTTTGTCTGTTTATTTTTTTTATTACGTTTATTTGTTATCATATTAAAATGTATATTACATTTATTTTATTTTGTTATTGTATTTAATATTTAATTTATTTAATATATTATTTTGTTTTACATTTATATAAAAGTCGATATTTTATACATCTATATTTTTTACATCAATATTTTTGAGCCAATATTTTTGTACTTACCTGTTTAAGTATAGGAGTCGATATTTTTGTTGTCTATATTTTTTCATCGATATTTTTAACATCGATATTTTTTACATCGATGTTGTGTCAGTGAACCAAGTTGGACCTCAAAGATGCCTACTTTATGGGGACAGCCAGAAGTATCTCAGCTTTGTTTGGAAAAGTACTCAGTTTCTCTGCCTCCCCTTCGGACTGTCCTCAGCCCCATGGTGTTTTACCAAAGTGCTCCGTCTGGTAGTAAGTTACCTCAGAGAAAGAGGAGTCCGTCTAATTATATACCTAGATGACATTCTCATTATGTCTCAGAGCAAGTCGGAAGTACAGAAACATCTAACTTGGGCAATAAACCTCCTAGAAAATTTGGGTTTTATAATAACCTCGGAGAAATCTGTCATGATTCCAACACAAATCATAGAATTCCTTGGCTTTCAGGTAAATACCATATTATCTCATCTAGTTCTACCATGCAAAAAAGTAACAAGAATAAAGAAAGAAAGAAAACTTTTATCCAAATACTCCATATTACTAAGGGACCTGGGGAGAGTTCTGGGTCTTCTTTCATCCTCAATTCAAGCAATTTGCCCGGGCCCCCTCCACTACAGAGGGCTACAGAGATTGGAAGCTTGGAGCTTAAGGAAAGGTCTATGGTACGGAGACCCAATATCCCTATCGAAGGACGCCCAGGAGGACTTATTATGGTGGCTAAAGAATCTCGAAGCATGGAATGGCAAGGCCATCTTTGGGAATGTACCGGACTTCATCCTAGAATCGGATGCAAGCACCCGAGGCTGGGAATCCCGGTTAGGCAAATTAGAAACAGGGGGAAGATGGTCTCTAAGGGAACAATCATTCCACATAAATTACCTGGAAATGTTGGCTGGACTAAATGCCCTTATGAGTTTCAAAGGCCAGCTGAAGAATTCAAACACTTTGATTCGTTTAGACAGCTTCTCAGCAGTCTCTTATATAAATCGGTTGGGGGTACCAAATCCAAAACCTTTTCAGATATAGCAAGACAGATATGGTATTTTTGCTGGGAATAGAAAATTAATCGCAGAGCAGAATCTATTCCGGGGGTACAGAATATAAGGGCAGATTGGAATTCAAGATTTCTCCAGGATTCCAGCGACTGGAAACTACACCCAGAAATGTTCTCCCTGAAAGAGAATCTCTGGGTCCCAATCCAGGTGGATCTATTTGCCAGCAGATTAACGTCCCAAGTATAGACATATTTCAGTTGGAGGCCAGACCCAAACGCAGCCGCCGTAGATGCCCTCCTTCAGTTCTGGGGGAGGAACCAGAAATATGCCTTTCCCCCATTCTCCATGATTCAGAGAGTGTTGTGGTAGGTGAGAGTAGAGTCTTGCTGTATCATTCTAGTAACCCCCTTTTGGAAATCGCAAGTGTGGTTTCCAGGGGTAATGGAACTTTCAATAGATATCCCACGCCTAATCCCGACATCCTTGGGTCTTCTTCAAAGTCCAGACAGAGAGGATCACCATTTAGTGTTAGAAGGGAAGATGGACCTTCTTGTCTGGAAGATTTCAGGGGATCAGAGAGATATTCAGGCCTTTCAGGAGAAGCTAAAAGCTTACTGTAGTAATCATGGGCACCAGGAACAAGGAAAAGATATAGGGGTATCTGGAGTAAATGGCGTAGTTGGTGCATGGAAAGGAATGTGGATCTCGTGGAAGCTTCTATACAGCAAGTAGCCAATTATTTAGCACACCTCTTTGATTCAGGCCTATCTTACAGAACAATAAATTGCTATAGATCCGCAATCTCTTCTGGGCATGCTCTGTTTGACAATCTGGCTATTGGTAGTAATGCGTTGATTAAAAGGGTGATGAAAGGGATAAGATTGAAAAGGCCCCCTAAAACATGATACAGATCCCTATGGGATGTCAATCTGATTTTTAAACTTTTTTCTTTCTGGCCAAACAATACCTTTCTCACCCTCAGACAAATTTCTATGAAACTTGCTACCTTGTTATGCTTAATCTCCTTTAGAAGAGTTTCTGACATTCATGCTCTAGAACTTTCTAATAGATTCTATTCAGCAGAAGGTGTACATTTCGACATTTGGAAGAGAACAAAGACTTAGGGGCCGATTCTGATGCGGGTTGGAAAAGCTTCCCGACCGAATCGGTTGGGAAATGGTGTCCGACCCACTTGGATCGGGAAAGTCCGACCGGCGGAGTAGGATGCATCCGGATGCTTCCAGATACGATTTGGTTGAACTCCCATTGACTTCAATGGGAACATTTGTTCCTAACCGCATCAGAATTGGGCCCTCGGTCGGGAAGACACGTTCCCGATCCGATTTGGAAGGAGCAAATACCGTTAGGAGGCCTTCCTAACCGCATCAGAATCAGGCCCTCGGTCGGGAAGCTTTTCCAACCCGCATCAGAATCGGGCCCTATGTCTGATTCCGTCTTTTATCCTTTCTTCCACGAGTGTGAAAAATTGTGTGTGGTAAGATGTATGAAAGAGTATGAAAGTAAAATAGCAGATCTCAGAGATGATGGTTTTGACCAGCTACTCTTATCATATGTGAAACTTCATAAACCAGTTTCTTCAGCTACATTAGCGAGATTGTTACACATGATTATGAAGGAAGCAGGTATAGACCTCTCTAATTTCGGGGTACACTCTTCAAGGGGTGCTAAGGCTAGTAAGGTCTTTTGGGCAGAGGATTCCTGCCTGAAATACTTAAAACAGCCGACTGGTCAAACATTAAGACCAGTAGAGCATGTTAGTAACCTATCCTTAGTTGGCTTTAAACATGCATAATGGTTGCCTCCGGTCTTGTAATGAAATTTCGATTTTCCAATTATTACGCAGAGAGAATCTTGATTTCATTAAAGACAACGGAGGCTAACATTATCCCTCCCTCCTCACCAGAGGAGATAATAATAATAGATTTGGGTGAGTAAGACATCTATGTGTTTAGAGAATTTAAGAAGTTTATTTTGTGACAATGACTAATGCTTGTTCCCCTTTGTTATTTGTTCATATCAGAACTTCATGTACTGTGAGAATCCTTTTTCTCTATTTTAGATAATAACGCATGAAATTCAGCAGAAGTCATCGAAGCAGTGTACCTCTCGTGGTATCGCAGCTAAAAGAAGAGGATGAGATGGTGCACATGATATTTATAGTGTCCACGTGAACATTCTATTTGTTTATGATGTATTAGTATTCTTTAAAGGGCTGCATGTTTGGGGCAGTAATAAAAGTCATTGCATAATGTTAGCCTCCGTTGTCTTTAGTGAAATCAAGATTCTCTTTGCATAATCATTTTTATTTAGACTTTAGACCTCAAATCTACATATCACCAGATTCTGCTGGAAGAAGGTTGCAGACACCTTACCACATTCATTACACCAGAAGGTGCTTTAATATATCTATGCATGCCCTTTACTTTAGCGTCAGCCGCATCTGTTTTTCAAAAACTGAAGTTTAACCTTTTTAAGGGTATGGATGGGGTTAAGGCGTTTCAAGGCGAGATTCTGGTTTTTGCTGACTCTACAGATGCACACAATTTGAGGTTGTCAAAGTTATTACAAGTGTTACAGGATAACGACATGACAATACAGATGGAAAAATGCACATTTCTCACTCAGGAAGTTAAGATTTTGTGACACACAATTCAGCAAAGGGTATATCACCTAAACCATGTTTGATCCAAGCTATTGACAAATTGTGTACACCGGCAGACAAAGATCAATTAAGATCATATTTAGGGTTGTGTGAGTTTTACTCCAGATTTTTGTGCAAGTTTTCCTAAATAACATTTCCTTTGAGGAATTTGCTTAAAAATAAGTAAAATTCATATGGTTGAAGGAACATCAGAAAACAAAGATACTCTCAAAACTCAATTATTAATGCGCTACCCCTAACTCCTTTTAATCAGAAATGACGTTGCTGTTTATATGTTGAAACCAGTTCTGAAG
This sequence comes from Calotriton arnoldi, assembly GCA_963921515.1. NCBI lineage: Eukaryota > Metazoa > Chordata > Amphibia > Caudata > Salamandridae > Calotriton > Calotriton arnoldi. Next base: position 6,933 of record CAWUFW010017668.1, on the reverse strand, counting down.
GCTTAGGAGCTATGCTTACTCAGAGGAGTCAGGGTATGGAAAGCACCATGGCTTTTGCTTCAAGACCTCCTTCTTGTTCAGAAGCAAAATACTCCACCATTGAAAGGAAGGTTTTAGCCTGCACATGGGCTGTTGAACATTTTAAAACGTGCCTATGGGGTAGGAAATTTACCATTAAGATGGATCGGAATCCCCTTTAGCATCACTCATTCTATCTAAAATGTATGAGTACAACTTTAAGGCAGACTACATACAAGGCTTGTTTAACAGCAAGACCACTGACTCATTGTCATTGAAATTGCTCTCCCACCCTTGCAGCTCCACCATTAAGTGAGGCCTGCCCCTGCCCCTGCACTCTCGAGTGTTGGTGATCGAGGCCCTCCTCCACCCGCAGGTTTCCCTGCGCCTCATCCCTGGTGGTCCAGTGGACCTCTGTTTCCTTCCTCTCTCTCTCTGCTCTTTCACTCGTTTTCACTCGTTTTTCTACCCTTTTTTATCTTTCACCTTTCTGCACTTTTCTGCATCTCTGCTCTTTTGTGCCTTATTTCTGCTCATTTTCCCTTCCTCTCGCTCTGCTCTTTCACTCATTTTCACTCGTTTTTCTACCCTCTTTTAGCTTTCACCTTTCTGCACTTTTCTGCATCTCTGCTCTTTTGTGCCTTATTTCTGCTCATTTTCCCTTTTTTCTTTATCCCTTATTTCCTCCCTTTACCTTTCCCCGCCGCTGCTGCCCCCGTGGCCCCTCCCCCCCAGCGCGACCAGCCCAATCCAGCTCCCCTCCCCGCTCCCGCCTCCCAGCTGTACAGCCCTCCCCGACCCCTACTTAATGGCGGCCGCTGCGGGGACAGGCGAGCAAGACCACTGACTCATTGTCAGTGAAATTGCTCTCCCACCCTCGCAGCTCCACCATTAAGTGAGGCCTGCCCCTGCACTCTCGAGTGTTGGTAATCGAGGCCCTCCTCCACCCACAGGTTTCCCTGCACCTCATCCCTGGTGGTCCAGTGGACCTCTGTTTCCTTCCTCTCTCTCTGCTCTTTCACTCGTTTTCACTCGTTTTTCTACCCTTTTTTATCTTTCACCTTTCTGCACTTTTCTGCATCTCTTTTGTGCCTTATTTCTGCTAATTTTCCCTTCCTCTCGTTCTGCTCTTTCACTCATTTTCACTCGTTTTTCTACCCTCTTTTAGCTTTCACCTTTCTGCACTTTTCTGCATCTTTGCTCTTTTGTGCCTTATTTCTGCTTATTTTCCCTTTTTTTCTTTATCCCTTATTTCCTCCCTTTACCTTTCCCCGCCGCTGCTGCCCCCGAGGCCCCTCCCCCCCAGCGCGACCGGCCAAATCCAGCTCCCCTCCCCGCTCCTGCCTCCCAGCTGTCCAGCCCTCCCCGACCACTACTTAACGGCGGCCGCTGCGCGGCCGCGCAGTGGCTGCGGGCAGCGGGCGCGCCGCTGGCGCGCTGAAGGTGGGTCAAAGGCAAGCACGTCTGCGCCCGACCGAGACCCGACCGTGACCAGCGCCAGGAATCCTGGACCTCCGCCCCGCCAACGCTACGACCCAGCAGCACTCCACACACTCAACCCGGGCCGCAACAACAACTGCAAGCTAGCATCACCAGCTGACACCCACGGACCCTTCAGTTGTCACCGCTGCCGGCACACCTGCAGCACCGCCAAGAACACGGATCCAGCACAACCCGCCCACAAGAACACAACCGAACCGAAGACCCTGCAATGTATCCTCCTTAACGTCCGATCCCTCCACAAACACGCCACCGAAATCTGGGACCTCCTCGACAGCACCACCCCGGATGTCGCGTTCTTCACCGAAACCTGGACCAACACCACCTCGGGACCGGACATCGCCATCGCCATCCCCCAAGGATACAAGATCTCCAGGAAGGACCGCCGCACCCGCCCAGGAGGAGGAATCGCCATCGTCCACAAATCCAGCCTCCACCTGAGCACACTCCCCGACGAGCCCACAGAACTGATGGAACACCTTCACTTCAAGATACTGGTCAGCCCCACTGCCACCCTCCGAGGAACCCTCATCTACCGACCCCCTGGACCCCGCGGACCCTTCGCCAACTCCATCACGGACATTATCTCCCCGCAGGCCATCGCATCCACCAACTACACCCTGCTGGGAGACCTCAACTTCCACCTCGACAACCAACTGGACCCCAACACCACATCCCTCCTGGACAACCTCCACAACATTGGACTCCGCCAGATCGTGACTGAGCCCACGCACTCAGCAGGACACACCCTCAACCCCCTCTTGACTACCGGAAACTCCATCACCTTCAGCCACACCACCGAACTCCCATGGACCGACCATCGTTGCGTCCACTTCACCTTCAGAACACCCACCATCCACAGACACCAGCACCTGCTACCACGAAGAAACTAGACCAAAATCACCGACGACCAGCTCACCTCCTCACTCAACAACTCCACCCCAACCATCGCGGAAAACGATGACCCCAACACCGCAGCCGGAACCCTGCATAGATGGATCTTGGACAGCACCAACACCATAGCCCCCCTCAAGAAAAATAACAATACCCACGCCAAGAAAGCCAGATGGTTTACCACCGAACTCGAGAGTCCAGACGCACATGCCGCCGCCTCGAAAAGGCCTGGAGGAACACCAAATCCACAGACGCCCACAACAACTTCAGAGCCGCCACCAACGCCCACCATCAACTCATCAGAGAAACGAGGAAAAAGCGATTGAAGACAGAATCTCCACCCACGCGCACAACAGCAAGGAACTCTTCAGCATCATCAAGGAGTTCGCCCAACCCACCAGCGAGTCTACCGACATCCCTCCGTCACAAGACCTCTGCGACAAACTCAGCACCTTTTTCCACCACAAAATCAAGAGCATCTACGACAACTTCGACGAAGACAACCAACACACTGAACCCTCACCAACTACCCCCGACACCCGGAAACCAGCGATTGACGACTGGACAGCCCTCACCACCGAAGACACACTGAAGACAATGAAGTCAATCCACTCAGGGGCCCCCACGGACCCCTGCCCCCACCACATCTTCAACAGAGCCGCCGACACCATCGCACCCATGCTCCGCCACAAAATCAACCGCTCCCTGGCGACCGCCTCGTTCCCCGACGACTGGAAACACGCTGAGGTCAACCCCCTCCTAAAGAAACCCTCAGCGGACCCGACCGACCTCAAAAACTACAGACCCATCTCCCAGCTCCCGTTCCCAGCGAAAGTCATCGAGAAAGCCATCAACAGCCAACTCGCCACATTCATTGAAGAACACAACATCCTCAACTCCTCCCAATTCGGCTTCAGAAAATACCACAGTATGGAAACCGCCTTCCTCACCGCAACAGACGACATCCGCACCCTACTGGACAAAGGAGAAACAGTAGCCCTCATCCTCCTCGACCTATCAGCGGCGTTCGACACAGTCTCCCACTGCACCCTAATACGCAGACTCTACGATGCAGGAATCCAGGACAAGGCCCTCGACTGGATCCGCTCCTTCCTCTCCGGCAGGACGCAGCGGGTCAGACTCCCCCCTTTCCTCTCGGACCCCACACCTACCACCTGCGGAGTCCCCCACGGCTCCTCCCTCAGCCTGACGCTCTTCAACGTCTACATGGCTCCACTCGCCCCCATTGTCAGAACCTACGGACTCAACATCGTGTCATACGCAGACGACACCTAACTCATCCTCTCCCTATCCAACGAGCCCAACACTGCCAGACGCAACTTTCGAGAAGGCATGGAAGCCGTCGCCAAATGGATGAAAAACAGATGCCTACAACTAAACACCAACAATACAGAAGTACTCATCATGGGCCCAAACCCAGACGCCTGGAGTGACACCTGGTTGCCCCCCGCCCTCGGAAACCCGCCAACCCCCATGGACCACGCACACAACCTGGGAATCATCCTGGACTCCGAGCTCAAAATGGACCGCCAGATCAACTCCGTCTCATCTTCCTGGTTCCACACCCTCTGCCTCCTTCGTAAGACCTTCAAATGGATCCCCCTCGAACAGCGAAAGACTGTCACTCACGCCCTGGTCACCAGCAAACTTGACTACGGCAACGCACTCTATGCCGGAATAAACAAAAACCTCACCCGCAAGCTACAGAACATCCAGAACGCCGCCGCAAGACTGGTCCTCAACCTGCCAAAACACTGCCACATCTCCCAGCACCTGCGCACACTCCACTGGCTCCCCATCGAGGTGAGAATCACCTTCAAGATGCTCACCCACGCACACAAGGCCCTCCACGGCACCGGACCAGCATACCTGAACAGCCGACTCAAATTCCACGCACCCCAAAGGACCCTACGATTAGCCCAGCTCTCCTACGCCGTGGTCCCCCGCACCAGAAAGACCGGATCGGGAGGCCACACCTCAGACAGACAACATCGCTCCCCTCAAAACCTGGCTCTTCGACAGACCCCCTCCTTGATGGAATGGAACCTGCACCCCCCCCACCCCTAGCGCCTTGAGACCCTTACGGGTGAGTAGTCGCGCTTTAACAAACCCCTGATTGATTGATTGATTGATTGATTGAACAGTGTTGCTTATTGCCTTTCAAGGTTATCTGATTCGTCTGTAAAATCCTATGCTGAAATCATTGAAGAATGTGTTGATGCTGTAATATATAATGTGTTATTGTTGTGTGAGAGTGAGTTTTCTAGAGAAGCATGGATAGAGAGCAGTCAGGAAGATCATGAATTACAAAAAATTATTGAGTTCAACAACCAAGCTTGGCCTAGTGAAAAGCAGTTAACGCCTTCTATGCAGATTTCTTGGAAAGTTTTTGGGGTTTTTTAAACTTTTATTTTAAAGGTTTTTCCCAACAAAGACAATCAATAGATCTTAAGATCCACAATTATACACCTTCTGCCACAACCTAACATTTCGTTACATTCTGAATCCCTGATTACATACATGGTAAAGCATAAGGAATACAACAAATAAAACATTACTGTTCAGTGGTGGGCTCTGGGTCAGTTTGCGAGCTCACTGACGTCTGGGCCAGTAGGTACAACTTAACTGGCTGCCAAATATCAAGGGGGCGGGAGGAGGGGGGTTGCAACTGGGCATACAGTTCCGTATTAGTGTTACAATAAGTCATGCTATACAACCAGCCCTTTAAAGTGGGGGAGCATTTGTTGCCCCAGAAAATAGCGACTTTCCTTTTAGTCAACAATAGTGCGAGAGTGCAAATACACCCACAGGATTTGGGGAGATCTCCAACATATCCTAGTAAGGCCATGAGGGGGGACGGAGAGAGGGGTCGGTCCAGCATTGAAGATATCACCTCAAAGACTTTACCCCAATACGAAGCTACCTTGGAACAAGTCCATGCCATGTGAGCAAAGTCCGCCATGGGGGTACTACATCGAGGACAAGTGTGGGGTCTGGCGGGGTCCATCCGGTGTACCATGGAAGGCGTAACATATGATTGCCGGAGAAATTTGAAATGCAACAATGTATGCCTGTAATTAAAAGAAATCTTACGGGTTTGTGCACAGCAATAGCGCCATTGGGTGTCTGAGAGGGGCCGGCCCAGGTCGCGCTCCCACGCCTGTCTCAGTTTCACATCCCTGGGGGGGAGGAGTGCAATAGCGGCCTTATACATTTTGGACATTAAGTGGTCACCGCTGGTGTCCTTGATGAGGAGTGACAACGGGGGAAAGTCAGGCGGCTCTATAGGGTAAGTCGGGACAATGGACCTCAGTGCACTCGATAACCGGCGTAAAATGAAATGGTCGAGAAAGGTGGCGTCAGAGAAGCGGGCGTCCTCACAGCGCAAGAAAACATGATTGTTCGGGAATAGATCCCCAAGGGTCCCCAGGTTAAATTTCGAGAGGGTGCGCTGAACTACCGCCTCCTTGGTGATGGGAATCCACAGGTTCCCTGCCAATGGGAGAGATGGAGAGTAAAGCAATGCTGTCCCGGTGACATGGGTCAGTTGCTTCCAAGCCCAGCTGGTTGTGGAGAGGGTTTGTAAGTCATGGGGATCGCGGGGCAGCCCTACCGGCAGTAGCGCCGACAGGGGGGTGGGGAGGGCGAGGTCCGCCTCAGGTCTGAGATATGGAATTCGAGTGTCCGCATGAAACTAGTGGCGCGAAAAACTACACTGCGCAATCAGATAATAGATACGGAAATTCGGGACCCCAAATCCGCCGCGTTCAAAAGGCAAAGTAAGAGCGTTCCAGCTGACCCTGGGCTGACCACCCCCCACACCAAGCGCAGAAGGTGGGAACGAAGAGTCGCAAAAAAGCTCCTATACAAAGGGATGGGGATATTCTGAAATAAGTATAGGAATTGCGGGAGCACGACCATTTTGATGACACCCATTCTACCAGCCATTGATAAGGGAAGTTTCAACCAGCGGTCAATACTACCAGAGAGCTTCTCCAGTGCCGGGCCATAATTGAGCTGAATAATCTGTGATTGGTCTCTATGGACATGTACACCAAGATACTTGACAGAGTCGTGGCATCACTTAAGGGGGATCTCTGTAGTGCGGTTGCAATGAGCATCAGTCAGAGGAAATACCTCGGATTTACCCCAGTTAATTTGCAATCCCGACAAGGTGCCAAAGGGGATAAATTCACAAAGGATCGGGTCTAAGTTGTCATCCGGATGTCTAACATAAAGAATGACATCATCCGCATACAGGGTGAGGAGGAGGGGGCCTGTGTGAAATTGAATGCCCCTGTGCGAGTGTTTCTCTGAAAGATGCCGAACGAGAGGGTCCATCGCAATAATGAAGAGGAGTGGGGAGAGGGGGCAACCCTGTCGGGTCCCTCTGGACAACTTAAAGGGAGAAGAGAGCGAGCCGTTCAGGCGCAGTCTGGCCGTTGGGCCCGTATATAATAAGGAGATTACAGCAATAAACCTGGGCGGGATGCCGAATTG
>CAWUFW010017667.1:227500-252445 GCA_963921515.1 Calotriton arnoldi | reverse complement strand
TGTAGGAAGGTGGAATCTGACTATATGGTTGCCCCCACTTTTTTTATGGTGTTTTGCTGGTTTATGACTTAGTTGGACTGGGATCCTGCTATTCAGGGCCCCAGTCTATCTGCTTTCTCTGTAAAATGGATTCCATGTGCCTTAGGCACATCTCTGATTGGGATCTGGAGTGCCCTTATAAGTCCCTAGTATATGGTATACTATGTACCAAGGGCATAGGTACCTCAGAGGCCTGCCAGGGGCTGCAGCTTGTATTATGCCACCCCTGGAAGGCCATCCAAACTGACACCACAGGTCTGCTACTGCAGCCTGGGTAAGGTGGTGCATGCACCCCTTACTGTGATATAGGTTACCTATATCACGAAATACATACACACCTAGAAACCTATAAGTCACTCCTAAGGCAGGCCTTATCAATCCTAAAGGCAGAGTGCATGGTTCCTATGTGAGAGGGTGCCCCTGCATGAGCAGGGCCCCTCTGCAACGTTCGGAGACCATCTCTGATGCTGTTTGTAGTGCAGCCTGACCATATACTCTTAAGCGCATTATATCCTCGCGGTAAAATGCTAACTTTGGAATGGCTGCACCTAAACATGTCGTGTTTGGTGTCAAACATCTTGGAATACTACCCCCCGCCAATCCTGGCGGCGGGGGTAGCATTCCACCCTTCTAGAGGGAAAGACATGTTAACTCTGGCTTACCCGGTAACTTCTTTCTGAAGCCCTGGCATCACAAAATGGATGCTGCTGCCACAGACACAAGTCTGGCCTCCTGCTGCTGGACGAAACTCCGGCAGGGGAGGCCTGGACAATAGGTTTCCTGTTGCAGGGAGGTGTGACCACCTCCCCAGACAGGATAATGTGTATTGGGGCTGGGTGGGTGCACTCTTAGAGTGCTTTGAAGTCCTGCACTGGGGGAGCAAAAGGCTCCTCTGTGCATATGCCAGTTCAAACCAGCTCAGGGGCTACCTGCCCCTGCTCTGGCGCGAAACTGGACAAAGGGAAGTGGGTGTAGCCACCCCCTCCCTTGACCCTCCCATAGGTGGGGTCATAGAGTTAGTCCCTCCCTGTTTTACTAGTTAAAATGGGGAACCCTTGCCACAGCAAGATTAGATTATACCTGGACGAAACTCTGAAACAGAATCCTGGACCTTCGACGCTCTACTCACGATTAGAGGACTGAAGAATCTCCCTTGGGGTCAAGGAGTGACTCCTGCTTGGCAGGCACCAAAGAAGCATCTGTCCGGTTCGCATCACTGAAGCTCCCGTCGGACGCCGAAGTCATCGCATCACCAGAGGTGGATTCTCAGACTTCCCGAGGCTACCCTGAGTCCCCAGCAAAGCTGAGGCCCGTGGCTATCGTGGGTAACGTGAGACCGTGACCCCTGGACACCGAGCACACTTGCAAGTGCACCATCTTCTGGGTCTCCCAAGAAGTCGTGCTTTGGGCTCCGAGTAGCCCTAGCCTCCAGCACCACCTGCACCGAAGATCACTGGCCCCCACTCCACGAGTGTCCTGTAAGCCAGCTCCACGTGCGGCGTCACGAGGCTCCTTCGCGGTCGCTAGCCCGTTGGCTAGTAGCCCTTACCGAAGGCCAATCTTTTCTTTACTTGGCAGTCTGGTTGCTCCAGGCCTGCCCTCACTTACCCTTGCTGGGTGAGTTCCCCAGACCTTGCTGGTCTGCATCATCGACGATCTACATCTTACTCGAGACTTGCCGTTGCCAAGGCCTGTTGGGTCCAATCTGGTCGCCGACACCTCTGCACTCGACAGACATCGAGCAACAGCCCGAATCCTGCTCCTGGTCGCCGACAACGCCTCCCGGACCTCGTGGCTGAAGAGTCAAGACGACCGTCAACGAACTTGAAGCACTCGACATCGGTGGGCATCTGTCCATCGCCCTCCTGGTCACTGGCTAGTGACCCAGACTCTGTCCCCTCTGCTTTCAGGTTCTTCAGAACTCCGATCCACTCTTGGATCCACCCGGACACTTTTCTCCTGGTCGCCAGCAGCACTTTGCAGCAGATCGCCATAAGAAACGACGACGAAACCCGACCCCGAAAGGCACCTATGCACCCGGCTTCCCTGGGTGAGGTAACACGAGTACTCCGGTGCTCCCGTGGGTAGAGACTCTTCAAAGTCCTAGATCTCAAAGGGTTTTGTCCTAGTCCTCTTTTAAGTGTCCCTTTCCTCTATTTTCCCGATCCCGACTTTCTCCATAGAAGTTAACGGCGTATCGCGGTTGTGTATTTACACTGCACGCGTCTCCCGTGGGTCCCCTGTGTCACTACCTTGGGTGGTTCCTTGTGGTCCAAGCACTTCTAGAGGCTCTAGGCCTAGTGTCTAGTTCAGTCGTGGTTCGCATACCATTTTATTGGTATATGGTTTGGTACGCCCCTAGGGCTCAAACGTGTATTTGTGCTATTACTGTGATTTAAGATCTTATAACCTATGTACTTCGAACTCTAGCCTCATAAAGAGACTAGAGGGGTGTGTTTAGTAATAAATACATATATTTTGAATATATACCTGGTGTGGTGCTCTTTCATTTGGTCACTCAAGAGATTATAGACTGGTAAAACAAGCTGCTTTACATTCCTTCAAGACTTAGCCTGAAGGCTGCTCTCCACAGCTACCACTAGGATAGCTTTCAATAAGGTTGTCTTTAACCTACCTACCATAAGAGTCGATTTGGACTGGTGCAAGGTGCCCACTATAATTAGTGGACAGCATATGCCAGGCCAACTTCTCACATTGGTGTGCAGCGTGTGGGATTCCAGCTTGCTATTGTTTTACCAGATAATCTCAATTGAATTGATCAACTGAAAACCACTAAAGGTACCTAAGGTACATATAATTTAAGCTTAGAATATCAGTAAGTTCTACTGAACTTAGAGTTGTGTGTTAAGGGATAGCACAACCCTTTCTACAACTCAAGAGAGTTTAGTAGGCCACACTAGAGTAGGTAGTGCATACACCACACCACACTAGTAATGTCTTTAAAAGCAGGATCCAAAGATGCCCTGCAGGAAGCCATTGAGCTTCCCCCTCCAAGTATGACACACTCCCATTCTTGGAACTGAGAGCTTTGTGTAACGTGAGGAAATTAAGGACAGGCCAAAGTCCCACCACCCAACACCTCCAGGAGTTGTTGGTGGCTTATGATCTTAGTAAGTCCTCAGAGACTGAAGGGGTAGGAGCAGAGGGTGGGCCAGCAGATGAGGAAGGGGCCAGGGGTACTACTACCCCCAGCCCCCCTCTGAAACTGACCAGGAGGGTGACAATGACCCTGACCTGGAAAACCCAATCCCTTCTGGGGAAGATGAAGATGAGGATCTAGAGAACCACACCTTTGTCCCCCCAGGAAGGATTATGAGTGTGCTCAGAAAGTCTAGGTCTCCTTCTCAGGAGTCTAACCACTCTGGCACCTCAATAGGGAGCTCTGTTTCTTCTCACAGGAGGGAATCCTCTCATGAGAGAAGAAAGAGACTGGTCCAGTATGAGGAAACTCAACTAGAGATCAGGAAGAAGCAATTGGCTTTAGATAGAGAATCCCTAGATCTCCTTAGAGAGAGAAGAAAGTTGGGACTAGAGTCCCATGGTGGCAACAATATCCCTAGAGATAGGGACAGGTCTTATGACCATAGAAACCTAAACAAGATTGTCCCTCCCTACCAGAGTGGGGATGACATCCACAAATGGATAACTGCACTGGAGAGGGCCTGTAAAGTTCAGAAGGTCCCCCAGAGGAAGTGGGCAGCAATCTTGTGGCTCTCCTTTGCAGACAAGGGTAGAGACAAGCTCCTCACTGTAAGAGAAGAGGATGCTGACAATTACACAGTCTTGAAGAGTGCTCTGATAGATGGGTTTGGCCTAACCACTGAACAGTATAGGTTGAAGTTCAGAGACACCCAAAAAGCTCAGACTCAAGACTGGGTTGATTTTGTAGATTGTGCTACAAAGGCTCTGGAAGGTTGGATACATGGCAACAAAGTGCATGACTTTTTAGGATTGTACAATTTGATTATGAGGGAGCAGATCCTTAATAATTGTCAAAACCAGCTTTTGCACCAGTATCTGGTGGACTCTGATCTGACCTCTCCCCAAGAATTGGGAAAGAAGGCAGACAAATGGGTCAGAACCAGAGTAAAAACTAGAAATCAGGGTGGTGACCAGAAGAAAGATTCTACTAAGTCCCAAGAGAAAGGTGGGGATAAATCTAACGATAAGTCCCCTACAGGGCCCCAAAATTCCTCTTCTGGGGGTGGGTCCCAAACTCCTTCCTCTCCTGAAAAGAAACCATATTGCCATGTCTGTAAAAGCCTGGGCACTGGAAAACTGATCCCAGTTGCCCCAGGATTGGCAATAAAGAAAATGTTCCTCCCACAACTACTACCACCCCTCCTGGTACTACCAGTAGTAATCCTCCAGTTGGGAGTAGTGCACCCAAAAGTTGGGTGCTTTTGCAAGAGGAACAGAGGTGGGCCCTAGTTTAGACAGGGACCCCTCAACAGACTCCTCTGACTCTGATGGTGGTATAGGATTTGCCACCTTTACCATGGGTCCCATAGCATTGGGCAGGTACAGACTGGAGCCAATGATTAATGGTCAGAAAGCTGTGGCATTTAGGGACACAGGGGCTAGTGTCACCATGGTGGCAGGGAAACTAGTCCCCCCTCACCAGCTTTTACCTGAGTTTAAATACCAGGTGACCAACATTGATGGTGTCAGAACAGATCACCCCATGGCCATAGTCAATCTCAGCTGGGAGGGGGTCACAGGCCCAAAAGAGTGGCAGTGTCCCCAACCCTACCTGTAGATTGCCTGATGGGCAATGATTTGGAAATTTCAGCCTGGGCTGAAGTTGAACACCAAACCCATCTTAGGATGTTGGGCGTCCCTGCAAGGTTAGTGGGGCTGTGATGGCCACAGCCCCAGCCCAAGACTTTGGAGAGATGGAGCCTGAAAGAATGGCCCACTCTCCCCCAAAAGAGAGCAAAAGGGTTGAAGAAAAGTCTTCTTCCCCCCAGACAGTAGGTAAGGGTCAGCCTCCTCAGGGAACTGACCCTACCCCTAGTGAAGGAACTGCCACAGAGGTAGTCAGGCCTGGCCTGGCCACACCCCTGATGGCAGAGGACCCTTCCACGGTGGTACCCAGTCTGGAGCAGGTAACCTGCCCCTCTCTACCCTGCCTCAGTCAGCCCAGGGCTGCAGAGGTCAGGGAGGTCAGTGGACCCCCCGGGCCCCCTGTCCAGAGGAAGCCCCCATCAGCAGATTAGGGGCAGCCAGTCTCGTAGCCCTAGCCAGGTGAAAATTCCTCTACACACTGAGGGATCCCCCATACCTTTATGTAGGGACCTCCCCCAGAAGGACTCTGGTAGGCAAGGGCAAACCTGGGACCAGAAGGTTCCAAACCTGCCATGTCCCTCCAGTGTTCCATCCAAAGGGACCCAACCCCCAGCTGTAGGCAGCCAAAGGTTGACCCTTAGAGCAAAGTGCAACTCAGTCATGGAAAGACAGGCATACATGGTGACCAGTGATCTGAGGAAACTGAGGCCAACATTCCTAGGGCCTCACTTCCCTACTCAGACACCTCACCAGCCTTGTACTTTACCTAAGCACACCAGAGGTAGTGATTCCCCATGGTGGAGACCCTCTCATACCCTTAGGGTGAGGGATTGCTTAGTGGACCATAACATAGGGGGCAACCATGCTAGTGCAGGTGCTTCCTTATATGGCCACTTAGTCAATATAGGCTCAACTGGCCAAGGTTAGCCTTATCTCCTTTCGTTTGGGGGGGTTATGTAGGAAGGTGGAATCTGACTATATGGTTGCCCCCACTTTTTTATGGTGTTTTGCTGGTTTATGACTTAGTTGGACTGGGATCCTGCTATTCAGGGCCCCAGTCTATCTGCTTTCTCTGTAAAATGGATTCCATGTGCCTTAGGCACATCTCTGATTGGGATCTGGAGTGCCCTTATAAGTCCCTAGTATATGGTATACTATGTACCAAGGGCATAGGTACCTCAGAGGCCTGCCAGGGGCTGCAGCATGTATTATGCCACCCCTGGAAGGCCATCCAAACTGACACCACAGGTCTGCTACTGCAGCCTGGGTAAGGTGGTGCATGCACCCCTTACTGTGATATAGGTTACCTATATCACGAAATACATACACACCTAGAAACCTATAAGTCACTCCTAAGGCAGGCCTTATCAATCCTAAAGGCAGAGTGCATGGTTCCTATGTGAGAGGGTGCCCCTGCATGAGCAGGGCCCCTCTGCAACGTTCGGAGACCATCTCTGATGCTGTTTGTAGTGCAGCCTGACCATATACTCTTAAGCGCATTATATCCTCGCGGTAAAATGCTAACTTTGGAATGGCTGCACCTAAACATGTCGTGTTTGGTGTCAAACATCTTGGAATACTACCCCCCACCAATCCTGGCGGCGGGGTAGCATTCCACCCTTCTAGAGGGAAAGACATGTTAACTCTGGCTTACCCGGTAACTTCTTTCTGAAGCCCTGGCATCACAAAATGGATGCTGCTGCCACAGACACAAGTCTGGCCTCCTGCTGCTGGACGAAACTCCGGCAGGGGAGGCCTGGACAATAGGTTTCCTGTTGCAGGGAGGTGTGACCACCTCCCCAGACAGGATAATGTGTATTGGGGCTGGGTGGGTGCACTCTTAGAGTGCTTTGAAGTCCTGCACTGGGGGAGCAAAAGGCTCCTCTGTGCATATGCCAGTTCAAACCAGCTCAGGGGCTACCTGCCCCTGCTCTGGCGCGAAACTGGACAAAGGGAAGTGGGTGTAGCCACCCCTCCCTTGACCCTCCCATAGGTGGGGTCATAGAGTTAGTCCCTCCCTGTTTTACTAGTTAAAATGGGGAACCCTTGCCACAGCAAGATTAGATTATACCTGGACGAAACTCTGAAACAGAATCCTGGACCTTCGACGCTCTACTCACGATTAGAGGACTGAAGAATCTCCCTTGGGGTCAAGGAGTGACTCCCCTGCTTGGCAGGCACCAAAGAAGCATCTGTCCGGTTCGCATCACTGAAGCTCCCGTCGGACGCCGAAGTCATCGCATCACCAGAGGTGGATTCTCAGACTTCCCCGAGGCTACCCTGAGTCCCCAGCAAAGCTGAGGCCCGTGGCTATCGTGGGTAACGTGAGACCGTGACCCCTGGACACCGAGCACACTTGCAAGTGCACCATCTTCTGGGTCTCCCAAGAAGTCGTGCTTTGGGCTCCGAGTAGCCCTAGCCTCCAGCACCACCTGCACCGAAGATCACTGGCCCCCACTCCACGAATGTCCTGTAAGCCAGCTCCACGTGCGGCGTCACGAGGCTCCTTCGCGGTCGCTAGCCCGTTGGCTAGTAGCCCTTACCGAAGGCCAATCTTTTCTTTACTTGGCAGTCTGGTTGCTCCAGGCCTGCCCTCACTTACCCTTGCTGGGTGAGTTCCCCAGACCTTGCTGGTCTGCATCGTCTCTACATCTTACTCGAGACTTGCCGTTGCCAAGGCCTGTTGGGTCCAATCTGGTCGCCGACACCTCTGCACTCGACAGACATCGAGCAACAGCCCGAATCCTGCTCCTGGTTGCCGACAACGCCTCCCGGACCTCGTGGCTGAAGAGTCAAGACGACCGTCAACGAACTTGAAGCACTCGACATCGGTGGGCATCTGTCCATCGCCCTCCTGGTCACTGGCTAGTGACCCAGACTCTGTCCCCTCTGCTTTCAGGTTCTTCAGAACTCCGATCCACTCTTGGATCCACCTGGACACTTTTCTCCTGGTCGCCAGCAGCACTTTGCAGCAGATCGCCATAAGAAACGACGACGAAACCCGACCCCGAAAGGCACCTATGCACCCGGCTTCCCTGGGTGAGGTAACACGAGTACTCCGGTGCTCCCGTGGGTAGAGACTCTTCAAAGTCCTAGATCTCAAAGGGTTTTGTCCTAGTCCTCTTTTAAGTGTCCCTTTCCTCTATTTTCCCGATCCCGACTTTCTCCATAGAAGTTAACGGCGTATCGCGGTTGTGTATTTACACTGCACGCGTCTCCCGTGGGTCCCCTGTGTCACTACCTTGGGTGGTTCCTTGTGGTCCAAGCACTTCTAGAGGCTCTAGGCCTAGTGTCTAGTTCAGTCGTGGTTCGCATACCATTTTATTGGTATATGGTTTGGTACGCCCCTAGGGCTCAAACGTGTATTTGTGCTATTACTGTGATTTAAGATCTTATAACCTATGTACTTCGAACTCTAGCCTCATAAAGAGACTAGAGGGGTGTGTTTAGTAATAAATACATATATTTTGAATATATACCTGGTGTGGTGCTCTTTCATTTGGTCACTCAAGAGATTATAGACTGGTAAAACAAGCTGCTTTACATTCCTTCAAGACTTAGCCTGAAGGCTGCTCTCCACAGCTACCACTAGGATAGCTTTCAATAAGGTTGTCTTTAACCTACCTACCATAAGAGTCGATTTGGACTGGTGCAAGGTGCCCACTATAATTAGTGGACAGCATATGCCAGGCCAACTTCTCACACTCACACAATGAAATTTCCCTTCAACACGAATGCATAGACATAAAGGACAATACAACATTGCTGAGGTCTGTTCATATCAGAAGTAAGCCTGGGCGTAGTTCGCGAAGTAGCGCTATGCGAAGCTACGCAAAGTGCAGTTCGCACTACGCGAGCTACACGTAGCGCTACGCGAACTGCGTAGTGCACTGTTCGCAATGATTGCACAGTGCCGGATACTTGTCCGCACTGTGCAATCATTGAAACGGCATCTTGCACAGTGCGAGCTGTCTTTTACTGCCGCTCGAGTAGATTTTTACTCGAGCGGAAGCTTTCTCAACGCGGACTGGTAGTTTCTCATCGCGAGCGGTCGCGAGCATACGCGACCACTCGCAATGAGAAACCTGACCTCCCCGCATTGAGAATCTCGCCGGGAGGTTTATTTTCCACGCTCGCGATCGGCAACTTGATGTTGCTGATCGCGAACGCAGAAAAGTCTCGCCGGGATGTCATTTTGCTTGCTCGCGGACGCCAACTTGACGTTGAGGACCGCGAGCAAGCAAAAAATGACCGCTGCACTACGCTACGCTACGCTACGCATGTTTGCACTGTGCTACGTGCAATTCGCGTTGTGCAAAGTAGCGCAAACTTCGCAAACTACGCGAGTGTAGCGTAGTGCTTTGCCCAGGGTTAATCAGAAGACAGACTAGGATCATGTTTAAAACACATCATTGTAACAAACAGAATTATAATTCATAACTGTTAAAACAAACTGTGTCACGTGAAAGCTCAATAAATTATAAATGAAAATAAAATTTCAATAACAAATACTGAAGACAATAATCATAAGTCAAACAGTAGTGGGTTGCGGACGAATAAAGTTCATGGCGCTCTCACTAAGCCTCACTGCGCAAGTGCGCTTACATCTAAAAGATAACAAGAGGCTAGCGTGGCTTTCAAGGAATTGCACAGTCAAGGTACCAAGTGGCATTAAAGGCCATGATATATGGAATGGTCTTACATACAGACCGCCAGATCCCACTAATCAAGATAGGGAAAAATCAATATATATAGAAAAAAGATATGATAAAATAAAAACAAAACCTTCTTAACCAAAAAAGAAAAAGAGCACTAGTGATACCCCACCCCGGGTGCTGTACAGGGGAAGAGTGGGAAGGGTGAAACCACTAGTTCAAGCAGCCGCTTGAAGCTGGGTGACAGTACGGCTGTGCCGCCAGTACAAAAATATATATATGGACGGAGCAGCCCACGAATGGAAACGAAAGTCATTGAAGATAGGGGAGGTGTGGGGGAAGATAAAAGGGGGGAACGGAGGTTTCAAATATGGGCAGAAGGTGCACTGGATAGATGTTTAACCTCCATGTTGGTAACGGGTAGAATGGTCACTAAGAGGCCAAGATGGTGATATGGCCTCCATAGAAATAACCATTCGTCATAAAAACAAGTGAAAGGTTGAGGAAAGATAGCAACATATACAGTGTCCTAAAGGAGTTGCAAGGGCACCACTTGTATATAGCATCTCTTCTACCCTAGGTGAACATGAAGGTCTTCCTCGCAGTTGAGGCCTCCGGGACTCTTACTCTGCAGATGGATGATATAATCCGATTCCAGGCGCCTGAGGTTTCGTTCACGATCACCTCCTCGGGGGTGTGGTGGAATCCTGTCAATTCCAAAAAAGGAGAGTTTAGAACTGATGTCACTTACATCCCCATGTTCCAATGCGCAATGCTTAGCCACTGTGTAGGACAGATCCCTGTTCCTAACTGCGCGCAGGTGCTCAAGAATATGCTTCTTCACGGGAAAGATGGTGCTGCCGACATAACGCAAGCCGCACAGACAAACAATGACATACACAACAAATTCAGTGTTGCAGTTGATAAATTGCAATATTTTCTCATTACCGCCAACTGGTAGTTGATACTTTTTGACATTGCGACTATTGCAACAGGCCTTACACCGGCCACACTTATGAAAGCCGGGAAGTTCCTTGAGACATGAGCCCGAGCTGCTGCCCCTGGTTGTTAAATGGCTATGTACCAAGGTGTCTTGTAAGGATTTACTCTTGCAATATGTGATGTGTGGCCTCGGGCTGACTAATTTGCCTATGACAACATCCTGCCTGACTAAGTGCCAGTGTTTGTTGATTATTTTGTGTAGGGCTTGCGAAGCAGTAGAGAAAGTGGTGATAAGCCTCACTTCCTGTTTGTTCTGGCTGCTAGTCTTAGGGACCAAAAGGCTATTTTTGTCCCTCCCTGCGGCCTTCTCAATAGCTATTTTGATGGTTTTGCCAGAGTAGCCTCGTGCTTTAAAACGGCCAAACATGTTCAATTTTTCTCTGGTGTAAGCGTGAGGAGTTCTACAGTTACGCTTAGCGCGTAGTAGTTCTCCATATGGGATGCTCCTTTTGAGTCCATCCGGATGATTGCTGTGAGCATGTAACACGCTGTTTCCAGAGGTAGTTTTCCTATACAGTCTAGTGTGTATACAGTCATCCCTCACCTCAACCAGTACATCTAGGAATTCGATGGTAGTAGTATGCACCTTACTGGTAAATTTCAAGTTGAGCTCATTAATAGACAAGCCTGCAATAAAGTCATGGAGTACATCCTGTGGACCATCCCAAATCAGAAAAATGTCGTCAATGTATCGGGTCCACAGGATAACATTGTCCGTGTAACATTCATTGCCCTGATGCCAAAGGTGCTCCGCCTCCCACCACCCCATGAAGATACAGGCGTAACTGGGGGCGAAGCAACTTCCCAACGCCGTCCCGGTGTATTGTTTAAACCAGGTTTCCTCAAAGAGGAAACAATTGTTATGTAGGCAAAAGCTAAGCATGTCTAAAAGCAATATGGTGTGGTCATACATTGTGAGCGGTCTGTCTCTAAAAAAATGTTTACAGGCTTCAAGGCCCAGGTCATGCTCTATACAGGTATAAAGAGACACTACATCAATGGTGGCAAAAACATATGATTCTTTCCATGGAATACCTTGTATTTTGGAAAGAAAGTCCATATTGTCCCTAAAGTACGATGGCAAATTAAGCACATATGGCACAGAAAATAGTCAAGGTAGATCGAGGAATTTTCCAGCAGGCTCTGGTTAGCGGCAATAATAGGTCTGCCTGGGGGATCAGTTAGGCTTTTGTGCACTTTAGGGAGCATGTAAAAGACAGGGACCATGGGTTTTTTAGTCATAAGGAACTGGAACTCATTGCGTCGCAGAGTTCCTTGTCCATGCCATGTCGCAAGTAGTTGATGGTACTGTGCAATCGTCCTGTTGTATTCCGCCTGATTAGACCTCAGATAGCTCCCTGAGTACTCTAACTGCCGTCTGGCTTCCGCCCTGTATTTGCCTAAATCCCACAGGACAACATTGCCCACTTTGTCCGAGGGCTTAATGACGAAAGAATCGGCCCGTTGTAAAGACTGAAGGCCTAATCTTTGTGCTGGTGTAAGATTACTGGTAAAGGAGTTATTCTGTTTCCCCCACAGTGTCACAAGATCACAAAGAACACTTTCGTGGTACGTGTCAATCCCATCGTGTAGGGTCACGGGGTTAAACCCAGATTTGGGTTTAAAATCATTCCTGGACTTGCGATCAAGCTCAAACCCAATATTGGCTAAAAGTTCCCGATCAGAGGCCCAGTCTATCCCTCCCTGCTCGATCTCTCTCAGTGTGGCAATCGTTTCTATGTCAGACATAGTTAGGGAGTTCGTATCGCTGGCCATGGGTTCATATTGCAACCTCTCAGCCGGGGTAGCTCTGCCATGTTTAAGTGTGTGTACTTTGAGGAGCTTGAGTTTCCTTATAAATAAGAAAATGTCAATACGGGCCCGGGGAAAATTAAAATTGGCTGTGGGGCAAAAGGATAGTCCCAGTTCAAGAACTGAGCGCTCCTCGGGGGTGATGTAATGCGAGGAAATGTTAATAATGGATAGGTTATTATTATTTTGCTCACCCATTACTTGTTGCGCTTGGATCGCCGTTGTCCTTTCCCATATGGCGTCTCGTTGTCTTTGGCTTTTACCTCCTCTCCTGGTTTGTCTTTTTCTCGTTCGCTGTTGGCGCCTCTTCCTCTTCCTCGGGGTGGTTTCTTTCTCCCACTCGTACTTTCCCGTAAAAAACGATACTCTGTATGGGAAGGGAAGGCACCTCTGGTTGGTACCGCCATGGTATGATGTTCATCCAAGTCCGATGGTGCCTCGGAACTAGACTCAGATGTTTCTACCTCACGAATAATTGCACTCTCCGTTTGAAGTAAATCCTTCCTTGCTGAGTCATACTTCCGGCCAAAGGTCAATATGCGTCCCTGTGCATAGTCGTTGCGATCCCTAATAAACTTCCAGCACTTCTTGGATTTAATACCTTCCTCGTATTTGAGCAATCTTACATCCATATCTTTCAAAAAGGCTGTTATCTCGCTCGAGATTCATGTTTTTCCAGCATGTCACGTAGTGATTTTATGTCCTCACTGACTTGTTCCAGTTCAAGTGCAGCATACTTTGCAAGAAGACCCAGCATATTTTTACATGTGGCTGCCATGAGAGCAGACCAGTCTTCCAAGAGCTGTGGGTTCGGATTTTGGTGTGTGGGCATGATTAAAATTTGCAGACCCCTCGGGACGCGCTCCACCTCAATATAATTATTGAACTTCTTAACGGCTTCTTAACGGTTTCTTGATCACTGTCTGTTTTGAGTTCGTTCTCAATTTCAACAATTTCCTTCATTATTCTCTCCCTGTCTTCCCATGCATACTTAATAAGTATGCATAGCATGTTTCTTGAACTTGTTGACGAATTCTCCATCCATTATTTTGTATGTTTATTTATGCACGTAACTGTGGTTAACTCGGCGTGTGATCAAGCCAATTTTGTTTGGCGAAACGCGTAACGCTGTGAGGAAATAAACCGTCTGCTTGACGTTAAGGAACTTTCGAGTGTGCGTCTTTACTTTGAACTGTTGCAAGTAATATATATATATATATATATATATCCACACGTCGACGGCTGTTCCCAAGCCTCTTTACACGGCGGGCAACACGGCAGGGTAGCCACCCCTTAATATCCGAACACTAACCGGTTGTCAGTTCTTTTACGAAAGAAAACACCGGAGCCGTGGCCTCAATTCCATAAAGTGTTTATTTACACGGCGTCTAGGTCCCGACGCGTTTCGGAGTTAAACAGCACTCCTTTCTCACGGGCAGTGAATAGTGCGTTTTCGCTTTCTTTTAAAGTGACATAGTGCTTAATTTACACGATAGATATAAACAACATACTTCTGTTTGTTCATTGCAAGGTGTACAATAAAGTTATTAAGTGCAAAAAAGTTGGGAAAAGGCAGAGATAACATAAATAAATCTCTACTTAAAGGGATAAATATCCATAATTAGTCTCAACACTACTAATATAAATGCTCAAACAAGACGACAAGTATATAAACCATAGTAACATATTAATGTGACTAATATCGTCTTTGTGATAGTCAATAAATCATGTTGTGTTATAAATGTTGTAAGATACATAATCGCATCAAAAGTCCACAGCCCCAGTGGGCATTGAATATCATTTCCTGGTTCTACCAGCGTATCACACTAAATTACTAGACATGATGTATGCTATCAAAGAAGGAAGAAGTCCACAGCCACAGTGGGCAACGTCCTAGCTCAAGTGAGCATATGATTTCCATCTTAACTCAACATAATGAGCAAAATAAAGTGGTAAGATATTTCAGCTCTTCCACATTCCCTTACTGCATCTGTAATAGACCAAACAGACAAAAGATTAAAATAGTTAAAGTGCATAAAAACAAATATAATGAAAACAACTACAAACTTTAAAAACATCAAGAGTAATTATATCGATAGATATAGTACTAGGTTGCTTACAAATGGACTGACATCTCTTCATCTAAATTCAAACCAATGGGGGACATAGTTCTGTATTTAATGATCATTTTTGACTCTCTTCTCCTCAGTTCCTGGGTTCTATCTCCTCCTCTAATTCTGAGTGGTATACAGTCAAGAACACAAAATTTTAGCAGGTTAGCATTTTGTTTATGACACAAATTGAAATGTCGTGCTACTGGATACTGTTTTACATTGTTTTTAATAGCCCGAAGATGTTCAAGAATTCTTATTTTACATTTATGGATGGTACTGCCTATGTAAACCTTGTCACAAGGACATTTCAGTGCATAAATAGCATACTCTGTGTTACAAGAAACATGTTTTTTAATAATATACGGGGGTTTCTCTTTACATAATCTGACAATTTTGCAACTAGTACTAAATTTGCACGCTTTGCATTGATTACAAGTAAAGAATCCTTGAATATTACTATGTTTCTTCGTACGATTGACAAGATTTTACTAAGACAGTCGCTTAGGGATAAAGGTTTCCTAAAGGTGAGGGAGGGACTATTACCTACATATTCTTTCAAGTCGTCATCCCCTTTTAGAATATCCCAAAATTTGAGTAGGCTTTTCTTAATTTCCCACGCCTGACTGCTGTATTTGGTAATAAATCTTATCTGTTCCTTTTGTGGTAATTTATCTTTGTTTTTAGGGACCAGCAATTCTTGCCTAGTTAAATTATCCACTTTACTGGCAGCTTTACGGATAATTTTGTTATTATATCCACGTGTTTGGAATCTTTTGATCATAGTACCTTTTTCTTCTAGGTAGCCTTCCTTTAGTACTGCAGTTCCGTTTAGCCCTCATGAGTTCCCCATAGGGGATACTATGAATGAGGTTTTAGGATGGCAGCTTTTCGCATGAAGCAAACTGTTGCCCGCAGTGGCTTTCCGGAAAAGTTTACTTGAGATTTTATTATCCCGAATTTCTAATTGCAGATCTAAGAATTCAATGGTGGTAGTATTAGTCTCACTTGTAAAGTATAGATTAAGTGAGTTCTGGTTTAACATTGTGACAAATTCCTGTGCCTGGATATCTGTACCTTTCCAGATACAAAAATATCATCTATGTAACGTACCCAGAGAACGACGTGGTCAATATACTGTCTGCTGTTGCTGACTACTTGCTTCTCCCACCAGCCGAGGTACAAACCTGCAAAGCTGGGGGCGAAGCAAGTTCCCATCGCCGTTCCCTGGATTTGACGATACATCTTGTCATCAAAGAGAAAAAGTTATTCTGTAGACATAACTGGATCATCTCTAGGAGCATCTCAGTGTGGTGTAAAAATGATAAAGACCTGTTATTCATAAAATGTCTACAGGCCTGTATACCTTTGTTTTGGGGAATGCAGGTATAGAGACTACTAACGTCCATGCTCATCAGTAGGTAACCCTCCTCCCAAGTGATCTCATTGATAATACGGAGGAAGTCACCTGTGTCTTTTATAAATGATGGCAGGGACTGCACCAACGGTTGAAGAAAAAATCTACATATTTCGAGATGTTTTCTAGTGCACTTTCTCTGGAGGAAACAATTGGTCTACCTGGCGGTTTATTCGCATTTTTGTGTATTTTCGGCAATAAGTATAGAACCGGAATTTTATGATTTTTACATTTCAGAAAAAGATATTCATTCTGATTTAGGAGACCTTTGTCTCTCCAATGAGTTAATTTGTCCATCGTCTCTGTTATTGCCAAGTCATATTCAGCTTTTAATGTAAGGCAGTATCTCTCACTATTAGATAGTTGTCCAATGCCCTCCTCAAGATACATATCAAGAGGCCAAATGACGACATTCCCTCCCTTATCTGATCTTTTTATCACAATATCTTCATACATTTCTAGTTCTTTTATGGCATCCTGATGTGCTTTTTTCAGATTAAAGGTGTTACTTATGTGGCGTGATTCCAATTTCTCAAGCTCCTTGATCATTCCTTTTTCAAAGCAATTAATGGCGTCATTATTGATCTGTGGGATGAACACCGATTTCAGTAGAGGTTGAAACTAATATTGAAGATCCATGTATGAATATTGAATTTGATATGGATCTAGGAGGTGACACAGATTTTAGACCGAAATCGGTGTATGAAGATATTGTGATAAAAAGATCAGATAAGGGAGGGAATGTCGTCATTTGGCCTCTTGATATGTATCTTGAGGAGGGCATTGGACAACTATCTAATAGTGAGAGATACTGCCTTACATTAAAAGCTGAATATGACTTGGCAATAACAGAGACGATGGACAAATTAACTCATTGGAGAGACAAAGGTCTCCTAAATCAGAATGAATATCTTTTTCTGAAATGTAAAAATCATAAAATTCCGGTTCTATACTTCTTGCCGAAAATACACAAAAATGCGAATAAACCGCCAGGTAGACCAATTGTTTCCTCCAGAGAAAGTGCACTAGAAAACATCTCGAAATATGTAGATTTTTTCTTCAACCGTTGGTGCAGTCCCTGCCATCATTTATAAAAGACACAGGTGACTTCCTCCGTATTATCAATGAGATCACTTGGGAGGAGGGTTACCTACTGATGAGCATGGACGTTAGTAGTCTCTATACCTGCATTCCCCAAAACAAAGGTATACAGGCCTGTAGACATTTTATGAATAACAGGTCTTTATCATTTTTACACCACACTGAGATGCTCCTAGAGATGATCCAGTTATGTCTACAGAATAACTTTTTTCTCTTTGATGACAAGATGCATCGTCAAATCCAGGGAACGGCGATGGGAACTTGCTTCGCCCCCAGCTTTGCAGGTTTGTACCTCGGCTGGTGGGAGAAGCAAGTAGTCAGCAACAGCAGACAGTATATTGACCACGTCGTTCTCTGGGTACGTTACATAGATGATATTTTTTGTATCTGGAAAGGTACAGATATCCAGGCACAGGAATTTGTCACAATGTTAAACCAGAACTCACTTAATCTATACTTTACAAGTGAGACTAATACTACCACCATTGAATTCTTAGATCTGCAATTAGAAATTCGGGATAATAAAATCTCAAGTAAACTTTTCCGGAAAGCCACTGCGGGCAACAGTTTGCTTCATGCGAAAAGCTGCCATCCTAAAAACCTCATTCATAGTATCCCCTATGGGGAACTCATGAGGGCTAAACGGAACTGCAGTACTAAAGAAGGCTACCTAGAAGAAAAAGGTACTATGATCAAAAGATTCCAAACACGTGGATATAATAACAAAATTATCCGTAAAGCTGCCAGTAAAGTGGATAATTTAACTAGGCAAGAATTGCTGGTCCCTAAAAACAAAGATAAATTACCACAAAAGGAACAGATAAGATTTATTACCAAATACAGCAGTCAGGCGTGGGAAATTAAGAAAAGCCTACTCAAATTTTGGGATATTCTAAAAGGGGATGACGACTTGAAAGAATATGTAGGTAATAGTCCCTCCTCACCTTTAGGAAACCTTTATCCCTAAGCGACTGTCTTAGTAAAATCTTGTCAATCGTACGAAGAAACATAGTAATATCCAAGGATTCTTTACTTGTAATCAATGCAAAGCGTGCAAATTTAGTACTAGTTGCAAAATTGTCAGATTATGTAAAGAGAAACCCCGTATATTATTAAAAAACATGTTTCTTGTAACACAGAGTATGCTATTTATGCACTGAAATGTCCTTGTGACAAGGTTTACATAGGCAGTACCATCCATAAATGTAAAATAAGAATTCTTGAACATCTTCGAGCTATTAAAAACAATGTAAAACAGTATCCAGTAGCACGACATTTCAATTTGTGTCATAAACAAAATGCTAACCTGCTAAAATTTTGTGTTCTTGACTGTATACCACTCAGAATTAGAGGAGGAGATAGAACCCAGGAACTGAGGAGAAGAGAGTCAAAAATGATCATTAAATACAGAACTATGTCCCCCATTGGTTTGAATTTAGATGAAGAGATGTCAGTCCATTTGTAAGCAACCTAGTACTATATCTATCGATATAATTACTCTTGATGTTTTTAAAGTTTGTAGTTGTTTTCATTATATTTGTTTTTATGCACTTTAACTATTTTAATCTTTTGTCTGTTTGGTCTATTACAGATGCAGTAAGGGGAATGTGGAAGAGCTGAAATATCTTACCACTTTATTTTGCTCATTATGTTGAGTTAAGATGGAAATCATATGCTCACTTGAGCTAGGACGTTGCCCACTGTGGCTGTGGACTTCTTCCTTCTTTGATAGCATACATCATGTCTAGTAATTTAGTGTGATACGCTGGTAGAACCAGGAAATGATATTCAATGCCCACTGGGGCTGTGGACTTTTTGATGCGATTATGTATCTTACAACATTTATAACACAACATGATTTATTGACTATCACAAAGACGATATTAGTCACATTAATATGTTACTATGGTTTATATACTTGTAGTCTTGTTTGAGCATTTATATTAGTAGTGTTGAGACTAATTATGGATATTTATCCCTTTAAGTAGAGATTTATTTATGTTATCTCTGCCTTTTCCCAACTTTTTTGCACTTAATAACTTTATTGTACACCTTGCAATGAACAAACAGAAGTATGTTGTTTATATCTATCGTGTAAATTAAGCACTATGTCACTTTAAAAGAAAGCGAAAACGCACTATTCACTGCCCGTGAGAAAGGAGTGCTGTTTAACTCCGAAACGCGTCGGGACCTAGACGCCGTGTAAATAAACACTTTATGGAATTGAGGCCACGGCTCCGGTGTTTTCTTTCGTAAAAGAACTGACAACCGGTTAGTGTTCGGATATATATATATATATATATTTGGTATTAATATATTTGCATATTTCCACATATATATATATAAATATATACATGTATATATATACATACACATATATATATATATCGCCAAAAGTTCCTCTCTGCCAATCTTCGGCAGAACCAGCAGGCACGGACCTCAACCACACTCATAGAAAGGCATCAAATCGAAGTCTCGTGGAGAAAGCAGTGTAGTTTAATGGAAAATAAACCACAGAATTACACAGGCATAGTGCCTGCCATGACGCGTTTCGCTCGTCAAAGCGAGCTTGATCACATGATACGCCTCAATTCCTAGGAAACACATTTAAAAACCCAAAACGTGCACAATTGACTATTAAAACAACAGTGTCAAGTTAATAAACAAGGAAAACAGACTGGGAGACAACTCGGTAGCAGCAGAGTATTAAATGTAAATATAGACCTCGATGCATAATTCTTCACAATAGCAGATCATAGACGTATGAGCAGAATATAAATACTATATAAATATAAATATCAGACAGCGCTGTAATACTAAAAATAATAATAAATACATAGAGCTCGGTCACAATTAAAAATTGCAAGTGCATTGTATAAATATGAAGAACAATGAAATAAATTCTCGCTTGGTCTTACTAAAGTCTAATTCTATACAAATAAATAAATAAATATCATACTGAGTGTGCAAATAGGCAATTAATAAACATAGTAAATATGAATATTAGGTTAAAAATGGCTGACGGGAAATAGAGTGAGCCTAGACCACCACCCAAATGGGTCCATCTTATATCAGTGGTAGGACAGAATATAAATAAATCCTGACGCTCACTATAGCCTGTAATAAAACAATGCGCAGTAGCAGAGTACTGTACAATGCAAGTGCCAAAGACTATATAGCATACAGCAACTAGTAAATAAAAGTAGTTGCTGCTGAAAACAATTATCATATTCCCGAAATAACGCCATCTAGCCATATGTCTATTTGATGAAAATGCCATATCCAGTCTGTAAACTAGAAACATAGTGCAAAATGTGACTAAAAAGTGCAAAATAGTGCTGTGCAATTTACAATCTCGATAGCAGCATAAAACAAATCATTTAAGCCTAAATGATTATAAAGTGCAAGTGCCAAAGATATTATATAGTTCACAGAAAACCCATAAAAACATTATTGAATCTTGATTGACGTAAGAAAGAGCATTAAAACCCACTAAAATTCAGTATGGCTGTGGGGAAGACTTTAGATGCACTCAATCGCAATTCAGAGGTTTATCAACCTGCCACAAAGGGGAGGAAATAGATATTTCAGAAAAGATTCAGAAAGGATGTTTAAGATTGTCGTCCAACTAGAGGAAATTGTGCAAATCCTCACTCATATTCAGGCCATTAGGCATACGTGTATCGAGAGCTAAGATGAAGTGAGATTCACGTTGACGAAGCAATTTCTCACGGTTCCCACCCGGTCCGGGTATGGGAACAGCTCCCAATACCGTATATTCCAGATCTTTTAACTTATTGTGATGTACTAATTTAAAATGCCTAGCGACTGGATAGTTAGAGTCAGAATTTACTATTGCCCGCACATGCTGTAGAATACGTTTATGCACACGGAGTTTAGTACTCCCTATGTACTCTAAACCACAGGTGCATCTAAGTTTGTAAATGGCAAATTCTGTTCGACAGGTAAGATGTTCCTTGATTTCTATTTCCTTCTCACTGAAAGCTGTCATATAGTGGGTTGCATTTGTAGCAAAAGTGCAGGCACGGCATGAATTACATTTGTAAAAACCCATTTTTTTAAGCCAAGTGCTTTTTTGTATTACTTCCGGCATAGGCTTCACTAAGGCATCACTCATAGAGGGTGCCCTTCTAAATGTAATGGAAGGCAGAGTGGGCAGGATGGGACCCAGAGTGATGTCAGTGAGTATTATAGGCCATTCTGAATAAATAATCCTGCGCAGTTTTTGTTCTTGTTGACTGAAGGTGGTAATCAGTCGAATAGTGTGTTTTTCCTCTTGTGGACTTTCATTCGTGGTGCTACTATGTTTAGGCAACAGGAGTGCTTCTCTAGATAGATTGTTTGCTTTTGTCAGTGCTTGGATCAAGTGAGATCTCTTGTATCCTCGATCCAAAAAACGACAAAGTGCTTCCTGCTGACATTCATTAGAGACTTTATCCAGACTACAAATTCGGCGAATCCGCACAAATTCGCCATATGGTATGCTTTTGATCAGATGGCGTGGGTGTGAACTATCAGCGTGTAAGATACAGTTTCCCGCAGTGGATTTGCGGTGAAGCTTAGTGTGTATTTTCTCTTCACTGATATATACTAAAACATCAAGAAACTCTACACTTACATTGTCAATTTTCACAGTAAATTTCAAATTGAGTTCGTTGGAGTTGATAGTTTCAACAAACTCCATTGCTGCCTCCTTAGTACCATTCCAAATTAGACAAACATCATCGATGTAACGCCAATAATGTACAATGTGCTTGTACCAGTCTCTGTGTGTGGTCATGAGGACACACCTCTCCCACCAGCCAACATGCAAACATGCATAGCTGGTGGAGAAGCATGCCCCCATAGCCACACCCCTCAACTGCTGGTATATATCCTGATGAAATACAAAAAAATTATTTAACAAGCACAGTTCAATCATTTCCAAAAGCATACAGTTGTGTTCTTTCATGTTAATGTCTCTGTTCTCTAAAAAGTACTTAGAAGCAGCTATACCATTCACGTGGTTGATACTAGTGTATAACGACTCTATGTCCATAACCACTAAAAAGTAGTTAGGTTGCCATTCCACGTCATTAATCTTTAATAAAAAGTCTGTGGTGTCCTTTATATATGATGGCAACGTTTTTACATGTGGCTGCAGGAAAAAGTCAACATGTTTTGATAAGTTCTCACTCATACTTTTCTGGGCAGAAATGATTGGACGTCCTGGTATAGGTGTAATTTTTTTATGAACTTTCGGCAGAAAGTACAACATAGGAGTCACTGGATGTTCCACATTTAGGAAATTGAATTCATTTTTAGTCAATAAACCATTTCTTTTCCAATGATGAAGTCGTTTGCGCAACACATCATGAGCTGTTCGCATTTCCAGTTTAGTTGATTTTTTATAACAACTTCCATCAGATAAATGGTGCTCAGCTTCCGCCATATATTGACTTCTTGACCACAACACTGTGTTACCACCTTTATCAGACTTGTTTATAATTAGGTCATTATTCTTTTGGAGTTTTTTAATCAGAACATGATATTGGATGTTTCTGTAATTAATCCGTTGATGAGTCGCTAGCACAGTTCTATTCAAACTTTTCAATTCAGCAATGACTCTGTCACTAAAAACATCCACTGCATCCTTCGGCATCATAGGAAGAAATATAGATGCAGGGCGAAATGGGCTTGGTGCAGCTTTGTTAGTAATGATACCCAAAGCGGTTGATGTAAGTTGTGAACCTGTATTGGGAGTCTCTGAAGATAATGAATGTAATAGCTGTAAATTAGGTATATCTTTAACTTGAAGAGTCCCATCCATAATAGCAGTATCAGAGGATGCACCAGCAGGTGATGTGGGGGATTTATTCAACTGGAAATATTTGATAAGTTTGATTTTTCGAATAAATTTGAAAACATCAATCCTAGTTGAATTATAAGAACATTGGTTAATCGGACAATATGACAGGCCAAGTGCAAGGAGCTGAGTTTCAGCCTTTGTTAGAATAATGTCCGTAAGATTGATGACAGTGTTATTGTTTGTATTACTTATCGTTTCCAGTTCCTTCGTAAATTCCCTCTCATAGTAGGTTTTGCGATGTTTGCCCCGCCTCTCCCTCCTGCGTTGGTTAGTTGTTCCCCTTGCTTCTGTTGAGGTTTGCGGGGGCGCAAGGTGTACCTCCGCTCCTCGCTGATAAAATTCAGTTCCTCTCCTGGGGTGAAGTTGCTAGGTCCCATTGCAGAGGCCCCAGAGGTACCAGCTATATATATATATATGGTATTAATATATTTGCATATTTCCACTGTGACAAGGCACACATGTTTCAGAGTGTTAAAGCTCACTTTTTAATTTATATGTATACTTGAGAAATAGGCAATTAAATATTTTATTTCAATCATGCAATGTCATATTAGTTCAATTCTATTTCTCATTAAATAGGGCATTTTACACATATATTTTAATCAATATAATTATAGCCAGCTACGAAGCATTTACAGCTGAATGGCCACCTTGGTGCTATATAATAGGGGTGGGCAGAAAACTACGCTCCGCCAGCGTAGCTGATAAAGCCAGCCACCCCTGCTCCCCGGCCGGGTCCCTGCTTCTGAAAAGCGGCCAGGCCGGAGAGAGCCTCCCCGGGCCCCGGTGGACCCCCGTCCCCAGCGCCCGGACCCTCGGCTCGCTTGCAGGACAGGGGGCTCCCGCACCCCGGGGCCCGCCGGACGGAGCACAAGCCCCGGGCCCGGTCCCAGCTTCCGAACCCTAGCCAGGCCGGGGAGAGCCTCCCCGGGCCCCGGTGGACACCCTTCCCCAGCACCCGGACCCTCGGCTGGCTTGCAGGACGGGGGGCTCCCGCACCCCGGGGCCCGCCGGACGGAGCACGAGCCCCGGGCCCGGTCCCAGCTTCCGAACCCTAGCCAGGCCGGGGAGAGCCTCCCCGGGCCCCGGTGGACCCCGTCACCAGCCCCCGGACCCTCGGCTGGCTTCCAGGACGGGGGGCTCCCACACCCTGGGACCCTGGGACGCAGCACGAGCCCCGGGCCCGGTCCCAGCTTCCGAACCCTAGCCAGGCCGGGGAGAGCCTCCCCGGGCCCCGGTGGACCCCCGTCACCATCGCCCGGACCCTCGGCTGGCTTGCAGGACGGGGGGCTCCCGCACCCCGGGGCCCGCCGGACGGAGCACGAGCCCCGGGCCCGGTCCCAGCTTCCGAACCCTAGCCAGGCCGGGGAGAGCCTCCCCGAGCCCCGGTGGACCCCGTCACCAGCCCCCGGACCCTCGGCTGGCTTCCAGGACGGGGGGCTCCCACACCCTGGGACCCTGGGACGCAGCACGAGCCCCGGGCCCGGTCCCAGCTTCTGAACCCTAGCCAGGCCGGGGAGAGCCTCCCCGGGCCCCGGTGGACCCCCCCGTCCCCAGTGCCCGGACCCTCGGCTGGCTTGCAGGACGGGGGGCTCCCGCAGCCTGGGACGCAGCACAAGCCCCGGGCCCGGTCCCAGCTTCCGAACCCTAGCCAGGCCAGGGAGAGCCTCCCCGGGCCCCGGTGGACCCCCGTCACCATCGCCCGGACCCTCGGCTGGCTTCCAGGACGGGGGGCTCCCGCAGCCTGGGACCCTGGGACGCAGCACAAGCCCCGGGCCCGGTCCCAGCTTCTGAACCCTAGCCAGGCCGGGGAGAGCCTCCCCGGGCCCCGGTGGACCCCCCCGTCCCCAGTGCCCGGACCCTCGGCTGGCTTGCAGGACGGGGGGCTCCCGCAGCCTGGGACGCAGCACAAGCCCCGGGCCCGGTCCCAGCTTCCGAACCCTAGCCAGGCCGGGGAGAGCCTCCCCGGGCCCCGGTGGACCCCCCTCCGTCCCCAGTGCCCGGACCCTCGGCTGGCTTGCAGGACGGGGGGCTCCCGCACCCTGGGACGGAGCACGAGCCCCGGGCCCGGTCCCAGCTTCCGAACCCTAGCCAGGCCGGGGAGAGCCTCCCCGGGCCCCGGTGGACCCC
>CAWUFW010017667.1:0-215000 GCA_963921515.1 Calotriton arnoldi | reverse complement strand
ATACCCGGGCCCCTGGGGGCCCCGGCGGGCACGCCCGGGTGCTGCCTTCCCCTGTCTCAGCATCGCCGGACCTCACGGAAGTCTGACTGAGCAAACTCGGAGAAAAAGGACCATCGGGAAGGGGCTGAGAGGCAGGTGCGTACCCGGGCCCCTGGGGGCCCCGGCGGGCGGGCCCGGGTGCTGCCTTCTCCCGTCTCAGCATCGCCGGACCTCACAGAGGTCTGACTGAGCAAACTCGGAGAAAAAGGACCATCGGGAAGGGGCTGAGAGGCAGGTGCACCAGTGGCTGAATCAGTGCCATGGCCCAACAGGTGGGGTTGTAAAGATCCACAGTTGAATGAATGCAATGTCCACCAGTATACAATCACAAAGTGGTGGTGAACCACCATTCTTTGTTCCCAAAATGTGAGTGGAACTCACACAGTGCATCCACCAAAGGTAGCTCACCATAAAGTTAGTTGGGTATGGCACCAGAATATCGCTGTCAGAATATCATCTGATATAAATATTGGGTACTAAATATCAATATCCAAAATATCAACCCTTTAGAATTAATATAGAAATTTACACTCAATGGGATAACATTTTTGTAAATGATATTTAGGGGCAATATGTATAAGGCTATTTCTGTAGATGATATTCTGACAACCAAACTACTAGGGGCTCACATCAAATATTAAAACATTACAACAATAATACTGATTAACTTATTAATAAACTCAAGCCTTAAATATTTGCCTCCATTCAGGGAATGCAGCTCATGGAAAGCAAATTTTGTTCACTGTACAGTGCGGACAGGCAACTAAGATGCTGTTGTTTGTATTGAAGGCCCTTGCACACAACACTCCTTTAAGGCAGGAGCATTGATGTGTAAGATCTCATTTTTACCCCTCATTCAAGGGTATACTGAGGGTTACTGGATCTGAAGGTCTTATGCGGTAAAACCCCTGGACACGTGTGGTTGGTGCGTATTAAAAATTGCTTTATCTACCGTGTAGATCAAGTTGAATTGGATGTGTGTCATCTCTGGGAGCCTGTAGCAGTATACCAACCAGTTCAGGCTGGATATGGTCAAAAGGTCTTAACTTGTAGAAAGGGGCATGGACTAGCAATATGGCCAACAAGTTGCATTTTCATTGAGTTGCATCCCAGCCTCTGCCAATCCTACATAATTTTAAGGCTGAATCGGGCAACATTGACAAACTGAGGTGATAACTAATGCAAGGGTTCTTGATCTGGAAGACATTACAGAGCTATAAGAGGCTGTAGATGCATGGAGGAGGCTGATCGGTCCGCAAGGGATGATAATCTAAAATTGTGTCTGTTTGTCTTGATTTATATCATTTAAGGTGTGCCACCCTCCCTCTCTTTGTTTCTCTCATATTTTTAACATAGTGAATATCTATATTGTGCCCTGCGGAAGGAGTGCGGCTGGTTCGCCTTGTCGCACCAAAACGCACGTCGGCACACTACAGAAGGTCTAGCAGACATACCAAAGAAGAGACTGAACAGATATTCATCGTGGAATACTATGGAATACTGGAGATATAAGCATGAGAGTATGATTATTATACATCTATTTACATTATAAACTGTATTTATGGCGATTCAATATAGAAAAATTATGTACGGCACATTTCACATATATTATGATTGTAGTATTTGTACCTGCTAGCCCCTGAGGATGTTTTGGGTTTGATATTTTATCTGATTGTAATGAGAGTGACTGTGGTATTCAGGAGATCTTTCATACATGGGAGGAGCAAGATGGTGGGTGCCTAGTAGCCGCGTTAACTACTCCCTGTCCTCCGACCCCGAGCCTCTACCCCCGATGGTGGTGCTTACCTCACTTCTTGACTGCGCCGGTTTACATTTACGGCGGCAGCTCCGCTATGCCTCCAGGCTGCTGCGGTACGGTGGGAATCTTTGGAGAACTGCTGTTACATCCGGTGGCTCCCGGCGCGTCTCTTCATGGCTGAGGCTTCCGTGGACGGGAAGGTTCGCTATGCTGCCGAAAGGGACCAAGCAAACGAAGGATCGGGTGGAGCCTGCGGGGGTGGTCCAAGCATGCTCTGCTCCACCCAGCAAGATACTAGTGCGGAAAACAGAGGAGAATGCAGGAGCTGGAATCGGCAAGCTCCACACGGTGACTGAAGGACTGTAAACGGCCCAACTGTGTGTGCAAGCAGCGGTAACATGCCCAGGTCTGCCTGAGGAGAGACAGCCCTCTATTCCAGAAATTTTCTCTGGCAAATTCGGCGGACAACCCCCGAGAGACCAGGGTAAGTCGCCAGTGTCTGTCTCAGCACAGGCACTGAACACCGAAAATGACTGTAGTAAAATTGCATTATCAACAAGCGAGATCCTGGGGGCTGGAGGGGCCGGGATTCAGGGGTCGGAGTCATCCACCTTTCCATCAAGTGAGGCAGGATTGGCTGGGCAAGATGTAAGAGATCCAATAGATTCTCAGCAGGAGCACCAAGAGCATCAATGGTCGAGGGACCCAACTCAGAGAGGGGGATCCCCAGTAGGGGCAGAGAAATTCTTCTCCTTAACAGATGACTCAGACCCATCTGGCCTTAGTGAGGTATTGACGGTGGATGACTCTGTCCCGGGATCAACAGGGGACAGCCTAAATGAAGGAAACACAAATCCATCAACTCAAAAATGACTATCCCTCTATAAAAGAAGCCGTGAGAGGGCACGAAGGATCGAGAGAGAGTCAGGACCAGAACTGGGCATTACCCAGCAACTGAAGTGGGACTACTCAGCGACTTGCCAGGTTTATAGTGAGAATGAGGGAGAGAGATCGGGCACTCCACAGGGAGCTCCCACATCAGATACGACTGCTGTACCCTCAAAGAATGTAATTTACTCCAACTTGAAGCAGATGCAGTCTGAGGCAAGAGTGGAACACAAAAGAGCCCACCTGGCCACAAAACAAATTCAAGGTGCAGTATGCAAGGTCACTAAAATGTACTCAGAGATGGCGGAGCAGATCACATGGTCGAGGAACGGGCAGAGGCAGCTGCCATGGCGATGGCGGTAGTCGAGCAACGGCAAAATGTGTAAGAGATGCAGCTTGTGGATATGATGTGGAAGCTGGAGGATTTTGAGAACCGCCAGTTTAGAATTAATCTACGGTTTCTTGGTCTCGCAGAGAAAGCGGACGGAAGTGACATTAGATCTTTTATCCTGAAGCTACTCAAAGGAGCCTTCCCTGATCTTGCTCAATGGGACTGGGAATCGGAAGTTCAAAGAGTCCACCGCTTTCCTCTGATGCCCAAAAAGAATCACTCTCAGCAGGACGAGAAACCAAGAGCTATACTGGTCTATTTTGGTAATATTTTCCTACACCAGGCTATGTTCGATAAAGCAAGACCAGATGCAAGGAGGACGTTTGAAGGCCATAGCTTCTTCATCCCCCTGTACTTTTGCCACGTAACGGTGAAAAGGAGGTGGCGGCTCCGCCAGCTTTTTTCCCCGTTCCAGCGACTCGGCTGCGAAGTATATCTATGAAGCCCGGCCTGTCTCAAGATCATATTCAAGGGAAAGACACAGACATTTCTTTCGGAGATTAAAGCACAAGACTATTTGAAAGAAATTTCTAATGAGACTGGAATGGGCTGATATTTATCCATCTCTTTTTTTCTGTTTGTAGAAATGGTCCTTTCTCCGCAATTAGCGATCCCTTTCCTTGTTCCTTTTCTCTTTCCATTAAGGTCTAGCTTAAGGGCAGGCCACTTAGATTTTTGAAGAAGGGGCTTGTATTTCTCTTGGTGGGGGTATTGTCTTGCTTTGGGCTTTTTTAAGGTTTTTTGATGGGGCTTTTCTGGGCTTTTTCTAAGAGTTTTGGTGGGTTTGAATGGCGCGGGGTTGGGACTGGGGGTAGGAACGGCTGGTGGATAGGCACCATCATTAGGGTCAGGATTGACCCTTTTGCTCGCAACAGGGGATGGGAGCTGGGGAGGAGGGGTGGGATTGCAGAATGTGGGTGGAGGGGAGGTTCTCTTTTTCTAAGAGTTTTGGTGGGGTTGAATGGCACAGGTTGGGACTGGGGGTAGGAACGGCTGATGGATAGGCACCATCATTAGGGTCAGGATTGACCATTTTGATCGCGACAGGGAATGGAAGCTGGTGAGGGGGGTGGGATTGCAGAATGCGGGTGGAGGGGAGGTTCTGGGGAGAGACGGGGGGTCCAAGCTACTGGTTGGGGGCAGTTTGAGTGGGCAGGTGATCATCAGGTGACTTTGCATTATAATAAAGCATGACTAACTTCAGAATAGCGTCAATTAACATTTGTGGGCTGAATAATTATCGATAGAGACAAAGGGTGAATATAGATTTACAGTTTTTAAATGCAGACATCAATTGTTTGAAGGAAACTCATGTGGAGGGGTCCCAAAAGCATCTATTAGAATTCTCAGGTTATCAAGCCATCTCCAGGACTTTGCAAGGGACACGTACAGGTGGGGTAGCGATATTGGCCCGCAGGGGCAAGATTCGATATACTAAAACCAGGGCGGATAATTATGGTAGATGGGCTTTTGCAGAAATCATATATACAGGAGGCTCTTTCACACTTTGCTCGATGATGCTACCCTACTGGATTGGATCTGTGCTGAACTAGTTGGGTGGGTGTTCCCTCTGGTTGTCTGTGGGAATTTTAACATTAATATTAAAGGGGACACCCTGAGGACAGGTACTGCAATTTATTATGGACGTAAGCCCAAGTTTTTTTGGTCATTAACACACCTGGTAAAAACCCATGGGCTTTATGATGTGTGGGCGGAAAAGGAACCTACTGATCCTGGCTTTACATATTATTCCGCACCACACAAAGTCCATGCCCGCCTTGACTTTTTTTTTTATACCTAGTGGCTGGTTGCATGCTTCACGTATTTTTAAACACCCTCGAGAGATGTCTGACTACAGTCCGCTAGTACTAGAGGTGGATATTCAAGCGACTCCACAAATTAACAGGTCTTGGTCGTCCGAGCGAGCTCTGTTGTTAGTCGAAGATTACCTTCTTCATATGAGGAAGTGGATCTCGTTATTTATCGCAAGAACTTGGGGACTGCCCCCTTGGGCATTGTATGGGATACATTTAAGGCTGGGATCAGGGGGGAAACTGCAAGGTTTAGTTGGAATAGACAGAAAAGGAAGAAGCAGCGGCTGCAGGAGCTATACCAAGCTCTTTCACAGGCCGAGGCTGGCCTGGTGGACTCAGTCTCTGCGGGGTTAGATATTGAGGATGCCCAGCTTCGGGTCATACTTGCTAAATCCACAATAGGGGATATCTCTACTAAGAAAGCGGCTGATAAGTATACAGTATGGAAAAATCAAACTTATGAACTGAACGATAAAGTGGGGCGTACATTAGCATTTTGTGCCAGGCAACAGGTGGCTTTTGAATATGGTCTTATTTCTGATGCAGGGGGATACGATCTGCCTTCCAGAGATACTATCAGCAACTCTATAATGAGGAGAAGATTGACCCAGATGAAATGGAGTCGTATCTAGACTCCATGATTATGGAAGGTTTGGATGGGGAAGATAGGGACGTTTTGGATCAGCCTATATCTACAGAAGAGAGCGCACTCACAATTTCTGGGCTTGCTTCTGGTAAGGCTACAGGGGTAGATTTAATTCCTGGGGAGTTCTATAAAGGGTTTGCTACTGCCCTTAGCAAATTTATGCTCGAGGTATTTCTGGATAGTCAAAGGGGTACTCCCCCTCCAGAATCATGGGCCTCTGCAAGGATCGGGGTTTTCCCTAAAAAGGGTAAACCAGTACAGGACCTAGGATCATACCTTCCAATTACTTTAATTAATTGTGCCACAAAAAGTTTTGCCAAAATTTTAGCCTCATGGTTATCAGGGATCATAAGGAAAATTGTGTCACCCATACAACATGGTTTTATCCCGGGGCTAGGAACAACAGATCACATTCGGCGGGTGATTACTTTATTTGATGTAGCTAAAACCCGATGAGAGCCCATGGCGTTGTTGCTAATAGACGCTGAGAAAGCCTTTGATAGGGTGTCTTGGCCCTATCTCTGGGCAATCTTGGAGAAGAAGGGACTGGGGCGTGAGTTCATTGGGTGGATTAAAATGTTATATATTAATCCTATGGCTAAAATCTCATTAATGGGGGGAGAATCAGAGATAGTAAAAATTCAGCGGGGGACAAGGCAGGGGTCACCGTGTTCTCCCCTGCTTTTTGCCCTTTATATAGATCCTATGATTCATTGAATTAAAAGTAACGCTCTAATCTTGCCAATCTCTACTTGGGGCTGGTAGACTAAAATACTGGCATACGCAGACGACCTTGCAATTGTCACTCCAGACCCCACTTCGGCGGTCAAAGAGATTGTAGCTGAGGCACGCCGGTTTGGCTGAATCGCGGGATATAGATTGAATCGGGATAAAAGGCAGATTCTTATTAATGATAATACATGCTGTGAGGACACACAGGTTATATCAGACGCAGTTTATTTGGGTGTCAATATTAATGCAGATACGGACAAAATAATTGAGGATAATTTGGGACCGTTAATTAACAGAACTAAAGCCGAATTATACAGATGGAATAATCTTAGATTGACCTTGAACGGTGGGAGCAATCTTATAAAAATGATGTTTCTCCCTAGAATATTGTATTTTTTCAGAGCCATTCCACTGGAGGTGAATAATACGTGGTTTAAGCTGCTGGATAGTATGATCGGGAGGCTTTTATGGGCCTATGCTAGACCACGGAGGGCTTTGAAGTTCCTCTCCCTTCCAAGAGAACGGGGGGCTGGGCTGTACCAAATTTTAGGCTGTATTATTGGGCCCCGGCCCTTCAACAGATAATTTCCTTATTGTTCGATTGAACTCAAAGAAGGGTTGTGGTTAGTACTGTACCATCATGTTTTGAGCTGACCCTTGGGGAGGTGGCCCGTGGATCCCTGTTCCAACAGCTCGAATTTGGCTATTTTAAAAAAGTTAGGTTCAAGACCTTACTATATGCAGCTCGGGTTTGGACCATTATCCGAAAGAAGCTCGGGATTGTTCGGTTCTATTTTTATACTCCCCTCCAAGATAATCCCCTCCTACCAGATATATTCCATGACCCACACATTAAGCGGTGGGGGAAGAATAATGGCCCATGTATTCTTGGGGATTTCTTTGATGATGATGGTTTTGCTACTTTTGACTATGTGAAGACAAATTTTTTATTAGTAAATAATGAATTTTTCAAATTTTTGCAAATTAGAGATTTTGTTGGGAAGAAAAAGGGTGGAGGTGAAGGGTTTAATAGGGTCGATTTGGTGGAGCTGATCAGGGGTGATAGACCCCCGATTGGAAAGATTTATAAATTATTAAATGATAGGCTGGGAGACGATATTGGGAAGCATGTTGCCCGTTGGCAGGCGGGCATCCAGGTAGCAGAGGGGGATAGTCTCCTATCTCTAGAACTTGCTCGCTCAACGTTGTTATCCGCCAACCTTCAGATGCAACATTACAAGACCTGGTTTAATTTATATATAACACCGGCCAAAATAAGTAAATGGGGGGGGTACTGCCGGCACTAAATGTCCTCTCTGTCAAATGTTTGGGGTTGACTTAGTTCACATGCTGGCAGAGTGTCCGGGGCTAGCGAATTTAAGACAGGAGATAGCCGATTTATTTGAGGTTAAAATGAAGTTGAAGATTTCGGTTACGTCACAATTGATTGTCTTAGGGGTTCAGGATCAGGAATCTCCTCCCTTGGCCTATTCCTCGTTCCTGTTTCTCGACATGGCAGTGCTCAGACAGTGTTTGCCGACAGCCTGGCTAGATCCCGCACCCCCATCTTTCAATCATTGGCTGGGCCGTTTTATTCTCTGTGTATCATATAGAAAGGGCTGTTTATGCCCAGAAAGGCTCTGGGGCTCGTAAAAGGGGGCTGCAAATATGGAGGGACGGGCTCAAAACACATAGCGAAGGCTGATTGACCTGCTGTATATTGAATTAGCTTGGTATTTGGTGCTTGGCCTTTGGCCTGGGTCTGGGCTATGGCATTACGATGAGTTATGATTCTAATATCTATATTTTGCTTTCCTTTTTTTACAGGCCTGTCTTTCTCAACTGCCTTGTAATTCAAGCTCTTTTTGTTTTTCTCTGTTTAATGGCTTGGACGGAGGGAGGGGGAGGGGGGTGTTAGTAAATAATTTGGAAAAACTTAATAAAGATTGTTAAAAAAAAAAAAGAGAGTGAGTGTGGTATTAGTGGAAGGGTTTGATGTTTTTTTCCTTTTGGGAGGGGTTTGCATTGGATAGAGAGGTTGGGGAGAGCATACAGTGCAATATGAAATATATATGTACAGATTGATTATTTGTTAAAGACAAAAACATGTAATGGATTTGACAAACATAAAATGAATAAAGTATGCGTAGTTGTGTATATACTTAGTGGCCTCTGTATTAAGTACTATTGCGATTAATTACATTTGGATGAACAATTGCAGAGTTATTAGCACTTAGAAGTACAGTGGGGTAGGCATTTTTTCTCTTTTGTAGTTTTATTTCCGTGTTCCGCACCCCAATATCCTATGTCAGGGGCCCTCTCTCCTTTCAGACTGACAGCAGAGCATTTGGGCTGTACTGTATCACCCCATAATCCAGCTCTGATACATTTTCAATGGCAAAATTTAAGACCCAAGATCCTAGGGCCCAATTCACAAATGTAAACTTAGACTTAAGTCTAAGTTTAGTACTTTGTGGTATTCACAAAGGTAAGTTACTACTAGTAACTTTACTACTAGTAAACATACTACTAATAAAGTTGCTACTAGTAAAGTTACTAGTAGTAACTTACCTTTGTGAATACTAAAAAGTAGTAAACTTAGATTAAAGTCTAAGTTTACTACTTAAGTCTAAGTTTACTACTTTTTGGTATTCACAAAGGTAAGTTACTACTAGTATCTTTACTACTAGAAAATTACTAATAGTAAAGTTATTAGTAGCAACTTACCTTTGTGAATTCCAAAAAGTAGTAAACTTAGACTTAAGTCTAAGTTTACCTTTAGGAAGCGGGCTCCTAGTGCGGTGACTACAGCCTGAGGCTCTGCAACAGCCATTTTATAAAACCAAAGTTAGCCAGTATATATATCAGTACTTCACTGGGCACGGCAGGAGATGCATTGGTAGAATACGATGCGTTCACAGTGTATTTGTGGGGTATGTGCATTAAAGCTGTATCTAGGGTCAGGGAATCGCTAACACATTGTTATATTCCATATAGGTACCCCAATATAGGTCAGGTTAACATTCCAACCTTTCACCTATATTCGTCCCTACACTACATACATAACGGGCTGCTAGGACTGACCCTTTACCTAGTTACAGTACTGCTTACAGAACGTGGGGTCTTCCCTGAAAAATAGCCTCATACATTATGCATGAGGATCCTTGGAAACTCAACAGTACTACCATCTCCTGCATAATAACTATGTACAAGGTTCATTTATGATGTCATCCTAAGTCCGACAGTGGCACAGCAAGGTAGAACCCCCTGGGGATACCTTCGGGTATATAAACATCACATCTTGCTGAGATAGTCAGAGGAGATCACGACTTCCATGCCGACACACTGATGTGAGACGCTGAGGTTCCTGCATGCAGATACTCCAGCTCGCAGTGGTCTGAACATCCCTTGCGGGGTGTCCAACTCGAGACCAAGACGGGGTCCCACAGTCTCTCACTTCAGGTAATGGGGTTGACTCTATCCTAGAGGGATTCTTGGCTTAACACCTACATACATGCTAGGTACACTTAGGTACATCCAGTTAGGGTAGCATCGTAGGAGTACGCGTTTTATTGTCATATATTTTATATATGTGCCTATGTTCATGATTATAGCAGAATGGTAGAGATCTACCATCCTTTCACCTTCTTAGTGCTTCTAATCGTTTATACCTGTTTCTGTCTAGTGGTTGTTTCAGCACACCTATTTTACACTAGAATGACGAGTGTTCAATAAATACTTATTGAAAAACATCCATATCGTTTATTCTGTGTATCTCTCTGTGACCAAGTGAGCACACGTGACTGAGCGAAAAGTATTGCACTGTTTCCACGATTCTGAGGGATCAGGGTTGTCATGTTCGATAGTTGCCAAGAACTATTCTATCCTTGGTAAGAGGAGTTTCTAGTGGCACTGTGAGCTAGCTGGTATACAGGCCAACATACTCGGTGGGGGTGTCTGGAATCAGTCTGGAACCCAAGCCCGCAGTGTATGTTGTCTAAACGCGCAGATCCTGTATAGGGTTTATAGGAACTACATGACATGGCGCCGCCAACGTTGGTTGGGTACTTATTCAACGGTCAAATCTGAGTAGTTCAGTCATGCTATTCTCAGCGACCCTTACTCACATTTTCCCCAAAGACGTCTGGAATGGGAGGGAACAAAAATCCGCCACAGCTGAGTAGGCAAAATCCTATGGATTGGCTGTTG
The DNA here is from genome assembly GCA_963921515.1 of Calotriton arnoldi. Taxonomy (NCBI): domain Eukaryota; kingdom Metazoa; phylum Chordata; class Amphibia; order Caudata; family Salamandridae; genus Calotriton; species Calotriton arnoldi. Next base: position 204,522 of record CAWUFW010017667.1, on the reverse strand, counting down.
GTTTAATCAAGCTTGAAGGATACATTGTTCCTATTTGTGCATAACACCTTATCTCAGTTCCCTTGAAAAGCTCTTCTTACTAAAAACAATGACTGAGCCGGGAGATGTTGTGCATGAACTAAATCTCTCAGCCGAGGAAGAAGATGCAGACGCAATACACATTGCAGAAAATGTTAGAAATGCCATCACCCTAAAACTAGTATCATACGGTGTTACATCTAGTGGTGGGCAAGTAACTTTCGTGATAGAGGCACACGAATCATTTAGAACAGAGGTATTCTATTCATGGGTTACATTCCCACATGCGAATGCATTAACAAAGACATTATATTACTATAAAGAAGATTAAATACCAAACGAATATTGTCCATATGAGGACATTGAAATTCCACTCACTTACCACGAACATATATACTGGTTTAAAGGCGCCCTACCTAATACAAGAAATAGAGTAAGACTCGGTCCGCTCTGAAGAGACGGAGCAAAATGGCCAGTACTAGCGGCCTACACACCACACCCTGACATTGACACAATGCCAGGAGGAGATTTACTTACACAGCATAAAGAATTAATAAAACTTTACAGAAACATGACACAGTTTGTGATGAGAACACTCACACTTCAGCCAACACCGGCTACACAACCAGGACCAGTCCAAACTTCTACAACTAAAATTACACCACAAACATTACACGCAGCTACGGGTAAATTGCCAACTAAACGTGAACTAATGCCATTTTGGGTGGCTCAAAAAATAACACAACTAGAGGCGGTATTTCCAAATACCAGCCCACATGAAAAGCATAGAATGCTAACAATTTGCTTGCCAATGGGAATAGCTCCCCCGATCGAGGATTGTACTTCTTGGGGTACGGTCTTCGCTGCAATATATACCAGAACTCATGGTATCCCTTCATTAGCAGTGATACCAGACGTATTAATGACAAATACAGAACGAGTATGGAGCAGAACCTGCTCTGAACTTAGGGATGAAATTATTAAATAACTGCGCCCAGGTATCAGCTATAATATTAGCAAACATTAAAGGGGAAGCAGCATCAGTAGCAATACGCAAACGCCTGTGAGATTTCACTCCTTTACAACAGGAGACAGAATTACCTAAAATTATTGAAACTGCTTATGCAGAATTAGGCAAGGATAGTTTGGGAGCTAGACCTGTAAAACCTCAACTAATGGGAGGTACAGATAAAGAACAGGCAAAGCAAACACCAGTTTCTTCAATGAAGAAATGGGACAATAACAGACAACAAAAGAATTAAGAAAATAGATCTCAATCCAGAGGTAGATCTCCTCAACAGGAGTCCACCGAAAGGAGGTATAACCTTAGGAATAGGGACAACTTTAGAAAACCTGACACGTATCAGGACACTGATACACGTTCCTCTCGTTCCTTTCAGGGCTCTTCAAAAAACTCAGAGAGAAAAGGACGGTAGGAAAACAGACAGGAGGAGCGTACTAAGTCCTGAGACACGCAACGCGCTGCGGGCAACGCACCTAAAAAAGAAGAAAAACAAAAACCTAAACCTCAATTCAAAAAGAAGAAAGTAGCAGGTCTCAAGATCAGATATGCCCAGAATTCTGAGGACTCAACTACTGAACGGGGAATGGACTCTGATGATGCTAGACAGCGCAGCAGAAGTAACAATAGCTTGCCAGAACCTGATAGAATTTCTGGTGACAGCGGAGTTAAGTGAGTATATCACGGTGGAAACACTTGATACTAGGGTGAGTGTCCCACATAGGTTACATGAGATAACACTCTGGATGGAGGGGGACAAGCCCAGAAAAATTAAAGGTCTCTTTTGGGAGAACCTGACTTTTGGCTATGGCATCCTTTTAGCTGAGAGAGATTGGCCGCCTACTATTGTTATGGAATGCCCAAAGGGAGAAACGGTAATTATGCCAGCTTTTTCCGACCTGGTTCCCCAATACTTAAAAAATACATACGCACGAGAGTGGGCAGTAGCCCTGGCTCCTGCATTATATCGCAACCATGTTGGGTGGGATGAAGAATCAACTCACCACGTGATACCACTAAAATCTACTCCAATTTCACAGAGACAGTATCCAATAAAACAGGAAGCGAAAAAACAGGTCAGGGAGATCTTAGATCAACTTGAATACCAAGGTGTGATTGAAACTTGCACCTCTTCAATGAATAATCCTTTTTTTCCCGTAATGAAACCCGACAATTAATATTGTCTAGTTTTAGATTACAGACATCTGAACTCATGCACAAAAACATTTGCAGTACAAAATGCACATAGTACCGCATTAATGAATAACATTGTGCGGAAGAAATACAAAACAACACTAGATATCCCAAATGGATTTTTCTGCCAAAATATAGCGCCTGAGAACAGATATTTGACAGCATTCTCAGCGTTAGGGTCCCAGCGTCAATTTTGTCGACTCCCCCAGGGGTATAAGAACAGCCCGGGGTTGTTTTCAGCAAGGGTAACTGAGTTACTACAGAATATGGACGAGGAGGTATTGTCCTATGTAGATGAGATTTATCTAATGGATGATGACCTAGAGGAACACTTGACCAGGGTGAGCACCATAATTTTGGGATTTGCCTCTGAGGGCTACAAGTTTAACTTCAAAAAATCAAAAATAGCCCACCTCAATGTCCTATTTTTGGGATATGAGCTTTCAAGTGAAGGGAAAAGCTTGGCAGCCAACTTTTTAGAAAAATGCGCGTTGCTCCAACCTCCGAAATCATTGAAAAATTTACAGTCCATACTGGGATTCCTAAATTTCGGCAGAACATACATTTTGGATTACACAGAAAGGGTTAAACCTTTCTACGACCTCATAAGACCTGATTTCTCAGTTAGGCAATGGACACAGGAACACACAGATATCCTTCGGTCCCTACAAGCTGATATGATAGCATCAAAACACTTACAAATACGCGTAAATGTCCGCAATCTAGTGATTCGTATAGTTGCGGGTCAATCTGGGTACACCTACTTAACATACAATGAAGGTTAAACTATCCCAATAGCATACAAATCACATTTGTACACAAACGCTGAGATGCGTTTTGCATCTACAGAAAAAATACTGACAGCAGTACAGACTGCTGTAGTGAGAGAAAGAGCACTGGCTCAGGGGAAACGAATAATCGTCGTGACTCCAGTTCCTGCCTTAAAGGCTGCTACGAAGGCAAGCGTTCCGAATGCTAAGGCTTTACATCCACAATGGATACAATGGGCTAATTCTCTCACTGCATCAGATGTAGAATACAGATACGACCCAAGTCTAAAAACAGAGGCATTTCTGCAATACGAACAAGAATATCCTCTCCCGAATGAAATTGTGCCTTTAGATCAGTATGAATTCATAATTTACACAGACGGATCTGCTCAACCAGCCATAGGAAATAAACAACAGTACAGCGCCGCGTGTGCGATTGTTAAAGGTCGTATGCAGGATGGCAAGTTCCATCCAAGCTGTACAAAAACTCAGTCTCTAGGAGATTGCACGGCTCAGTTAGCAGAACTAAAAGCTCTGTTACTGGCACTGATTAATACAGATCGAGTATTCCCCACACTAACTGTGTGCGATTCCTTTTACTGTGTCCAGTCATATAATGAATACCTACACTATTGGGGACAAAATGAGTTTGAAGACTCAAAAGGTGGCACAATAAAGCACAAAATGCTATGGGAACAGGTAGCGGAATTGAAAAACAAGCTACCAAGAGCTCACGTGATACACACGCTGAGTCATCAACGTGATGGGGTTCAAGTGGAAGGGAATTCATTGGCTGATGAAGCCGCAAAGGGGGCAGTGCGAACTGCGTCTGTAGCTGCAATCACTCGTTCAAAAACGAGAATAGACGGACAGATAATGGTAGCTGTCATTGCCTCACGCAAAGACACAAAGCACTTCTGAAAGGTTTTCCACTCAAGTACTCCTACAAGTGAGATGCAAACAACGTTCCATTTGCTCAAATTCCTGGAGTGGGGGATAGAGTAATACCAAACGTGGATCGCATATTAGGCTTAATATTACAAGGGTTTGGGTTCTGCGCACGCAGGAGTTACGGCGACGGTTTCTTTACTGAAACAACGCTATTGATGGCCAGGGTTAACAAAACAGACCAAAGACTATGTCTTAAAGTGCGACATCTGTCAACAGATAAAGGGCTCCACCATAACACGTCCAGCACAGACACCATTGCTGATATCAGACAGACCTCTTGCATGTGTCTATTTGGACCATTGCGGCCCCTTACAATCTGATGGGGCTTACAAGTACATAATGGTTGCAGTGGATTCCTGCTCGAGATTCCTATGGGTAGGGCCTCAGCACTCGGCTGACGCTCAAACTGTTATCAAAGATTTACGAGTCTTCATAGGGACATACGCAGTTGGCACATTACATTCTGACCATGGCCACGCGTTTAGCTCTAGGGCTTACAAGGAGGCCATGGGAGGTTTGGGTGTAGCATTGCAGTACTCCTCTCTGTACCATCCCGAGGGAAATTCGGTTGTGGAGAGGAAAAACTGGGACTTAAAGCAATCATTAACAACTAGAGTAATAGGCGCGGGTGGTAGTTGGGTAAATCACTTATATGGGGTTCAGAGGGCCTTTCAATAACATGCCAAGAAGCTCTCTAGGGGGTGTCACTCCTTATGAGGTCCTATTTGGGACAAGAATGTGGGTACCCGATCTTGATTGTGAAGGTACAGTGGTGGATGAAAAACCTTTTGACATCCATAAACCTTTGGCTGTTTTACAGGATCTGAATGAATCACGGGCACTACAAAGCAATGTCCAAGTGAAAAGGTTCGCCACTGGGGAAGTCAAGTCAGTCACGGCAAGACCTGTCTGGATTCCTAAGGTTGGGGATCTGGTCAGGGAAAAGATAATGGACAAAAAAGAATTTGGACCATCATACAGAAAGCCTGTACCTGTTCTGGCAGTTGAAATAACAAGGACTGCACTTCTGCCGCTGCTTGCCAGAAAAAAGGAGATAAGATTTGTCTCCATTGATCTGATAAAGCCACACTATGTGGCCGATATTGAATAGTAGGCCTCGTGGGCTCCAGGGTAGCCTACGCCCTCCTCTCGCTACCATTCAGGAGGTCCAGACGGAAAGGCTCATCACGTTTGAAGAGTCTCCCATACGGAATGATGGACTATGCAATAATGCCATGGAACTTGCTCTACTTGATACAGAAAATCAAAATCAAAATGAAAGACAAATTTCAATTCGACCTAACACTGATGTCTGCATCAACATGCCTCAGCAAGAGCCATCTACAACTTCAACAAAACCTGCTGAGCTACCAAAAATAGATCGAACTGCATCTGTCTATTTCATCGACTTTGATACATTTTCATTGGATCTGAGTGAACCTGAAACAATGTCAGCCCCAATTTCGCGTAAACAACAAATCTAAGACTTTTACATTGTTCTTAAGAAGACTTACCTGGTGTCACCTTGGATAGAAATTTGGTTAAGCACTTGGGTACTTTTCTTTCTCTTCTGGTTAGGCTTATGAACTATTTTCTGCTTGCTTATAAATGGAACTTATCTTCGCCAAAGCTCTGCAGCGTCAAAAGTGAACTTGATCCTGAAACCTCGTGTTTCATCACATCGTGAACAAAGAGACTTTTCATCAGTGAACATTACAGCAGTTCCTATACCCGATGGTATAGTATGAGACAAGGTTGATTATGATATATTCGGACCGACCAAACTTTTAAAAATACCACATTTATTTAAAATTTCCTTGAATGATATCATTACCTCCAGTACATTTTACGATGATTGGGATTTTGAAACTGTAAATAACATGTTGTCTGATTTAGAACAAAATACTGCATTTTCTAGCAATGAAATGTTAGAAGACACTTCAGACTTTAACACAATGTATTGTTATCAACATTATGGTCATCATTTTCTACACAAATCTAGTGCCCCTAGGAATGTTTTCACATATCACCAATGGGAACATTGCCTTACACCACCAAAAAGTATTTCGAAAACGTTTGCACGAAAATTTTCATATTTTTAATGTTTCAGACCTGACCTCATATTACTATAAGGTTGCACCGACACCTGCACAGAAAAATATGTTGACTAACACCAAACAGATTTACTCTGCTTCCTTTATTACCCAATTGTCTGAACAGGGTTTCGACTTATGGAAAGGCACTATAGACTCAAAATCAGTCTGTGGTTCTAGAGACTGGCAAGTCCAGGGAACAGAAGCGCTATTTAGAGCATGCCTCATTCCTCAGCAGATGATATTTCTAAATGAAACTGTGCAACAGACTTCCTGTCTTGGGATAGCGTAACAAAGCAACAATGTCTCAAATGGTAGTCATTTGGAGGACAATTATGATGATAGTATAAATCACAGGAAGGGAGAACAAAGGAAGGGAGACCACAACGGGATTTTGTAAGGTGTAAAGTATTATTTGTATGTAGTTATAACAGCACTACAGTACAGTTTTATATACAGTGACCATACCACACAAGTGTGCACTGAACGTGCTAGTGACGGTGAACGGCGCAGTGACACTGGGGTGAAAAACAGCGCCGTGAAAGAGCAAATAATTAAGTGGTCAATGATACAGATATGTTCAAAGTCAGTATTTTGATTCAGGCTGAATTGAATGACCACAACAGCGCCGAAGTTCTGTGCTGGGTAGTCGACGGTTTTTCGACCTGATCAATTCCAGGTCATCATCAGGACAACGGTCACTAATTTCATAGTAGTGCTGATTGGTAGTAACGCAAAAACGAGTTTTTCGGGGCGGCCTTAAAGGTCCAGCAGGGTGGAAGATCGCAGAGAATCCACTGTCAGAGATCAGTAGATGATCTGGCGTGGAAACGCAGGGGGTGATCAAGAATTCGTAACCTGGAAGGTTACCATGGGCGATTCTGGCAGGATTCCCAAGGATCAAGGGGCAATGATATAAACCTGTGGGCGATCAGTCAAAGATCTGGCGTGGAAACTTAATAGGTGATTGATCAGTAACCTGGAAGGTTAGTATAGGGCGATTCAAACAAGGTTCCAAGGGATCCAGGGGCAATGATGTCAGCCAGTGGGAGATCAGTGAATGATCTGGCGTGGAAACTTAGCTGTTGAGTATAACCTGGAATGAGGCATGGGGCGATTCCAGCAGGGTTTTGAGGATCCGGGGGCAATCACAATCTGGGTGCGGGGGTAGAGCTATCCAGGGGAACAGAGATCCAATCTCTGTGCGAGCAGGACAATGGCCGAATGAATCCGGAGGACGAGTGGAGCGTCCGGTTGTTAGGGAAGAATAAGTGAAGAGCCCATATTGGGATAGCCAACAACAAGGATTTGAACACACCTCGGATTCCAACACCATCACAGGCCGAGGGTAACATTACATCACTAGAAGGGGCTACATTAGATGACATCTTACAATACAATAGATCAGACCCCAATTGGAAGGGATGGTTGGTTTGGCCCACAGACACTAATAGATGTCAGGAAAGATTCAGGGGTACAACCGAAGGGTTCAGTATCCATAGGCCAGACCCACGCTATGTACAAAGAGAACATCCGGGGGTGGTGACATCATACAGTGTTGGGAAGTTATGCCTCGATTGGCTAAAGACCTCAACACTACCACAGGTGAAACAAGACTTATCCCTACTTACAGAGGATGTGGACCTACAGGATATTTTATTAGGTCCCAGAAAGCCACTCAGAAACATTTCTATTATGCTGTCTGTAATGAAATTTGGAAAATCTCCCAACAAGAAGCAGCAGAGAGACTTCAAGAAATAGATAGGATTAACTTAGAAAAGGCGTTAGCTGTAGTTGACAATGGCATGACTACATTAACTTCTAGGATTTGTTCACTGGGCAACATTGTATCTTCTGCTATTGATGTACTAGAACAAGATTTGTCAATACTACAGCACGGACAGTCACAATTACGTTCTATGATGTAATTGAGCTGGACGCTGCAATCATTGCGCGCAGGTTATGTGCCTTGGCGTTTTATCAACAGTACGTCACTGTTTTCTGCATACAATCTAACGGAAAAACAGATTAAAATGGCACAGAGGGGAGCAAAATATACAATGCTGCGTATTGAAAAACTGGACAGACTACCTTTTACTGTCGCAGAATCACCGTCCACAGAGTGGTTAATCCATGGCCATATAACTTTACCGATCACAACTTTCCAGTTTCAGTATTGCCTAGAACAACAACAGGCAGGCAGATATGAAGAAATGGGTAAGGAATTCATCAAGGAATCTTGGGAATTACCGTATAGATTTCAATGCAGGAGTGGGGATCTAGAAGTGTTTCTAAGCGGTACAAACTGTGAGAACGCTTTGAGTGGATCTCTCATATGCCAGGATATTATGGTGCACGGGGCCTGCCATGGTTCAGTAGCGAACCTATTCTGTCACTTGAGGGGTACCCCAGCAGCCGTGATTACTCCAGTATTCAGGCTACTTTCAAATGGGAGCTACTTCATACTGAACGATCAAGGTTGTTGTAGGATGCTTCCGGGCATCGCATATCTAGTCACTGTGAGCTCCAGGGTTACTTGCTGTATGCAAGTATTATTTCCACAGACACATGCAGTCAGGGAGGCACCGTTATGGCCTTCACTAAATGTTTCTCTTATACTGTTTGATACTCTGAGCAGAATGAAAGCCATGCTTCTACAGAAAAGCGTGCCCTTATCCTCCACCCGGGAGACTTTTGATCTCCAAGTAGCAAGGTCCTCGGCAGAGATACAGGCACTCATACGTATGAACTGCCCCTTCCATTTCGCAGAAATGGTAAATTGTATCTTTAACATGTCTGATACAACGGGTATAGTACACCTATTTAAGACCATAGGTTCGGGACTGTTAAGCACCTTTCAGACAGTCCTTGGAGTTATACCAAACTTTATACACTCCGTATTCGGAAGCATTTTTGGAGGACTTCCGCTGATCCTGTTTCTAATAGTAGGAATCCTGATTGTCCTTTTTCTGCTATGCAATGGATGTCCCAGTCACCAAGGAGATGGAAAAAGCACTCCAGGAGCGCAAATACCGTGATCGCATGGTACAACATCTGAGCACACCTCGCCTACGAGAACTGAGTGCATCTTGGTTCTTGTCATTTAGACCAGTCTGGATGGACTGCATCTTACCTGTTCTCCGATGCCTGTTCTGCAGAGAAGAATGCGTGTTGGATCTCTGTCTGACACTTCCATCAGTTGCGCAACCGAATGTTGATTAAGCCTGGGCGTAGTTCGCGAAGTAGCGCTACGCGAAGCTACGCAAAGTGCAGTTCGCACTACGCGAGCTACGCGTAGCACTACGCAAACTGCGTAGTGCACTGTTCGCAATGATTGCACAGTGCCGGATGCTTGTCCGCACTGTGCAATCATTGAAAACGGCATCTTGCACAGTGCGAGCTGTCTTTTACTGCCGCTCGAGTAGATTTTTACTCGAGCTGCAGCTTTCTCAACACGGACTGGTAGTTTCTCATCGCGAGCGGTCGCGAGCATACGCGACCACTCGCAATGAGAAACCTGACCTCCCCGCGTTGAGAATCTCGCCGGGATGTCATTTTGCTTGCTCGCGGTCACCAACTTGACGTTGAGGACCGCGAACAAGCAAAAAATGACCGCTGCACTACGCTACGCGTGTTTGCACTGTGCTACGTGCAATTCGCGTTGTGCGAAGTAGCGCAAACTTCGCAAACTACGCGAGCGTAGCGTAGTGCTTTGCCCAGGGTTAATGTTGATGCAATGCTGCACCCAATAACGGCCCATGTTCTGCAGTGTCCACAGCGTATTCCTATGTTGATGGCGGCATTCTTAGAGCCTCTGCTGGAACTCTCTGCTCCTGTTGGAATGGACACAGGCTCCTCCACTAACACCCAGGCTTTGAATGGCGCACAGGCTGCCCCAGTATCGACTGCAGGCAGTACAGAAGATCATCTGTGCTCAATTGATGTAATCTGCGAGGCGTTACAGGGATTGTCGTCTGCGAGGGGAGGCAACAGCAATGTTGCATCTACCAGCCAGGACACATAAACATTTGGCTCATTGTGTGCTGGGAGAATTTTTTTTTTTAAACAAAACTCCAAATTGGAACTCCAAAACAAATTGACGCTTTTTATGACCTGCATGGCTTTACGATGCTTGTAGTGGTTTGAACTATATATACGGACGCAGTAGCGCTATTTGCTTGAGTGACAATTCTTTTTTTTAAAACATTTTTTAGCAGAACTATGGTTTTTAATACATATGTTTGAGTACCAGTGTCCAGGCAGGTAGTACATTAGAATTAAGTTATTATGTCCAGTCGGATGAGGAGTGGGTGTTATATTCCATATAGGTACCCCAATATAGGCCAGGTTAACATCCCACCCTTTCACCTATTTTCGTCCCTACACTACATACATAACGGGCTGCTAGGACTGACCCTTTACCTAGTTACAGTACTGCTTACAGAACATGGGGTTTTCCCTGAACAATAGCCTCATACATTATGCATGAGGATCCTTGGATTCTTGGAAACTCAGCAGGAATACCATCTCCTGCATAATAACTATGTACAAGGTTCATTCCCGACGTCATCCTAAGTCCGACAGCGGCACAGCAAGGTAGAATCCCCTGGGGATACCTTCGGGTATATAAACATCACATCTTGCTGAGATAGTCAGAGGAGATCACGACTTCCCTGCCGACACACTGACGCAAGATGCTGAGGTTCCTGCATGCAGATACTCCAGCTCGCAGTGGTCTGAACATCCCTTGCGGGGTGTCCAACTCGAGACCAAGACGGGGTCCCACAGTCTCTCACTTCAGGTAATGGGGTTGACTCTATCCTAGAGGGATTCTTGGCTTAACACCTACATACATGCTAGGTACACTTAGGTACATCCAGTTAGGGTAGCATCGTAGGAGTACGCATTTTATTGTCATGTATTTTATATACTTGCCTATGTTCATGATTATATCAGAATGGTAGAGATCTACCATCCTTTAACCCTTCTTAGTGCTTCTAATCGTTATATCTGTTTCTGTCTAGTGGTTGTTTCAGCACACCTATTTTACACTAGAATGACGAGTGTTCAATAAATACTTATTGAAAAACGTCCATATCGTTTATTCTGTGTATCTCTCTGAGACCAAGTGAGCACAAGTGACTGAGCGAAAAGTATTGCACTGTTTCCACGATTCTGAGGGATCAGGATTGTCATGTTCGATAGTTGCCAAGAACTATTCTCTCCTTGGTAAGAGGAGTTTCTAGTGGCACTGTGAGCTAGCTGGTATACAGGCCAACATACTCGGTGGGGGTGTCTGGAATCAGTCAGGACCCTAAGCCCGCAGTGTATGTTGTCTAAACATGCAGATCCTGTATAGGTTTTATAGGAACTACACGACAAGACAGTAGCCAGAATGGAAGCAGATATCAGAAAACTAGAGATTACAGCAGACCCGAAAGCACAGAGAGACCTCAAAACTAAATGAACAGATTACAGGGTGGCAGTAGCAAGATTAAGTACGTCTGATTACAAACAATATGTGACTAGGTGTCCTACTGAGGGGGGTAAAAAGGTCACCTGCTAGCATGGATACTACATAACGAACACTGGTCCACCCCAGTAGCTGCTCTTAAAGTGACAGATGGTGTACGATTAATGAAGAGATGAGGACTAACCATTGTATCATATTATATAAATCCAAATATGCAAGCTTAATATATTGAGGCGGCAGTGTTGAGCGTAGTAACAGTAGAACAGAGTGACGCACTGGATGCTCCACTGATGGCAGAGGAAATTGGGTCTGCCATTAAGGCACTGACATCCAGTAAGCAACGGGTTCCGATCGGAGTTTTATAAAGTATATATTGTGTCCCAAGCTCCAAAACTGTTGATCTTATATAAGGAAGCGAGATAGGAAGGATGGCTCTCTAATACTAGTGCTGAAGCTTTAATTGTAGCCATCCGCAAGTGCGAGCGGGACCTGCAGGGAATAGACTCTTGTCCATGTTGAATGTGGACTGCAAGATACTAGGTAAATTATTAGCAGAAAGAATCGCAAGAGTAGTCCCTGACTTGCTTCATCAGGACCAGGCAGGATTTGTCCCACAACGTACCATAGTGTTCAAAGTTAGGTTTTTCGATGTCACGCAGTCACTGGTAGTAGTATCAATTAATATGGAGAAGGTATTCAGTACTGGAGATTGGAGTTATATACTGCAAACACTACAGGTGATAGGCCTAGGTCTCGAAATAGCACAGATTAATATGTTATCTATGTCCCCTACCGGAAGAATTAGGACTGGCAAAGTCATCTTGAATGCCTTCCCCATACAGAGAGCCATGCAGCTGGGTTGCCCGATATCACCGATGGTCTTCGTATTAGTGATGGAGCCTTTTGCTGTCTCATTTAGGAGTGCAAATATGGAAAGGGGGATCCACATAGTAAATCAAGTGCAAATAGTATTGTTATATGAGGACAATGTTTTGCTCTATTTGCAAAAAGTGGGAATGGGTCTTGACCCGAAACTTTAATTATTTGTAGAGATTTGTAGAACGTCAGGGCTGAAATTCAATAGAGATAAATCCTGTATCTTTCCCCTTAGATCAATAGGGAATGGGCACCAAAAATACCCATTAAGTTCACAGCTAACTTGGAGTTCAGACACCTTTAAATATTTGGGAGTTCAGGTTTACAGGGAGGAGGGCAATCTGACTGAAGGGAACGTGACAAACATTTTGTAAGGTGAGACATTCAACCGCCTTTTGGTAACCCTTACCTCTCTCTACTATGGGGAGAATAGCCATAACTAAGATGGAGATCCTACCTAAATTTCTTTAGTTGGCTATCTGCATGTGGTTGAAGAGAGGTTATTTCATATAAATTGATGCAATGATAACATATGTGGTGAGCGGACCAACTACACATAGGATTGCACTGAACAAGTTGCAGCTCACAACTAAAGAGGAAGGAGTTGGAGCTACAAATTTAGACCTGTACTACCTAGTGGCGCAGTGGTAGTGGGTAGCTAGATGGTGGATCTAGAGCCACAATCACACGTACTTATACGATAATCAGGGAGAGGACTGGTCAACAGTGTTTGTGTTAGAGAAACGGCAGGAGCATGAGAAGGAGTTGAAGTTAATAAGGGTAGCAAGATATTGTTGGAACAGAATGTTGCAAAACTTTCATACAAAGTGGCTTATGCCCCAGAACTACTGATCTGGAGTCTGCCTGAATTTTAAAAAGTCAGACCAGCTGATGATAGAGTAGTACACACAGAGACAGCAATAGGTACATTAGGATACCTTTGTGACAGGGACGCACTAAAAGGTACAAATCCAACTGAACAGGGGTAGTTCCATACATTGAATGCAATACTGCTTATAGCAAGGATATCGTGGCCTGAAAGCACTGGGTTTCCCATGGTACATGAGGGGCTGGAAACGGTGATTAGTACAGGATAAAGCAGGAGAAAGGCAGACACTATATTTTATTCAGAAATGCTGAGTATGAAAAGCCCATCAATACAGAAATTTAAAAACAAATAGCAGGAGGATATAGTTATAGAGATGATAGAAGTGGATTGGAGAGAAGTACCCAAAAGCAGTGTCTGTAATGCTGAGTTCAAGCTTCTGCAGCTGAATCTTTTCCACTGCACCTACCTGACACCACATAGACTACATAAGATACTAAACACCAATGACATGATACTCTTCAGTCAAACTAAAATCGGCCTCCAACATTTACTAGATAAATTAGACTCATATTCTACCACCAATGGGATGTCAATAAACTAGGGCCGAATCCAAATGGATCGTCATTTCCAAGCAAATCAAAGGTCATCACAGATGGCATCTAAAAGGTCAGCCCCTGGATACTGTGCCCGAATATAAATATATGGGGGTGTTATTTGATGAAAAAGGCTCCTTCCAACCTCAAAGATTTCAATTTTCACGGAAAGGCAATGCCCGGGCACCGTCATTCCGCTCCCTATATAATGTATTGAAGTGCCAAACTCTCGGCTCCCTCTTAAAATTAATTGACACCAAGCTCCTCTTGACACTGACCTACGGCAGTGAGGCACTGCGCAGTCACGATGCAACACAGCTGGATAACATAATTTCAATGGTATATATGAGCGCCTTTAATCTGCCCAAAAGTGCTCCTCCAGCAGAAACAGTACAATACAGAACAGTGCTGCAAGCTCTGGTCATGTCCAGAATGGATTATGGGAATGTTCTGTATCTGGATGCTGACAAAGCCTTGATTTGTCGCTTGCAGATCATCCAAAACGCGGCTGCCCGCCTTCTCTTTCGGCTGCCGAAATTTTCGTCTGTCTCTCCATTGCTGCAGAGACTGCACTGGCTGAGAGTTGATAAACGGATTAAGTTCAAGGCCTTGTGTTATATGTTTCGCACTAGACTCGGTCTTGCTCCTTCTTACATCCAAGCCCTGGTGTCTCCATATGTCCCCACCCGTGCACTGAGAACAGCCAACCCTGCACTGTTTTCGGTGCCCAGGTTTCTCAGAGCTCGTCTTAAGAGGCCCTAAACTCTGGAATTCTCTGCCGTTCGCTGTCAGATCCTGTAACTCACTGCTTCAGTTCGGTAAAAACCTAAAAACTTTACTTTTTAGCAGCCCTGATTAAACCCGCCTTCTTAGATATTCCTCTTGCTATGCCATGCTACTGTCCGCCGATAGCGCCGGGAGACCCTTTGGGGTAGCTGCGCGCTCTATAAGCTTCTTAAATAAATAATAAATAAATTTGTCTAGAATTCGGTATTAATAAACAATTACTAGCTAGACAAGGAGCATATATTAATACCTGCTACAGGCTAAAAAGCACAGCCAGCTATTCAATTAATTCAATATTACGGTCCACACTAGCTGACTGCCCTTTAACGCCTGGCAGGTTATGTCTGGAAATGTGCAATATATACCTTTGGACTTGACTCCTTTTGGGACTTGAGCAGGTCATATATTGCTTTAAAAAGACTGATCAATGGTTCCGCAAATAAGCTGTCGGTAGCGGCTGACAAGGCAACATTGTCCAATAGGTCTCATTCCTGAAAGGTGGTACAGAGCTATAAGATCCTGAAATCACAGTCCAAACTTGATTTTGGTTACTCAGTGTTCCTAAAATGGAAGTTTATGCTGTTTCCCTTTCGTTATTTGTCAGTTCTTGTGCACAGCCTCCCTTGGTTAGGGACCATTGAATCAATAAGTTGTCGCTTATGCAGATCATGTAAAAGAGGGCATGATTCACTTGGTTTGCATATGTCCAGCTCTTATGAAGGATAAAAGGGACATTTTGAGGGCAGCCTTTATCACACGGGGAATTCGTTCATGCCGTCAAGCAATACCTGCATGTTTTAATCCAACTGACCCTATCTTAAATTGCCATTTTACCAAATATTTATTAAGGATTGATAAACAAATTTATAACATTTACATTAACTCAGCTTTTGCACTGTTTCTCACTTTGTTCTTCCTTTTACTTGTATGTAACAATTTGAATTAATTGTACATATTAAACTACTACTACTACTGTATGTGGCTTAAGATGTTCCTGATGGTGTCACAAAGATGTCCTAGATGTATGGCAGAGCTGCACAAGCCTAAAAGATTACTGGGAAGGGTATTTCTGGGAAATGGAGAAAGTGACTGGTCGGAAAATACTCAGAAATGTGGTGGGGCTATTGCTGGGATTGAGCCCTAGGAATAAGGAATGCAAAGTGGAAGCTAGATTTATGGATCTGGCATTAACACTAGCCAAGTGTGCAATAGCCATGCAATGCAAAGCAAACTCCTCTCTGAAGCTGGAGGGCTAGCCAAAGAAATTGATTAAGTGGGGGAAAGCAGAAGGCACACCTACGGCGTTGGGAGCTCACAATGAAAAAGTGTTATCCTGGGCAGAAAATCGGGGCATTCTGATTCAGACACTGCAGACCAAGAATGATGACCACAGGTTCAGGAAGTTGAGGTGCGGCGGTGTTGCAGCTCCCCTAAAATAGCCATGCTGGAGTTCAGAAGGTGAATGAGCAAAAAAGATGCTTTTAAATTTTGTTTTATCTTGTCAAATTTGCTGCGCTTCAAAAAAACTGTGTCTTGTGACAAATTGCTGCTTATTCTTTTAGCATGGAGAATGGTGTTTACTCTCTCTAACTGCAATGGCAGAGGATTTTGTAAAGTGAACTATGTAACACTCTAATTTTTTCAAACACACAACATCATTTAAATACCTGTAAATGACCTGTAGAAATATTTTAGAATATATCAGCAGTTGGTAAAGTAACAATAAAGCAAATTTTTTTGTAATTCAGAAGTGTGATTGAAGCATAGTGGTAATTGGATGTAAACAAATCAAGGCACTTTACTCAGTGACAGGTATATGATAAATATTCACTAAACAGTGATTTCCACACATTATCATTTGTGCGCTATATAGTTTTATTAGGAAAACTGCATGTTTGTTCAAGTGTAGTGGCTATTTCAATGGAAAGCGTGCTGTCTTTAAATGACAGCACGGCTACAACATGTTTAGTAATATATTTGTGACAGGGTGCTCCAAAATGCACCATCATTTACACACTACACCCTTATCACTCTCTTGCCGAATATATTTGATCCACATGTTCTTTGGGTGACACTTGGATTTTTTACAGTTCCTATGACTTCAGTGATGTAAAATTGATGACAGCACCCCCACTCTGAAAATTGTTCTCGCACCACGGTGAGATGCAATAAGCAAGAGATATCGGGCCAGATGTACTACCCTTACAATTTGCGAGTCGCAAATTGCGTCGTTTTGCGACTCGCAGTTTGCAACTCGCAAAATATAATTTACAACAGTGACTCAGACACTGATTGCGATTCCTGATGGGGTCGCAAATTGCACGCCTCATTAATATTCATGAGGCAGGTGCAATTTGCGACCCCCGTGGGAATGGCTAGCACTCCCAGGTATGGTGGCCTGCTGGGGTCAGCAGACCACCATGTCTGTGACTGCTTTTTAAATAAAGCAGGTTTTTTTTTTTAATGCAGCCCGTATTCCTTAAAGTAAAACGGGATGCATTTAAAAAAGAAAAATGAAACATTTGTTTCATTTTTAAGAGTAGGCAGTGGTCCCGGTCCGTGGTCTGTGGGACCACTGCCTGCTCTTAAAAAATATTTTCTCATCCATTCACAAAGGGGAAGGGGTCCCCTGGGGACTCCTTCCTGTTTGAAGTAGGTGGTAAACTGCGAGGGTTTTGCGACCGCGGTCGCAAAACAATTGTACATTGAAGTGCAAATCGCTATTAGGAATGGACGCCCTTGACACGCCCCTTCCTAGTAGCCAGTTACAAACCCTATTTTGCAAGTCGGTAATAGGTTACCAACTCGCAAAATAGGATTTGTACATGGGGCAGACCAATTTTACCGCCACAAACGGGCCAATTTCCCGTTTGCGACCGCAAAAAACGGTCGTACATCTGGCCCATATTCACTTGTGGAAGCAACTGGGCTTATGGATGTAATATATTGCATAAGAGGGATTCCCTCTCTGCTGTTTAGTGGGTTCCTTCTTATTTCGCAGCACCCAGTGCTTAATTTGAGTGGTGGTTTCCGGTGCTCGGTACCGGCAATTAATTGTCAACACCGGCTCTTATGACAGTCTGCCATATGGTGGTGCTGTTTATATAATTTAGGGATCAGCACAACAGTTGTTTATTAATTCAATATACATTAAAAATGACCGGCACTTGTCACCCAAGCCATTCTTCTAGTTTTGGGCCTGAAATGCTCTAAAATATCACACTTGTAGGTGTATGATGGTTAGTAGTTATGTTGGTATTGGCAGCGCTGGCAGGAGCAGCAGGTAATGCAGGCTGCAGTGGCCTCCTGATGAGGGTCCTTACACTAATTTATTTATAAATTAAGCACTGCCCGCACCGGACAGCCTCCTTTGGCACACTCTGCTTCCCTAGGCCCTTCAATGAAAATGTGCACATATGCTGACCAAGCGGAAGAAGGGGGTATTATATGGGTTGGTTTTGGATCTGTAGTTGAACATGTAACTGGAAACCTTACTGAGTTACTCTACATTAGCATTTACGTCACCAGGACATGGATTGAAAACAGGAAGATAATTTGAACTCTGTCTATGCGGGACTCATACGTTGTTAAAGTTAGGAAATAAATGCACATTTGGTCAATTGAAAGTACCTGTCATTATTCGGACAACAATGTGGGAGTGTTGTAAGTCGCTGGATAGTTTTGAGAAAAAAATAAAAAATATATTAAAAAAGTTGTATAATAGTCTGGAAGCTCAGATGTCTTGAGTCTGAATTTTTTTATCTTCCCGCTGCGAGTCCAGACTAGATGGGGCTGTGGGTGCTTAGATGACTTCAGACGGTAGCTCCTTTGATGGGTTTATTAGGAGAGTAACAAGTGGAAAACTCACTTTGGAAAGTTTGTTTTAGCAATTCCTATCAGGTAAGGCTGCAGAGGTGTTGTCGAGAGACCTGCTTTCAGCAAGACATCAGAAATGTCAAAGACCGTCATTGAAACACATTCTGTGAAAGGTGAGTGAGGGTCATCTTGACATTCGATGTGGAATAAGCAGCAGCCTAAAAGGGCTGACTGCTGGATTGTATGGCCACATTTTCCTGGTGATGAAATGCTGTGGGTTGTCTACTACCTCTCGCCAAAAAGAGATAGTATGCCTGAGAAAGTGTGGGCTGTGATCATCCTCAATAATTTGGAGAGCTCTGCAGTGTTGGTCTAGAGGTTTTCAATTAAGCCAGTGGTGTACACTTTCTTCAAAGTTGATTGTCTTAAAACACCTTTTTAGTCTCATGCTGTCTGCTCAGTTCCTGACAGGCCCCATCTTTTTTTCCAGCGACTTTAACCCAGTATTTGGTTAGGTCAGCACACTCTTTAGAGAACCATGTGCTGTTTGTGTTCAATGGTGTTTTGATTTTCTTAAAAGAAGGGAGAGTCCAGGACATTCCTTGATTCTAATAAGGTTGAGCAAAAGTTGTTGGTCAGGTGAAATGTTGTTTAACGGAGTTTACCAAACTCTTCAACTGTAACCAGATTCCATTACAAATCATAAAAACTAATTTTAATGACTGGTGATGAGCATTTGAAAGGAGATGATATGGTGGTCAGTCCAAGGCACTCTTTGCATACACTGATAAGACCAGACATGCCAGGGAAGGGAACGCAGTTAAGCATGTATCCGAGGTCATGACTTCTTGCTATGTTAAGTGAATCCAAACTTGTCTATTGAGCCCTTTCTCTGAACTAGTGTTACAGTTTTTGGCTTTAATTTTTTTGCTGAGATCTCTAAAGACAAGGATGTTTTGGGGTTCTTGGAGATGAAGGGGCTACATTTTCAGTGGGAGGTGAGCTTGTGGATGGGCGACTAGTACTGGGTTGCAGTTACTAATGAGGAATGAGCTAATCAACTGAATTTAATTTTAAAGTATTGAAAAGAAGTGTGATACGTCATAGTTAGTTTTGCTGCATGGAAATGTTCTTAAAGTGTGAGCACAACTTCACCTGTTTTTTCCATGCAATTTGTGATGAAGCTTACGTGGTTGTTGGGTACGAAGTCATGCAAAATTCCAAGGATGTCCATAGAGAGTTTCTGTAATGTCAGTGATGTTGAAAATCGTTTATTTTATTTTTATTAAGGAAGCATACATGATGCACATATAAAATGAAATCTGTTGAAACGCATTTAGAAAATTTAAATAAACTAGTAAGCCCACTCTATGTATATTTTAAAGAATGGGTAACAATCGATCTTGCACACAGCTGTGCTTTCAAGCCAGTCCTAAAAAGGACATGTACATAAACGGTGAGTAGACACACATAGGAAATAAAGGGTGGACAGCAAACAAGGTGAAGTGAAGAGATAGAAATCTATATATATCAAAATGGATCTGATTGAAGCTTGCTGGGAAGACTTGGGTGTGGATGACGTTCGTGCGTTCATTACATAACGAGGCAGGTAACAATATAAAGAAGAAATGTTCTTAGAGAGACACATGCAAATGGCAACAGAAAGCATGTTAAAGGTTGATATAGTGAGTTTGAGAACAACAAAAAAGACTTCCTACCAAACCCTGGAAGCTGGCATTCACCATATTACCAGTGTGCAGGGCCGGACTGGCCGTAGTGGGCACCGGGCGTTTCCCCGGTGGGCCGCTAGGGTGGGGGCCGTTTTTGTTACAGGGCCGTTTTTGCAGCATAGCTGAAATATCGGCCCCTGTAACAAAATCGTCTGAAACCGGCCCTGGCAAACAGCTCGGCCGCACCCCCAACCCCCCGGCTGAGCACTTTGCCAGGGCCCTTTTTGGTTCCCAGTCCGGCCCTGCCAGTGTGGAAGACTTACTGCAGAAATATATATGGTAAAATGTGACAGGGATGACAGATAATGTGTGTGGGGCATGGCTTCTGACTCCCTTAGATTATTTGATTTTGGACTGCCTGGTTTTTGAATCTCTTCAGTGAGTGTGACTCACTCGCCTAGCCGCACTCACTGTTAGCTTTGAGAAAAGGGGATTAAGTGCTAAGAGCCAGTGCCTGCCTTTTAAAAAAAGGCCCACTGCTGCACAGGTATGGTATGTAGCCCTACAATGGTTATAAGTTATCATGTTTATACCTGAGTGTGGGCTGAGTGATGGGACAACTCTCTAACTGAGCCCAGTATCCGCGCACAGGTAGCCTGTCACAGATGAGACCTTTAATAAATTGGGAATGGTCTATGCAGGCCTTGTAATTTAATTGGCCAGTAAAAAAGGAATAGCCCATTTTCTTTGTCCTTGCTGTGTGAGTCTGTAGTTCTTTACTGTGAGTCTGTAAATGAGAATTAGTGAACTCAGTATCCTTCCTCCCTATTGCAAGCTAATGAGGAGCCTCCTAAAGTATGCAAGCACATGCCTGTTCATTGTGTTTGTATTTTTCCAGTCTGCTGCTTGCCTCTGGGCAAGGCCACTCTTTTTCTCTATTTTATTGATGTTCAGCAAATAATCTGATTGCACGCTGCTGGTGTGACCTTGTCACAACCTGTTTGTTGTAGAAGCTCTTTCTAAAATGTCTGAAGCTAGTCTCTCCCCAGGATTCTCCTACATGGACTTCACATAATAATTACCACATTATGGGAAAAAAATCACCCCATTTGATCTGTGATGTTAACCATTAATAGAAATGTGCGACTTCTCTTTCAAGTTCATCTAAAGTACCTTTCAATACTTGTAGCTATAACAAGTCCAGTGGCGACCATTATGAAGAAGACTTTATGATGGGCAGCTGCATGACACCACAGTATAAATGTTGTAGCATCATGGATCAAACCAGCTCAGTGGCGGCTCCTCCACTAAGGCAGAGGAGCGTCGCGAAGATTGTCTATCAGCGTGATGGACGTGCACCTCAAGTGCAAACAATCTCGCTGTCAGCCCCCCTCCCCTCACACTGGGTGCCCGGCTGGGTCCCATGTGAGTAACCCTTTACACTCTCACTTCCTTGAGGTGCACGTCCATCACGCTGATAGACAATCTTTGCCTCAGATGTCCCTACATCACTAGGTCCTGAAGAGACCCCTCATTGCATTAGGGGTCGAAACGCCGTCGCCAAAAATTAAAGCGAACCATTTATCAGCACTTATTATTTTATAAAGACGCTGTTCTCATTACTTATCATTTTTGACTGTCGACTTTACAAAATATTGGAAACCAAGTGTACATGTCACAAATATGTCACTAATGTTTTAGGTTCCATGTTCACTGGGGACACTACGCACTATTTCTCAGTGTTTTTTGTAAAAATTGCATTGTTATATACATAAATAAACATTGTTATTACCAGAAATTGAGGTGTATATGGTTTCTTCTCCTTTGGATACCGACTTAACCCTTTTATTGCGATTGTGCATATAAATAGTATCATTATTTACTATATTATTCCACAGGAACCACTAGGCAATGGCAACAGGATTATGGTGTGAGTGCCTTCTACCCCAAATAGTGGCTCAAGGGGTCTGTAGCATGGTCCAATGACACTTTTTCATGGATCCATTCCTGACTAGATCTCCCTCTTTTTATAGTCACTTGTCAACACCTGCTTCATTTTTAGTAGCAGAGACAGCAATACTCTTCTTGTTTGTGAGTTTCTCTCTCAAGTCTTGAATATTATGCCAAACATGGACACATGAAATGTAATCAAATGTATAGATCTGTGAATTCCACACTGCAAGCCAAACACCAGCCACACACACCGCCAAGCACATGCCAGTCCACACACAACACCAGCCAAATGCCAGCCACACACACTGCCAGCTGCACGCCTGTTCACACATTCCACCAACCTAATGCCAGCTCACACACATCGCCAGTCTAATGCCAGTTCACACACATTGCCACCCATGGGGCTCCTCCCCCTACATCAATAAATCAAAGTTCCCTGATGTCTAGTGGATTTCCACACTACCCCTGGGGGAAGATTGGCCCAAAACATGGCTGATCTGCCCTGGAAAACAAAGGACTTGCCTTTTTGACAATGGGGAGTGACCCTTGCCTAAAGGGCTGCTCTCCACCATACATATATAATCTCCCTGTTGTCTAGTAGTTTTCCACCCCCCTTGAGGGCAGATCAGCCTAAAAATGGTTGTTCTGCCCCAGATGGGGTGGGGGGTTCAGAAAACAGCCAAACCATCTGTCAGTATATTCAGTGAGCAACCCTTGCCCAAGGGGCCACTCCCTGACATGCATCAAAATAAATTCCTAGAGTCTAGTGATTCACTGCCCCCCACCATTGGGGGCAGATCGGCCTAAAAAATGGCTGATCTGCTCGGGGGTGGAAAACAGCCAAATCATGTGGAAATATATTTTGGGAGTGACCCTTGCCCAAGGGGCCACCAAATCTGTGGTGTCTATCAGCCTAGAAAATTGCCAAAAGGGGGCAGAAAATAGCCAAAACATGTGCCTTCAAAAATGGGAAGCGCCCCTTGCCCAAGGGGACACTCCCAGCACTAAAAAGACATCCCTGCTGTGTAGTTGGTGCTTTGCTTCTGCGCGATCGCGGTCCCATCATTGATCCCACAGCAGGATGCACTGAGGAGAGACACCGGGGGGAAAGGGAAAACTCTTTTCTTTCCCCAGTATCTCTCTTCTCACCCGATTCCCCCAGCAGAGAAATTACCCTGCAGGACGTTCTCTTCCACAAAATGCAAATGGCTTCCAGCATGGCCGCAGTGCCTCTTGATGATGTTGGCGCGACGTGCGTGCGCTGACGTCATCAGGTTGCCAGGGAAGTGAACAACAGCTTCCGCTGCCATCCCCTTGAAATCGGGTGTTGGTGGGAGGCCCACGGGGGCATGGGCGAACCAGCATTTTCTATGCGGGTGGGTGCTAGGACATGCTGGACACATCCTCAGCACTCGAACGCTAGTGCTGAGGGCATGTCCAGCACGTACTTAGCACCCAAGTGGTTAAAACCCATTTTCCAGGAACAGTGATAGAAGAAGCCCATGACATATTTGTTAAGTTTTTTGTTTTTTCCTGATATATTTATTTTTCTTGTGCCTAGTTGTAGGACGGTGTTGTTGTTTTTGATTCAGTTATTTGATTTTTGCCTGCCCCCTCCCCCAGCCTACCATGGGCCCTGAAGGGACACCAGCAATTAGTTTATTAATTTATTCAACATTTTGCCTGCCTCATTTCCTCCCATTGCCCCCCCCATTGGGTCTGGAGGGGCACAAGCAATGTATTTAATTCATTTATTTATTTTCTACCGCCCCCTGCCTCCCACAGGGTCACCATTTGCCTTGGAGGGACACCAGCTATTATTTTGTTCATTTATCCAAATGTTTCTCTGCCTCCCATAGGGTCCCCATTGGCCCTGAAGGGAGACCAACAATTATTGTATTCATTTTTTGACTTTTTCCCTGCCCCCCTTGCCTTCCATAGGGCCCCCATGGGCCCTATGGGGCATGGGCCTGAAGGTACACCTGCAAATATGTTATTTATTTTTTCAATTTTTGCCTGCCCTCCATCTCCCATTGGTTTTTAAGGTACACCAGCAAATAGTTTATTTATGTATTCAGATTTATGTCCGACTGCCTACCATTGGGTCCCCTGGGCCCTTGAGGGACTCCAGCAAATATATAAGTAATGTATTTGAATTATGTGAGGACCCCCTAATCTCCCAGAGGGTCCTCAGGGGCCCTGGAGGGGCATCAGCAGTTATTTAACACATTTATTGCATTTATGCCTCCCTCCCGCCTTCCATAGGGTCCCAATGGGGCCTGAAGAGACATCAGCAATTATTTCATTAATTTATTCAATTTTATTTAATTTTTGCCTGCCCCACTGCCTCCCATATTGTTCCCATGGGCCCTGGAGGTGCATCAAGTTAGGTTTTCCTCTGTAATTTCTAGCAAAAACAGTTTATACATGGCTACACTACTATTAAGCATTGTTGATTATGATGATGACTTGTATTACCTTGGCAATATTGCCCAAGCCTCATTGACTTCCTGCTTCATTTTTATTATCTGCAGGTGCACAAGATGTCATGTCACGCACAATACAGACATGAAAAGAAATCTGCAAATTAGCTGACAGCAACACCAGAGTCCTCTGCTAATTGTGCTAGATGCTAACCCATGTAATAAGTAAAGAAGATAGCCTCAGAGAAGGAGGTTCCTGCCAAGAAAGTGGCCAGGAAGGAGAAGAATACATTTGTTGCTAGTGCCACCAAAGGCATCAAACCCTCCTGATTTTTCCAGAACTTCAACATACCTGTTGTGCTCTTCTATGGGCAGGAAGAGAAAAAGAAGGGGAACACCCCTAGATCAAAGGTACCACCACCAAATTTAAATTCCATTTTCTCAGCACAACAGTGACTGCGGTGATGGACAGCAGTGAGTCTGAAATTAAATTGTCCCAGTAACAAACAGAATCTTCACAGGAAAGTCAACAACAGGAACCACAGCCTGCAGCACCTGATGTGCCAGAAATAGGAGCAGAGCAAGAAGTTGAGCTTTCTGTAGTAGAGAATGTTGCTGAGACTGCTTTCCATACGGATACAACAACTTTGTGATCTCTGTAAAGGAAAAGAAAAAGTACTACCTCATCTTCTCCAAGCTCCCCTTCCGATGATCTGTATATGGATTGGAACCCAACCGCCACAAGAGATGAGTGAAAAGGAAGGTTCCTGAAAGCCTTGGAAGTGAGAAAGTTGATGATAAGTCAGCGATTGTTTGTGTGGAGAGTGGCACACGTGAAGTACAGTTCACCTCTATTTATCTGGCTCTTAATCATGTAGTTCCACTAACACCACCTGCTCCCATCCTTTCAAGACCTCAAAAAACCCGCAGTAACCACCACTACTACAGCAGTCACAATTGCCTAGCTTTACCATAACAAGTTCTTCAGGCTTTGGCACCATAAGAAAACTATCCCCCCAGTTTGGAACTTCTTTACACTCAGGCCACAGGAGGAGTACTTCGCAGAATGCTTAATTTAAAAAAAGTTTGTCATGGTATGCCAGGTGGACATTATGATATTGGGGGTAAACTGGCCCATCTGAAAAATCAACACAAATCATGTGTGAGAAGCATTTCAAAAACATAGCTGCTGGTGATGAGAGAGAAGAAGTTCAACTGATAGAAGGAAGTGGTGGTGAGGAAGAAGTGGATGTTAGTGTCATGCATAGCAGCCCTGTGACTGTTGCTAGTATTGTGCAGTCACTTGCAGCAACCTCAGAATGGGACAAGGGCCAGGCAGATGCAGTCACCCCAAAGTGCCCAAGCAGCCCAACTTCACCCCGTAGGTCACTAGTGAAGGTATCAACAAGAAACAGTCACAACAACCAACTATAAAGACTATGTTCACCAAGGAGTCGCTGTACAATCTAACCAATGAGACAGTATGTTATACAATAGGAAGCTGGCCAGAATGTTAGCGCTTGACCTCATCCCTTTTTTTGTAATGGTAGAGGATTTGTGGAGTTCTTCTGCCAAATTTCCACTCCTATTCATTCATAAAACACCTATCACTCTTCCCCAAGGCTGTGTGATCTGTTGGCTATATCTATCTATATCTATGCATGCCAGTAGGTAGTTATAGTTAGGACATAGTTTCCATAGGAAGAACGTTTTTTCATTTGCCAATAACTTTGGTGCCGTTTGATGAATCTTCATGAAATTTTCAAAACTGATATGACACTCCCTGCAGCTGCTGTCTTGAAAGTTTTGTGGTGATCCATCAATCGAGAGCCAGGGGGTGCTTAAAAGCGTGTTTTCTCTATGTTAATTCCCTTTGGAATTTAAGACACGGCTACAGCCTGAACTGCTGAACAGAATTACACCAAATTTGGCATGAAGGTAGATGTTGGTCCAAGGAAGTGCCTTTTCGTGATTTGGTGTAAATCCGTTCAGTGGTTTCAGAGTTATTTAAAGAAATTTCCAGTTGTATATAAAGGGATGCAGTGGATCCATGACCCCTCCCGATTTCGTGCTGAGATCTGATTGGCTGCCAACACTTCAAATCAGGAAATCAGAAAGTCTTGGCAGCCATCTTGTGGCTTGGTTGAACCGAGTCACAGGAAAAAACATTTAAGAAAAAGGCACAGGGGAAACACCCTGACCCCCTAGGCTTATTGTGGGGTCGCACAGGGACCCTCCAAGGCCAGAAAAGCATTTTAATAAAAGAAAATTGGCGGGAGTCATGCTGGGTCTGCGACTCCCACCGAAAATGTTTAAAAAAATGAAGCACGGGCTCCCGCGCTTGTTCATTATCGGCCCCGGATAGGCCAAATCCCTGGGGCATGGTCAAATTATAATTAATTAAAGGAGGGGCACACGGGGCCCCCCTCCTAGGGTATTTATACACCCCGGGGAGCGCCGCCTCCATGGGGTTTATATTACCATAGGGGGCTGCGAGGGCTGTGATGGCCCCTGGGCCTCGGGGACTGCCAACTTCCTGGGGCCAATTTGTAAGAAATAGGGGGGGGGCTCATGGACCCTCCTGGGACCACCACCTCCCGGGGCCATTTTTAATGAATTCGAAGGCCTCATGGACCCCCCTGCCCCAGGGACCACCACCTCCCGGGGCTTAAATATTGTATTGGGGGTGCTTCACGGACCCCCCCCGGCACTGGGGACCACCACCTCCCTGGGGCCAAAATACCAAAATGGGAGGGGGCCATGTGGCCCCCCTCCCGAGCCTTCACGGCCTACCCGGGGCGCCCCTTCTGAGTAAAAGGAAGGGGGCTCGTGGCCCCCCTCTGGAGCCAATAATGGCCCTGGGGACCACTAGCCCCCAGGGCCAGCTCCTGCAATGTCCTGAGGTGCCCACCCCGGGACATTGCAGTTTGAGATGGCTTGGCAGGAGCATCGCTCCAGCCAAGCCATAGCAAACTCTGCTCTGCTTTGAGTAAGCAAGTGCATGTAAAATGCTCTCGCTTATTCGAGCAGTGCAGAATTGTATTTTGGACAGTGGGAGCTGCATGTTCATCAGCTCCATATGTCCAAAAGCATTGCTGGCTCCCGCAGGAGGGGGGGAGCCAGCAGGGACCACGGGGGCCCTTAAGGCTCCCCCCCATGGTCCCCAACGGATTAGAGTGGGTGCCCTGGGTGGGACCAGGCCACCCACAGTAGTGCCCGGGCTCGGGGGATAGGGTCTCCGGGCCGAAATTTGCCCTAGAGAGGGGCCGCGCGCCCCCCTTTTTAATTTTTCTTTTTTAAAAAAAAAAAGGGGCAGGCCCCGGGGCTTGGGGTCCCCGGAGCCGAAAATGGTCCAGGAGGGGGGCCACTCGGCCCCCTCCCTTAAATAATTTTTTTTTTTAAAGAAAGGCCGGGCCCCAGGGATGGGGTCATTGCGGCCTGGGGAGGGCGGCCGCATGGCCCACTCCCCATTTCATAAAGGACTATCCCCCCCGGGGCCTAAAGCGGCTCAGCGAAGAGGGGCTATTCAGCCCCCCTTCCCTAAACAAAGAAAATATATATATTTTTTAAAAAGCCCGGCTCCCTTTCTCCACCACTCTGCAAACGTGCTTTCCTTCGTGCTGCTGGTTGAGGGATGAAGTTCCCTTGGTTCCAAAGGGTCCTTGGGGCCAACAAGCCCTCCTGTTACCCACACAGGGGGACTGCTGAGAGGTCTTTGGAGGTCACACCCCCTTTCTCCACCACTGGTTGGGGAATGAATCCCAATTTACTCCTGGGGCCTCAGGACTAAAGTGGACTTCTTCCCCCAACCAGTAGTGCACCATGAGACGCGTTTGCAGAGTGGTGGAGAAAGGGGGCATGGCCTCTGATGACCTCTCAGCAGTCCAGCTGTGTGTGTCTTTCTGGTGGTAACAGGAGGGGTAGTTGGCCCCCAAGGACCCTCAAGAGCCAAGGGGACTTCATCCCCCAACTAGTAGTGCGCCAGAAGGTGCGTTTTCAGAGTGGTGGAGAAAGGTGACGTGGCCGCCGAAGACCTCTCAGCAATCCTGACTAGTTGGCCCCCAGGAATGTCTTTGGGGCCAACTACCCCTCCTGTTACCTCCAGTAAGTCCCACAGAGCGGGATTGCTAAGAGGTCTTCGGAGGCTGGGGCCAGCTACCCCTCCTGTTACCTCCAGTAAGTCCCACAGAGCGGGATTGCTAAGAGGTCTTCGGAGGCCACACACCCTTTCTCCACCAATCTGCAAACGTACCTCCTGGCACACTACTGGTTGGGGGATGAAGTCCACTTTACTCCTGAGGGACCTTGGGGGCCAAGAAGCCCTCCTGGTGCCTCCTGTGAGTCCTACACAGCAGGGATTCCTGAGAGCTGGTCAGAGGCCCAGCCCCCTTTCTTCGCCACTCTGCAAATGTGACTACTGCTTAAAAAACCATAGAAATTCACCGAAAAAACCAAAGGTTACAGGGATGTTATAGTTAGGAATTAGCATTTATAAAACCTTAGAAATTCACTGAAAAAACCAAAGGTTGGAAGGAAAGTATAGTTAGGTATTAGCATTTAAAAAACCTTAGAAATTCACTGAAAAAATCATAGGTTACAGGGACATTGTAGTTAGAATTTAGCATTCAAAAAACCTTAGAAATTCACTGAAAAACCCAAAGGTTAGAAGGACATTATAGTTAGGAATTAGCATTTAAAAACCGTAAACATTCTCTGAAAAAACTAAAGGTTACAGGGATGTTATAGTTAGGCTCAGATTTCCCTCTTACAAAACAAGTGAAATTCAGCCGTTATAGTTAGTGAGCTAACAATAACTCACGTCCCAGCAATGCACTGCTCATGACCTCACATATAACATCACTCATGACATGGTCAGTGACATTACTGATGACATCACTGATGACATCTCAAATGACATCCCTGATGATATCACTGATGACATCTTCCACAGAATCTCTGATGCACCCACTCACACCCCCATATAACCTTTCATACACCCACTCCAACTTCCACACTACCATTCTCAAACCCATTCATACACTCATACCAGTACTTACACACCCACTCACTGATTCATAGGTCTACACACACATCCACTCACTCACCCATACAGCTAATCATACACCCACTCACTGTGAGGAAGACCCTGCCCCGTGACCCCTAGAGAAGCATAACCTGACAACCATAACCTCCCCTCACTTACCTTTCTCATCCCAGCATGCCTGCGACAAGCAGCTCCGACGACTCCTCCCCTGGAAGAAAGAAAAAGAAAGGGTTAACCCTACAACCTTGATGCCGATGACTTCAGGAGGGGGCGTACTTATCCACACCAGGAACCAACCAGGGGCTGAAAGCAAGGATAAGACTAGCATCACAGGAACGGGAGGAGGTGACAGGAAGAGGAACCCAGAAGACGCGGAGCAGGACAGCGGGATAGCAAGGAGGCATAGAGAAGAGAAGGCGCTGTATGTGCCAGCAGACTCAGAGCCCTGCGTGAGCATGGAGCGGAGCTCGAAAGAAGAGACCCCCTCACCTGCAATTGAGATGGAAGAAACAGAGGAGGAGGACGAAGCTCCAGAAGATTAGAGTGAAGACTGGTGGTCACCCCGGGAGATGTGAAGATGCCGCCGCAACTCTGGAGAGTTGCGGCTTCTGCGGTACGTCACCTGGGGGGAGAGGAGGTTCCGGAACACATAAAGAGGGAAGTCTCTGGTTATGGTGACCTCACGGCCTTTTTTTTTTCTCTTTTGAGTTCTTTATTTGTTTATTGGTGTAAGCTTGTTATAGCCGGCTCAAGGAGGAGGCCAAACAATTTATTTTCAAGGCAAGACGCCATAGCATTCTAATGAGAAATTTGTCTTTTGGGGACAGGGGTCTCTCGGTTCAAATAAAAGGGCAGAGTTACCCATAAGCAGAGAAGGGGGGAACTAACCCTGCATGACCACACATGTTTCCTTGTCTTCGGCACAATCCCCAACCATAACCTCACGTCCCAAAGGACGATCCTACAGCGCTACTCCGAGAAAGAAAGAGAAAGAGAGAGAGAGAGAGAGAGAGAAAAGAAAGAGGGGGAGCACGTAATCTTATTGTCACTTCACTTAATCTCTGGCTGGCACTCCTAGGTGTGGTACCGGTCTCTATCCTACATCTAGAAAACCAGTATTGTCACACTTACCGCCATCTCCCTCTCTTCTTTCCCGAGATCCTGGGGAACGCTAATGAAGAAGGCTTGACCTAAAAAGAAGAGAACGAGAAGGAGTGGAATTAGCGATAGACGGACCGAATGCATTTTAAAGCCGGCATCGCCCAAAAGACTATTGTTTGTTGTTAAACGCATTTACCCAATAAAACTCCTAGATTTATTTTTCGCTCAGCCCTCCCTCACTCACTTACTAATACAGCCACTGACATAACCACTCATACACCCATACAGCCACTCACACTGTCAGTCACCCAGAGAGCTACTCACACACCTACTCACTCACCCATAGAGTCAATCACACAGCCACTTACCTATCCATACAGTTACACACACACAGCTACTCGCTCATACAGATACTAACATGTACTCACTTACCTATACAGTCACTGACACAAGCACACACTCACCCATACAGCCGCTCTCACAATCACTCACCCACCCATAAAGCCACTCATATATTCCAACACTCACCTATACTGCCTTTCACATATGCAGTTACTCACCTATATACCACTGACACATCCCCTCACTCACCGGCACAGCCATACACACACTCAGTCACCCATACAGCCCCTCACACATGCACTCATTAGCCCTTACAACCACTGACTCAGCCATTCATTCATCCATTCAGGCAGTCACATACACCCTCACCCACCCACACAGACACTCAAACACCCATACAGGTACTCAGACAACCATGGAGAAGGATGGGCCTAGGGTGCTGTAAACATGAGGGATAGCTACCATGGAGCAGGCTGGAGTAAAACAAAATGGCAGTATTCTTATGCTACACTAACTGCCATTCCTGCAATTTTTTGGGGATGTGAAATGCATCATTTGTGTCATTTTTTCGATGCGAGGCGCTGAAGGTGCATTTCGCATATGTTTGCACACCCCTACTTGCTGCAAATAACACCAGACTATTTTCATATCCCTGTAGAAGTGTTATATGCACATATTGTTTAATGTAAAGGCAGTTAGATTGTGATTAAAGTGCTATATTTTGACTAAAGAATCTTTTAGAAATGTCCACAGTCATCTTATGCTTTTTCCGTACTAACTTAGGGCCTAACTTAGATCTTGGAAGACGGGTTACTCCGTCACAACGGTGACGGATATCCCGTCCAACAAAATATAAATCCC
Organism: Calotriton arnoldi; assembly: GCA_963921515.1. NCBI lineage: Eukaryota > Metazoa > Chordata > Amphibia > Caudata > Salamandridae > Calotriton > Calotriton arnoldi. The sequence goes on along the minus strand of CAWUFW010017667.1, from coordinate 172,708 downwards.
ATTATATCCTATGGGATTTATATTTCGGCGGATGGGATATCTGTCATTGTTGTGACCGAGTAGCACATCTGCCAAAATCTAAATCAGGCCCACAGTCATTAACAAGGCCACTGGTCTGTTCCAGAGGAAGAAAGGATCTTTTGTTGGCTCACTGTACTGCAGAATGAATTTGAGCATGGCGTTGATGGGTTGCAGTTCTCTCTAGTAGGCATGGTGGGGGCAGGGGTCTGATGGGGACCCTGAGTGGAAGGACTTTATGATGGCAGAGGTTTCTTCTGGGGTGATGATGGGCCATGTGTTTAATATTGGTTCTTTGGATACGATCAGGAGGCGATTGGCGAGGTCTCTTTGGTCCAGTTAGGGTTTGAAGTTGCTGTAAATAGCAGTGATTTTGTTGCTGAAGAATTGAGACAGATTGTTGCAGAGGTCCAGAGAGGGGGTGATCAAGTTGGAGGCGGCTGCTGGTGAGATGAAATCCTTCACAATGGTGCTGGCATTGACATAGTGGGGTGTTTGGTGGTTCATATCATTTAGTGGCAGCGTCACTGGGCAAATTTGAGCATGCTCCTGTCTGGATTGTACTGGCTCATTCGCCATTTGCGCTCCAGTTGTTTGCTGTGGCACATCATCAGTCTGAGTTCCACCATGACCCAACTAGCCTGTGATCTAGATCTTGTTTGTATTGCTGTGGTTGAGGGGGGACAGGGAGTCTGCGCATGTTTCTTCTCCCAATCTCCATCTCTCTTTGCCTATTTCTCTACCTCTCTTTGTCTACCTACTTCATCCTCTTTCCAACTCTCTTTAGCTTTCCTTCTGGCTACCTTAGATTTCTCTATTTACTTTACTTCCCTCCCTAACTGGCATCATGTTCACCCTTTACTTGACCTCTGTTGCTATACCGTTCTCATTATGTCTCTGTCCATCGCCTGTATCCTTCTCTATTGCATTTGTTTTACTTCTCAGGGTCGCAGGTAACTGTCTAGCTAGAGAAGTGCAATCTTTAAAGAGGAGATTAGTGACAAAGCAGGGAAGGGAAAGAGAAATTAGGAGAAATCTAATAGTTTTTAACCAACAGAATAGTTAAAATCCTCATCCTTAGATTTTTACTTTCAAGAATGCTGGTACAGAATGGCATTATATTTGTGATTACAATTATTCAGCAACTAAGCAACAATTTCAACCACGTGTGTATATGTCTTATTTTAACAATATGTACTAGTCCACTAAACATTTAACAAGTCATACTTGGCATGTCTGTCCTATAAGGGGAGTAACAAACTTGTTAGACACTGAATTCCTAAAAAATAATGGTGTTCAAAGAAAAGAAAAATCTAATTCTAAACTCAAGCTTTCTTTTGGCACTTTTTGGCTGGTAGACACGAAGCAGCTTGAGCTTTGGCAGGTTTAGCATATAATACAATATTGTTTGGCATTATGGCAGTTTGAATGAGCCAAAAGAGGGCAATAAATTAAAATTGTTCCAAACCAGGAGGGGGGGCAAAATTATACATTGCCCGAGGCCCTACAAATCCTTACGACATCACTGCTTGTATGTTTTTTAATGTAATATTTTCTGGCTTTCTGTCTGCTATTGGTTATTCAGTAAAATGGATACTAACAGACAACACTCCCACTACAAATACTCAACTTTGTGTTAAAAAAAATCTAGTTCCAGTTTTCACCCATTCTATCTTTTACTAACGGGAAAGGTGTTGGTTGAACTGGTAGACCAATATAGTAAACATGATTATAATTTTATGGCATTTATTTTTTTAACATTTCCATCTGTATTTATCCATATTTACTTTTTGGCCATCTTATTGGAATTTATCCTTATTTATTTTGTGTTTTGTGAACAGATGAGGTGATAACTCGTATATTTCCACATTTATTTAACAGATAAATGTGCAATCCAACTTTGATGCCTGTCAGGTTTTAGCACATTACACAGCCAAAAATAGTAAACCCACATCAAAAACTTAGCATAATAGCACAAATACATATTGAGATATTCAGTAATTTAAGCAAATCTCAGTGAGCTTTGTAACTTCCCATGCTGCTAATACATACAGCTATTGGTCTAAAAGTCATTAATCTCAGCATGGCGAGTCACTCAAAAGAAGCCAAATTATGTGTATTTTTCCAGTTTTGAAAATCAATACAGACAGGAAACATATTGTTTTCTGTCTGTATTTATTTGTAAAAACCAGTAAAAATGGAAAAAAGGGAGCCCTATATATAATCTTCACTGTCCTCATTTGGAGGAACAGAAACCCTGGAATCAGCAGGGCATATCAAAATTTTTATTGAGTGAATTGCTGTAGGCCCATCAGGTCTTGAACGCAACAGTAGTCATAAACAAGACTCAGGGCGATTTGTGCAACAAGTTGTTGTTACATATACATTTATGGGACAGTGATCTACTCCGTATTGCTGCTGCTTGTCACAGAGGCAGTGGAGGTATGCCTGTTATGAATGGCTGCCCTGAAAATGGTCATTCATAGAGTTGATAAATCAATGCCATCATGCTCTTTTTTAAATGAAATATTTGTTTATTTGAGATCTTAAACAATAAATAGTTAAAATCTATCATGTGATGGCATACAATATATAACAAATCATTTGTACAACATAATTAATTATATCAGCCCTGAGCATACATAAGGGCTGGTTACGATGGCGGTCGTAGGCAACTCTCTGGTGCTGGTGGAAAACGTCCATTTAGTTACTCCTGCGGCGGTCATCGCGACCCCCATATTACAATGGGCAAAGATAGCCCTTTTTCCATCCGTCGCGGTGTTTCCGGATCCGCCACATTTTTCGTTCCGCAACGGTGCCGGAGGGAGCCAATAGAGAAAGCCTACCGTGCGGAATGACGTTCCGACCGCCGGATAGGTCACAATGCGTCAAGCAGCCTATCAGAACGCAGTGGAGAAACCAGATCATCGGAGATGGCGGAAGCACAACTGCGGGGATAGAAACTCGAGTCCGGGACACCTCCACACGTTCCTGGCCATCATGGATCCTGCTCTGCAAGCCCTTCCGCTGCTGTACCTGATCCACTACCAGCAGATAAAACGCCGTCGAGGTCAACACTACAGGTAAGTCAATAGCACATCCCCGCATACAACCCCTGTACAACAACAACACACTACTGTCGCGCTGAAATACATGTCCTGTCTACATCAGACACCCTGGTGGAGACAGGAACATATACCATAGTCTAAGTACACATGTCTTGCACATAGGTAAATTGTCACCTCAGCATCGGGGGCACCCATCTCCATAGAAATGATTGCATCTAGCCCGGTCACGTCACCCCAGCGGTGAAGCCACGGAAAAACTTGCCCACAATGTTGTAGGAGTCCAGCACATTGTCCCAGGCAAGCAAGATCATCATTACAACTTTCATAAAAGAGGCACCACTCTGCCCAACAAATCTGCAGCAAGAAGTCATGTGCATGGACTCTGTTTATAGTGACATACCATTAGGATCATCAGCAATTTTATAGCAACATGAGTGAGGGATGAGGCAAGAGTCCCTTCAAAATGACAATAGTCATCATTGCATCCAAATAAGGGTCAGTCCACAGACAATGTGGAACAGAGGACGGCAGAGCAACCAGGGTGTGTATGTGTATTTCACAGTAGTCCAACAAGGTGTTGGATGAGTCAGTGAGCCATGATAGATGACGTATGATTTGAGACACCACTGCCACATAATCACATATCAGCACACACCCCAAGCAGACATTGGTAGGCTCATCACATACAATGGCAGACCATACCACATAATGACAGCCCGTACCATGCAACACAGAGCAACATTTCTGACTTCAACAGCAAACTCAAAGTAAGCACCAGTGTGCATTTTACTCACTTTTGTACTGCTGCACTAAATGACACCATGTGAGTATGTCCTGTACATCAACTACTCTGACTACACTGCCACTTCACAGAACACCTCCACACCATTACTCCACCTCAACAAAGGTAGCACCAACTATAAAGTATTGAATGAATGTCGAAGTGTCAGGAAGAGTCCATCTTGATATCAGTAAACTCTGACCTGAGACTCATGACAATCCTCCTCTTCCTCACACCTGCCTTCCACTCATGTGAATTAAAGTGAGTAATTGAAGAAATGAAGAGTCACCGTGCAGATTAACAACCTTGGAACTGTTTACACTGCATGTTAAGTCCTTGATACAGCTCACACACTTAAACTCTGCCTCATACACATACCATAAGTCAGCAGCACTGTATCATAACAAGTAAACTATCCTAAAGTGGAGTGCACAGTGCAGGAAAAGCATGTAGAAATGACTGGTACCATTTGTACATGACATTCAGGAGGTACCACATATGACACTACACTTAGGACATCAAATAATACATGGGTGGCACAGAGATTACAATTGTATGAAAGTAACATCTGTGCAGCATCCCTGTGATACAGCAATGCAAGTAATACATTGGCCCAGAATGAGATGAACTGTCATAAGCCATACAGTGACCAGCCCCTCATCTGTGTCAACTATCTTGACATGTTTATGCCCCAGCACAACACTCATGGCTCACAGTGACATTCTCTAACTGTAAAACCCAACTATGACCTTCACACATACCCCTCATCTACCCATCTCCCACCTTCACTGCTCAACACCTGGGAAAAGCCCTGATAAAGGTGAAAATAAGGTCTATGAGTTCCCTGATAACCAATGCTACACCCTAGTGTGTATCTACAAATGTCTGAGTTCCACTCAGAGATGTCTGAACCAATGCAGAACTCAAACCAATTGCCAAACACATGTATCACAAACCACAACAAAAAAAGTCCAACAAGCTTGGCCATGTACAGCCAAAGAGTGGATAGGCAATGTGATCCTAGACAACCCTGGAATAGATAACATTTCTCCTCTGACCAACTGCACAGACAGCATCATCAAAACTAATCCAAAAATACATGAACAAATGTCAATTATAATAAACACAAACTCTGTGCACCAGATAAATCTGCAAAGCCAGACATAGATACTCCACCAGTTACAAAGTGAGCATGGTGTCAATGTGTAGCACAAGCATTCGCATGCACAATCCTGACAAGTGACTGTTCAAATATAGGAGGACATAGCACAATTGTGCACACAAAACAAGCTAATAAACAAGACTCCACATTGCCGCATGTGACATGCACACAAGAAATGCACATTACAAATTCAACACACATCTGAATGCATTCAAATACACAAACTCCTCACACACAATGTCATGCTAAAATAAATTACACACACATGGACATGTCAGTAGAAAGAGCCAACACAGGACAAAGACTGCATCCCTCAACAACAAATTCATAACATATGCACATCCCAAAAACATTACATATCAAACTCAGCTGGACATCAGGGGGACTCACACCTGGCAAGGACAATGCAACATCCACTGACAGCAGTGCATGCACAGTAAGCAGTGTGTGAACACCACCAAAACCAGTATCACACATATCTGAGTTCACCACCATGAACTTTAACATCACAAATCATCACAGCATACAGATCACATCACACTCAGGATGGGTAGCAGTACCTCAGGAAACACCTTCACACTTTAGCTATCACCCACTGCTGCACAACTCAGGAAAACACATATGCATGGAACCTGACTAGAGGACTGTGCTGGAAACTCATCTGCACTGTACATGAGCAACCATGACTGCAATCAAGTAGAATAAAATAGCACATAACAAATTGTGAAACAGTGCTGAGGGGCACAATGGTTCTGGACACAGATCATCCTCCCACAGTATAGTGTCACACAATGGAGTGGTGGGGAGGGTCAAACACTGGCAAGGCATGGAGTGGAACATATTAGACTGAAGTGGTGTATACATTAGTATTGTACAGGTGAGGAGTGTACAGAGCAAAAACACATAGAGGAGTAACTCACAATGTGTAGGCATCAAAAGCTCTTCTTGGGGCTGGTATGACTCTGAATACCACATAGTGGACAAAATAAAGTGTAAATTGACATCAATGTATGTGAAAAGTCACTTATAATGTTTGTTTGCCTGAGCCAGTCAGCACAGTGAGCACAAAGGTAAACAAGAGCCATGGCTGATCACAAAACTCACAACACATACATTGCTGTGACACACTCTGCATACTCACAAATGATGTAGACAACAAGTAGGTGTACCCTAGGACTGCAAGGTCACACCGACACACTGCACATTGCTCAAGAAACAACTCCTACATATGCCCACAATCTACAGCAGGTGTCTGATCATGTAAACAAACAGGCACTCATCAACTGGATCATACATGTGTGTAAGGGTCATGCTCAAGGGCACATACACATCACTACTTAAGCTAATGACAGGACAATCACACTGTATGAGTACTCAAGTGCACACATTCAAATGTACCCATGTGACCATGATGCCAGTCCTACACAAGATGACTACACATCTACACTGCTGTGTACACATCAACATAGATTCCACAGATATGACGGACCCAGTCCACCCCTCAAGTTATGTGAATAGACTTCTCTGCTGTAGTGGTACAGCATCCAAATATGACATGTGTACAAAACTAGAGACTGATTAGGACAAGAGTAGACCATCACAGACAAGCATCATTGCACCCTCAAGCCTCTGAGTCAAGAAGCACCAAAGTTGCTGTAACCTCTGGCAACCTCTGCAAAAGAAAATCAAGCAGATGCCAATGTGAATGTGGCATACAGAGCATGTAACAGATGAACATATACACATACATTGCACTGCATCATTAGCAAGGGCAGCGACAAAGCTCAGAACATAAATAACATTTTTATTACATAAACTCTGTATCGGCATCAAAAGTGCAAAACATTAAGGCCATCGGCCAGTCCAAATTTCAACTCCGAACATGTGTGCATGAAAACTTGCGCAACAAACATGTAACACAGTCCACTGCCATGGGAATCACCACAGGATAGGGGCCTCAAATGGGCAGTCCAGGCACTGCTCAGGGAGGAATGGGGTGGGAAGGGGGACTTGGCTTCAAAATTGTGTGGAAGTTGAACTGGGAGGGGGCTGATTGTCTGGGCTAGTCGGAGGAGTGGACTTGGGAAGGAGAGAACTGGCTGAGGTAGAGGGATCCATGGATGTGGGAACTTGAGGGCTGGTTCGACCAGGTGGAGTGGTGGCACGGGGAGGCGGAGACATGCTGTGTGGAGGCTCAGTGGCTGATGGTGAATGAGGAGGGCTGGGTCTCAATTGTTTTGGGATCCGATATCCCCCAAGTGTCTTGCCACAAGTGAGGAGTGAGGTGGCCCCAACAGCCTCCCTCTTCCCCAAAAGTGTAGCAGGTGGTGGTGTATCTTCCCGTGGGGATTTGCTGGATCTGGTGGTACACTGGGGTGGGGGTTGCCTTTTCCCCTTCCTCCCCTGTTGTGGAGGTACACTCCCCACTTTGCTCTCTTGTCCACGCTTCACAGGGGTTTGGGTGGGAGTCGAAGTTTTGGGTGAAACAGCCTTCTGAATGTGTTTGGGGCAGTTGTGGCAGGTACCAGGTTCACGGCAGACAGGGCAAGTGTTTGTGTGTCTTTGGGATCAGGTGTGGGGATGGGAGTGCTCTTGGAGGATGAGGAATCCGAGGAATGCAATGTGGATGCATGTTTTTTGGCCTTATGTCTCTGAGTGTCCTGTGATGGGCTTTTTGTGGTGCGGTCATGTGTGCTCTTTGTGTGCTGTGGTGACGGTGTATGGTGTCTGGTTTGCTTGGAGTGCTGTTGTTGTGTGCTGCGTGTGGATGACTGGGTGCCTGAGTGCTCTGGTGTGTGTGTACTCTGGTCAGGTGGGGGCCCTGGGAGTGGGGTTGCGGAAGGGACAGGAGCTGGACTGGGAGCTTGGGACTGCTGAATGGCTGCTGTCACTGTGGAGGTCAAAGACTGGACAGTACTGTGTAGGCCACCCACGTACGAATGAATGCCCTCCATGAACGCAACAACCTGTGACAACTTGTTGCCATGATCCTGGAGGGCATTCAGTAGCACAGTCTGACCCACACACAGCTGCCGCAAAATGTCTATGGCCTCCACACTGAGGGCAGCAGGGGAGACAGGGGCAGCGGTGCCTGGGGGGAAGGAGACTCTACCCTTCTTAGGGCTGCGGGCACGGATAGCACTTTGGGGAGCATCAGGGAGGGCGGACACAGAACAGGGTGTGGCGGACGAAGATGCAGATCTTGAACTTCCTGTGCCCGCCAACACCGAGGAGTCACTGCTGGAGTTGGAAGATGTGGAGGTTGGTGTTTCCGGACGTGAATCCTCCAGGGCACTCCTGTCCCCCTCCGAGGCGCTGATCCCCTCAGTGTCACTGTGCTCCCATGGACCAGTTGTGCCACTAGCTTCCCCAATGGTGTCGGGCCCCTCTCCTTCCTTGCCCTCGGTAGATGCTGCAAGAGACAGAGACATAGGTTCAGTAAAGTGGCATACTCACAAACATTATATGCAATACAAACAGAAATCCTTGGACTGAAACTCCCACATTTAACTACTTCATGTACTGTCAGCTTATTCCAAATTTATGCAATCATCAGCTGATGCATGGAAACATGCTTAGTCGATAGTCATGCTCCATGTTGCATTGACACAGCCAAAATGCTATGCATGTATCTACATTTCAACATCACATACAATTGTACGTAGGCACACCTACATGCCTGCAGGTAAGAGAGCTACACATCTAAATATGTTGTGTTACTCACACTTGAAGTATGAGCTCACTGAACCACACAGATACAAAGTTAAACCTATCCAATTGTCAAGTGAGATTACCTCCTTAAATCCACTATGTTGGGCACTGAAGCACAACTACAGTTGTACATTGGTGTCAACTTTGTAGATGTATCAATTTATTTGAAGTGCACAGCACACATCTCAAAATGCACACTAACATGATGCTCATTGCTCTTCACTGCCAGTTGATGTCTCTGAGACTCACACTGCTGCATATGTCACATGGACACATATGGTTTGGTGATGAAGTGCAAATAAGCCCCATGTACCAATGTAGTCACATAGACAATGCACAATAGCATGATAAGGGCAATGTAATGCAAGTCCTTTATGTGTTGTGACATGTCACATACCAACATCTTTACAATTGCCTGACAGGCCGTCATTGATCTAAGGCATGAGAGTGCCTTCTGTAGATGAAGTTGTGAGTGGCCTCCATCAGGAGAGCTAATGTGTGACAATACCTAGGGTCTGGCATATGACATCCCTACATTGTGCTGAATGATGACATCCATTACACATCAATGTGCCAAAAATCCACTCACTAATTAAAAGCTGTAACCACAACTTCACCATGCACTGATGCATATGGACAACCCTCCACAATGCACACATACTGAGGACTGACACTCTGAGTAACATCTGCTTCTTTGGATCTATACAATTACAGTCCAACACCTCAGTCACATCACAATTTGCCATACCCACTGATCACATACATACATGTTAAGCCCTAGTGCCAAACCAATCTCACAATAGCCAGGTTCAGCTACATTTCTTCTAAATTCCATTGTCTAACCATCCCAGTCATGTTGCCATGTGCACAATTGGCAAATGTAAATCAGCAAATGCATCACAGCATTCATCACCAACTACCCCATCAGCACCTGTGTGCACTTGCTGTCACTATGGCAGGAAGTCACATCATGTGATACCATGCTGCTGACATTAGGCCAATATGTATTTCAGTGATGCTGTCATCTGTATCATTCTGAAAAACACAACCCATGAGACAGGTGTAACCTCTACCAACTCACTGCTCCCTGAGTCAACATTTGTGAATGTCTACAGCCACTGACACATCATCACATGAGCACACTATTGTGGTAGCCACACAGCACACACAAGCCTGACAAGTGTACTGGGCTACACACTTCACACAACAAATTTTCAAGTGTAGGAAGGTCTCAGTTCAGACAACATACACAAAATTGTAGATGAAAACATGTCAAGATGACTTGCTATGACACCGTTCATGTATTTCCCACATGAGAATAAAAATGTTGTACACATGCAGAACCTCTGCACTCGACACTGGGGCTACTTAGAAGCCATTGCATCACACTAGAGACATCACAGAGGTCCAGCCTTGCTCTGGGCTGGTATTCATGCAGTCACTCATGCGCAAACTCACACTTAGCACAAAACTCACCCCCAACTTGCTGCTGTTGGGCCCTTAATCGTCCATCCAGCTCTGGCTGTGTGACTGCCAGGATGCGGGCCATCAGTGGGGTCATGCTCCTGCGCGCCAACCTGCCACTTTGAGGGACCTGTCCCAGCGTCATTTCTGCGACGTTTTTGCTGAGGCGGCAGATGTCATCCCACCTCTTGTGGCAGTGTGTATGACGTCGGTTTGAGACCCCCAGGGACGCACCTTGCAGACAATGGCCCTCCAAATCGCCTTACGCTGATGGACCTTGAGCTGCAGGCATGGGAGACAAGAAGAGGAATATTTGTAACACTGTGTTGTGTGCCAATGTGTGACAGTACATGAGCATGTAAACACATAGCACACAGATACATCAATGGGGAGCAGAGGCCATAGACAATGTCACATGGTACACTTGGATCAAGCCATATCATTGCAATGTATACATCTATGATGATGGACACACCATGCCCATCTCATACACATACAGAGTGCCAGCACAGAAATCAATGTGAAACTGTGCCTCATCTGTGATGCACTATGTGAGTGAGCATGACATACTATACACTGTAAATGATGTGTAGTGGTCAGACTCACTATGTCTTACACTACACACCCCTTAATGTCCTTGACCATTGCATAGCTACACGTGTCAGGGAGGTCACAATTAGGTACCTGATCTTACATTCTCACACTCTTGTCACAAGGTGTAGGCCTGTCTTGTGTACTCCTCAGGCCTATAATATATGCTTCAAAAATAGGAAGGATGGACAACACATATGTTTATCTAAGTCATTTTAGTGATGGTGCCTTGAAACATTGTGCATTTACTTGCCAGGCCTGAGGGCTTTTCAATGTGTGATGTTTAGGTTCAATTGAGCTGCACGAGTGTCTATGTTGTCATCCTCCCCACATACTCAAGTGCAAAAAGTTCTAGGCCATGCATGGACCATGCTGTTTTCAAAATCTGAATGCATTAACATTAGCTTGCACTCACAGGCCCATACTAGTGTACAGTAACATAACGTGAGCATTCTGAGCACTCTCAAACTTTTACTCATACACTTACCAGTACCTCTGGAGCACCATATAGCCACCCGTACTGGCCAAGGACCTCGTCCACCAGGACCTCCAGCTCCTCTGTGGTGAAGGGACGGGCCCTGATGTTCTCAGTACGAGCCATGACTGGGTCCAGAGATTAGGTACAGCAGCAGTTGGCTTTGATGAATAGCAGCAGTGTCTGAATGCAAGTGCCAGGTGTGGCTATCTCACAGACATTTATAGGCCCCTAAGGTTGTTCCAGTGGTACTCTGCTGATGCAATTGGTCCGCCTGGTTTGCATCCTTCAATTGTGGCCAAAGCCTGTGACCGCAGTGGCGGAGCACGCCTACCGCGAGTTTCAAAACTGAAATGCACTACCGCGATGGCGGTCCCCATTGGCTGCAATGACATTCGCTTAGGCGGTGTCACACCGCGGGGGCCAGGTGGTCTCTACCGCAATCCTGCATCATTAAATTGTGGCCAATGCCTGTGACCAAAGTGGCGGATCACGCCTACCGCGAGTTTCAAAATTGAAATGCACTACCGCGATGGCGGTCCCCATTGGCTGCAATGAAATTCGCATAGGCGGTGTCACACCGTGGGGGCCAGGAGGTCCTTACCGCAATCCTGCATCATTCAATTGTGGCCAATGCCTGTGACTGCAGTGGCGGAGCACGCCTAACGCACCTGTAAACACATTGTGCAATAGCATTATCGCTTTGCAAATTGCAACACTGATCACTATACATTTGACAAAAATAATTTCAGCTCGTTGTAATGTGAATTGAGAGTGTGACATTTAACTTAAGTATGCCCACACATATCATGTCAGTACACGTGATTAAATGCTTTGGTATGTCCTTACTCACATGTAAAATTTCATCCATGTGGGCATGTATACAGAATTCATGTTGAATTGCTTATCATTTTTATGAACATGACAATGTGTGAAATGCCAACTCATCCCACAGTCATGATGGACTGACCTCATAATGTGCATATATCACTGTATACAGTGGTGTATTTATGTTGATAGTTGTCCAGCTCACACTCACTGTTCTCATTTTGTAATGATGTTGTGCTTAGTGTGACTAAAGCTTGAAGGTTGGGCAGTGACAGCAGCTACATACAAGTCAGTATTGATGCTGTTAGCCACATGTTCTGTGTCAGCTACACACAGGGCGGGGACACATTATGTAACAGTGTACCATATACCATTCACATAGTCCGATTTTACAGTAGTTAGTATGTACATCCTGGCTACATGAATGACTACAGGAGATCATGGTGTCTATGCTTTTCACTTGTGCATTAAGTTGTTTTTACAGTCCTGTCAATGTTGTGGTTGTGTTAGTCATTATGTAAGATGTTACCCACATCTCCTCTCTGACTCATTTTTAACATGTGTCCCCTGCCAGAATAAGTAGGAGACGACCACCTGTGTATCGGCATTTCCAAGACCTGGAGACAATGGAGGATACCAACATCATTAAGAAATTCCGTCTGAATCGCCTTACCCTTCAAGAGCTTTGTGCTCAGTTGGAGCCCCATTTGAGGCCTCACAGAACATATCCGACAGCTTTGACACCAACAGTAAAGGTGATGGCCGCCCTGCATTTCTTTGCCACTGGTTCGTTTCAGTACAGGGTGGCCATCGCAGGTGGGATGTCTCAACCTATGTTCAATGTGGGGTTGCGTGATGTCCTGTCCGCATTGTTGACCTACAAGGACAGCTACATTCACTTTCCAAGGAGACATGAATTGGCAGATGTGAAGGGGGAATTTTATGACCTTGGTCACATACCTAATGTTGTTGGAGCCATTGACTGCACACACGTTGGCCTAGTTCCACCACAGGCACGTGAGCACATCTACTGTAACAGGAAGCATTACCATTCAATTAATGTGCAAGTGGTATGCCAAGCGGATATGATTATCTCCCATGTATGTGCCAAATGTCCGGGTTCTGCACATGACTCCTACATACTGCGTAACAGCATCATCCCACAATTGATGGAAAATCTGCATCCGGAGCGTGCGTGGCGTGTTGATGACTGAGCTGTGTAAAGTAGTGTGCTGTATGTGTGACATGCTGTTTTCCTCAACTATTTCTATTACAAACTTGGTCGGTGTTTCTCACAACTAGGTGACTCTGCGTATCCCAACCGGCCTTGGTTGCTGAGCCCACTGAGGATTCCAAGGACACCGGGGGAAGTACGCTTCAATGATGCCCATGGGAGGACACGTCGTGTAGTGGAGCATGCTTTTGGACTTCTGAAGGCTAGATTTCGGTGTCTGGACAAGAGTGGTGGTGCACTACTCTACTCTCCCCAAAAGGTGTGTCAGATCATAGTCGCATGCTGCATGCTCCACAACATGGCCTTGCGCAAAGAGATCCCCCTGATTCTGGATGATGATGAGTAGCAGATGCCCCCCCCTTCAAATCCACACACGCCCAGTGACGATGATAGTGGAGAAGAGGAAGGTGTTGACCTGCGTCAACAGCTCATCGCCAACTACTTCCCTTGAGTGTAAGTTACCATTGAGCAACTATGACAATGTCTGTTTGCGTTGCTGTTATTGGTGAAGCATGGATGATGTGTTTGGATGCTGGCTGTTGTTGGCTCACTGCTAAGGGGTCGATTCCGATTCGGGCCGGAAATCTCTCCGACCGAGCCGGACCCGGAGAGATTTCCGACCGAATCGGACCCGTGCAGTCCGACCGAACGAGTACGATGCGTCCGTATGTTATCGGACACGAGTCGGTCGGACTCCCATTGAACTCAATGGGAGCCGGTCGTACAACGCGTACGCGGGCTCCCATTGCCTCAATGGGTGCGAGGCGGACAAGGGCGCCCCTACAGCGAGTACGCCGCGAGCGCTCGCGGCGTACACGCACAGGTAGGGGGGACCCTTGGGTCCCCCTGTGTGCGCCTCGCACGGGTACGCGTACAGGGGGTCCGACACGGACCCCCAAAGTACGGCTCCGACAGCGAGTACGAGTCGGACGGCGCGAGTCGGTCGGAGCGGTCGAGGTGCGCATCGTACTCACCCGGCCGGAAAACGTCTCCATTGCGCGGTGCGAATCGGGTCCGAGCGAGTCGGTCGGAGCGGTTCGAGTCCGAGCGAGTCGGTCGGAGCTGTCGGGACGCCCGGACGAGTCGGTCGGCGAGTCCGCATCGTACTCGCTCGGCCGGACCAGCGTACGGTTCGGTCGGGAAACAGGCTTTCGCATGGCTTTTTTCCCGACCGAATGGCATTGGGTGCGCCTCCGACCGAGATCGGAATCGGCCCCTAAGTCTATGTTGATGTGTTGGTCAGTGTTATGTGAGATGAATCTTGTATGGTGTTTACTAGTGGTGTGTTGTTGCTGTAATGCCATCATATAACAAGTCAATGTCATCCTCTTGTGTCTTTCTAGGTTCCTCCGCCCCATCAATGGCTCATCACAATCTGAGCTTATGGTACATTGTAATCAGTGTTGACATTGTACATACTGTGATAAACATGGAACTGACACAAAGGCGTAGGTGTGTAAATAGTGTTTATTTTCTATTAGATTGTGTTAAATTTAAAGTGAATGTAAAGTAATTTGTGCATAGTGAGTGTATGAGTTGTCAGTGATGGTAACAGAGACAAATAGAGTAGTCACCACAATAATGGAATTACGCAGTCCAACAAACTCCTGCCATCAACATGGCAATGTGGGATTGGATAATCAACAAAGTCAATGTTCAGTGCAACACAGGTGCCATCATGGCTGGCTCAGCGACTTGGCTTTGGTTGGTGCTTCGCCACGTGATCCTCCTGTGGTGTTTCTCGGACGTCCCCTCTTGTGTTTGGCAGGGGGGGCCTTTGCTGCAGGCTCAGAGGTGTCTGAGGAGTCATTATCTTGCAGCTCACCCCTCTCTGTGGCCGCAACTGAGGTGGTGGGAGCATCAGCAGGCTGGCCACTGGAGGGGGGGTGAGTCGTCATTTGAGCAGCATGTATGTCCCTCAGAACACCCACAAGCTGGCCCATGAGAGCCACAAGTTGTCCCATTCGTGTGTCCATGGACCTCTGCAGCAGGCGGAGCTCACGCAGTTCTTCTACAACCTGGCCCATCTGTCCCTGGTTCTGTTGGTATGCACCAAGGACTCTTGCGATGGTGGCCAGGTCTTCCGTCTCAGTTTCCTCATGTGATTGTCCCCCAGTTGCCCTCCCACCTGCCCTGCTGACACGGAAATGTGGCGTTGGCTGTCTACGCACACGCACACTGGGCCTGATTCACAGAACTAACTTACGTCAAAATCCTAAACTTACAACAATTTTGGTATTCACAGAATGAACTTACACATTTGGGTATTCACAGAATGAACTTACAACAATTTTGGTATTCACAGAATGAACTTACACATTTGGGTATTCACAGAATGAACTTACAACAATTTTGGTATTCACAGAATGAACTTACACATTTGGGCATTCACGGAATGAACTTACAACACTGTTGGTATTCACAGAATTAACTTACTCATTTTGGTATTCACAGAAGGCACTTACTCATCAATGAGTAAGTGCCTTCTGTGAATACTAAAATGTGTAAGTTACACAAAATGTGTAAGTTACACAAAATGAGTAAGTTACACAAAATGTGTAAGTTCCACAAAATGTGTAAGTGTCTTCTGTGAATACCAAAATGAGTAAGTTTATTCTGTGAATACCAAAATGAGTAAGTTCATTCTGTGAATACCAAAATGGTAGTAAGTTTAGGATTTTGTCGTAAGTTAGTTCTGTGAATCGGGCCCACTGTCCCTGGCATCCTCGGCTTGTGTGGTGGTGATGGTAACCACTGAGCCAGGGACAGTGTTGCAGGCAGCGGTGGTGATGGTAGAGGTGGCTGCAGCACAGGTCGTTGTAGCAGGGGTCAGCGTTGTTGTTGTTGATGGTATGTTGATAGTTGTGGTGGTGGTGGGGACAATGAGGCCCTGAGACGGAGTGCGCCCTGGCAGTCCTGAGGGGCCAGGTTGTTGCTCCTCATCCGAGAAACGTAGAGAATCAGTATCAGAGAGTTCACATTCCGGGGGGGGAGACTGGCTCTGCTGGTTGGTGGTGTTTTCGCCAGCTGTTGCTTGTGGATCTCTTGTTGAACAGAGGTTAGGTTGTCAGGTAAGTACACTCCACAACCTTGGTGACACCGTTTTGGATGTTTCAGTTGATAGGCCAAACATTTTACATTGCAATAACTTGGTATTGGTAGAAGATTATCAACATCATGACATGATGTTGAGGTACATACATTACTTGTTAGTATTGTGACATGTAAATAACAACTATTTGACATGTACAGATAGTGTGCTTACAAGGACATGTCATCATCTACCAACTTTGTGCACATCCACTTTGTTTTATGCTTGGATATTGTCGACTTTTCTGAGAATCTGTTTCAGCTAGGCCAAATCTTCATGATTTCATTAGTTAAAATGTATTTTAAATCATGTGGTTTTGTTTGTTTGACAGATTGAACTTGCATGTGTTGTATTCATATGAGCCTACATGCTTTGAAGAAATGGGACTTACACATTGCATTGTGTGCTTTGCATGATTGGGCCCTGAATTTATTTAGCATGGGACTTTGTGATTCAAAGTGTAATTTATGCGACATTTAAATGTGCTTAGCTGTGTGCGCAATGGATGTGACATTTTGATCTGTACAGAGTTGGCTAACAAGTGAGGGATGTGCTGGTCATATGCCTCCATGCATTTTGAGAAGGCTGACAGGCTGCAGGTGCTGACTACCTACCTGTTAGGTGGCACAGTAGAGGGAGATGGCTGCCACATGGTTCTGGGTGGGGGGAGTGTTCCATCCTGCTCAGGGGTGATGCAAGTGAGCATGAGAAGGCTACCTACCTGTAAGGTGAAGGAGAGCAATTAAATGGCTGCCACATGGTTCTGGGGGTGGTGAGTGTTCCATCCTGCTCAGCTGTGAGTCAAGGGTGCCTGGTGGGAGTTGTAGTGCTGGCTGCCTGTCCACACACCTCCTCACTGTTGAGAAGGCTACCTCCCTGTGAAGTGGAGCAGGGGAAGGTAATAGGTTACACATGGCTTCTGGGGTGGGGGAGTGTTCCATCCTGCTCAGCTGTGAGACAAGGATACCTGGTGGGAGTTGTAGTGCTGGCTACCTGTACACATACCCCCATGGAAATATTGCTAGCTACCTTTGAGGTGAATCAGTGGAAAGGAATGATAGATATGTGATACATGTGTTGGGAAGAGTGTGTTGTACATAAGTGCATTTAGGTCTAGAAAGTATAACTTTATAGTTGTGCAAGACAGTACATGGCAGTGTGATGGGATACATTTTTTGGTACTTACCAGCCTCCACGCCCCCAGCTATTCCTGTGAGACTCTCTGGATGCAGTATGGCAAGCACCTTCTCCTCCCATTCAGTGAATGTTAGTGGTGGAATGGAAGGGCCACCGCCAGTCCTCTGAGCAGCCTCATGGTTCCTGTTGGCACGGTATTTCACCCTGGTCTTTAGGTCATGCCATTTCTTCTTGATGTCACACTGTGTGCGCATGGTGGTCCCTACTGCATTGACTTTGTTGACTATCCTTTCCCACATTTGATTTTTTCTGACTAGTGTGGTTTGTTGGACCATGCTTCCAAACAAATGTGGTTCTACTCTAATTATCTCGTCTACCATCACTGACAACTCATTGTCTGTAAATTTGGACATTTTCTTCTGTGCCATGGTGTGTGATGTGCAAATAAGTGACAAGTGCAGGTAGGAAGGAGGTGATGGAGATGTGTGAGGTGTGTGTTGGTGGTGTTGATGTGGGTGGTTGTGGTGGTGTGATGTGTGATGATTTGCCTCTCCTTTCAGCTGTGGTGTATGGCCCTTCACTGCTGGAGCTGTGCAAAGGATGCAGGTCAGGAAAGGGATTGGTTTTATACTCAGCTATGTGGGTGTGTCAAAATGAGATATGCCTGTCAGGTGTGTTCTCCATGTTGACCTGGGATTTCATTGGTTTTCAATACCTTGGGGGTGTATCATTGGGGTGTGTCAGATGTGTATGACCGCAACAGAAAGAACATGCACACTTGAAGGCCTTGTTGTGTAGTTGCATTCAACTGCCATTAATCTTTTCACGCGACCGCAGCGGTCGGAAAGCAATGATCGTTCCGCCTGCTCCGCCATCTTATCATAATTTCACTTGCGGTCATTCCGCATGAGGATCGGCCTTTTTTCGTGCTTTCCGCAGCATTTCCGTCTGCCGCAGTTGGATTTTTTGGTTCTCCGGACGTGGTGTACGGAATATTGTGAAATCCAACCGCCGCAGTCGGAGTTTGCAAGCATTTCATCGTAATTTCACCACCGTTTTTTTTCCGGAACCACGGCGGTCAGAGGGCTTTTCTGTCCGCCATCGTAATGACCCCCATAGTTTGAACAAATAATTTGACAGTGAGTTATATGGTATCCTGTTGTTTATAGACAATAAAAATGTGGCTAAGGCACAAGTTACATCTAAAAATGTCATCCTAAACCAAAACGAAGTGCCACCACCCTTGACTTAATATTATATATTTTTAAATTGGTCTTAAAATTTCCGTTGCAAGGGTAAAATATATCGGCAGTCTAAAAGTATATGGATCTTTGTACAGTATCTCTGAAGACCACATCCACACCAACCCGCTTAATTCTTAAAAGAGCATAACCCAGCGGGATGTCCATGGAGTGGATGTAATTCCTTTGTGAATTTGAAAAGAATATGACACATTTTGGGATTCTGGAGATTATTAAGATTTTATTAAGATTGGAAAAGGTGTCATTAGCTACCCATGTCTCACAGAGTTCTTCTACTGAGGGCTTAGCACTTAAATATAGAAGATCCCTTTCTCTTGATTCTAACCTCCCCATTATTGATAATTCTTTCTTAGAGTGGGTTAGTGGAGAAGCCAGGTTATAGTTTTTGATATTCAATGCATCTGCCAATGCATTCAACTGTTTCCTTATCTTCTGGGCCCACTTAAGATCACTTGAAATTATTTGTTCCCAGTATAGGGTGGTTATCTTAGGTTGCTCAGATATTTGCAATTTGCTCCAAAACCTTAGTGTATATATAGCCATGGTTATTGACCAGCCGCCACCCTAATGACTGATACCATTGTACATTTTGGGAGGGATAATACATTTTTAAACAACATCCCTCAAGCTTGTCCCAGTCTAAACTTTTATCTAAGCTCAAGAATTCTACTCTGTATAGACTTTTAGGGGGTTAGGGGGAATTAGTACTTCAAAGGCTACTGTAACCGGTTAAATAGAAGGCCCACCAGAATCTTGTTTAAATTCCCATAGACCTTTTATAGTTGATGATGCTTTTGCCTTTAAGCACTCTGTATGGGAGGTAATCTCAGGGATTTAGTAAAAAGCATCCCTAAATACGTATATTCAGAGGTTTCTTTGATTTTAGACTACCTAATAGACTATTTGAAGCTGTGCTTCTTCTTGCCAAAGGTCTTAATTTTGGTTTTATCTAAATTAATTATTCACTTATTTTTGGTACAGTACTTTTCAAACTCCATCAATTTCCTTTGTAAACCAAGTGGCGCACACTCCATAATAACCAAATTGTCCGTGTAAAGCAGACTTTATATGTGGGAACCTCCCATTTTGAGGGAAAAGAAGTGTGTACCTAAAAGTATTATTGGTAGGTCAGCAGGGTATAGGGCGAATAGAGTTGGAGCCATCACACAACCTTGCCAATAGCCCATTATTGATACTGATCTTCCAGGAGAGGCTACCATCCACATCCAGCTCTACCCTGGCCCAATTTCCAGTATGGAGTTCTTTTAGTATCCCCAATAAATTATCCGGTATACCCATACTTGCCAGTTTGTCCCACAAAATGTCACATTCCACCAGGTCAAAGGCAACCCAGAAATCTAAGAGCCTACAATTTCTAAAGATTTTTGTGTAATGGCCCATAGGCTAAAACAATGCTCAATAGCAGAATGTTCTGGCTCAAAGCCACCCTGTTACAATGGTATCAGTTTCAATTCTTCATCCCATTGTGAAAGTGCCTGGAGCAATACTTTGATATAAATTTTTGCACCCACGTCCATTAGACTAATTACCCTGTAGTTTTTGGGGTCTGCTGGATCCCCCTTTTTAAAGATAGGTTTTATTATTGCACCTTTCCACTTCTCAGGGTAGGACCGAGCAGATGTAAATTGTTTAAACCCATCTGTATAGAATTTCGCCCACCAGTTTATATTAGTCTTTATTATAATTGCCAGCAGATTACATGGTCCTGCCACTCTAGTTAGTTTAGTTTGCTTAATAATATCTCTAATTGCAGCTTCTGAAAATAAGGACAGTAATTTAGGGTCAGTGGAAAGGTCTTCTTGATTCAGGCATTATCTTTCCCTGCGAATCTTGATGTTAGATGTTCTACCCAATCCTCTTTGGATGCCATACTTCCCATTCTTACATCCATGCCATAAACCCCCAGATGCTCCAAAATATCATCACATAATTATTCGAAATTACCACCATCATTTCATCCCAATCTCTTGTATATGCTGTCAGTTTATTCATTTTTATCCTAGCTTTATATTTCATTAAGATTTCATATTAAGAACAACCGTCAATGTATAATATATTAACCGTTTTTATTTTTCTTAACTTACTTCTCCATTCCTGGCATTGAGCATCAAACCAGGGAGACTTATTAATCAAACACTGGCCCAAATCCGTGGGCTTTGTACATGGAAGATTCCTATTCCATTTCAAACAATCGACTGCAGCGGAAGTTGTTTGATCATATTTTGTAGTTGGAATTACTACTTGACAAAGTCAGGCTGCGAGATCAATATGATTTTATAAGTAAATTAATTTTTCAATACACTGGTTGCTAATTTTTACCTTAAGACACCTGGTCTCAGTCTATAGGGATAAAATTCTATCCTTGGGCATCATTTCTAAGTTTAATTGGGCCCTTAGGGGGAAATGGTCACTTCCTCTCAACAAGAGTGGTTGGAAGTCCCACACTAAGGGGAAATACTACGCCTGAATAGATACATATTCAATGTGACTGTTTAGGCTCCCAAGTTTGAAAGTCTGAGTAGCAGGAGAGTCCAATTGAAAATGCCCATTCAGATAGAAGAAATTCCTTTTCTCCAAATATTGTTGCAATGATCTATCCATCCCTGAGTATTTACACCTGGGACAGCATGCAAATGGGATAGAATATGCCTGCATTAATTCTCCAAAGTTTAGGTCTTCTTGACGAGGTACCAGGCTCATGTTAAAATCACCCGCACATATTATCATAGCTTTCATGTCTTGGGAGCAAATCTGCTCTAAATCGCCCATTAATAATGCTAATTGCTGGAAATCATAAGTAACTTCTCTGAGAATCCCATACACATTTACAATAAAATTGTTCTGTACTGCCATATTGTTAGAAAACAGGGTAATCTTACAACCATGCAAACGTCACTTTTTGGAGACATATGAACAACGTCTTTAGCAATCCTGGTTGAGACCAAAGTAATTAACCGACCCGAATTACGCCCAGAAGTATTAACAACTGATTTGGACAAGATCTGAATAAAATGACATATTGTTATTTTATCCCCCCCGGAGCCAAATTTCCTGAAAACATTATACATCATTGTTCTCCAACAACGTTTCAAGCTCTTCCATCTCTAACAAGTGTTTTAACCTATAAACATGCCAACCACCATGGCAAGACTCGGGGGGAGCTTATCCTAATCAAAGTCACTTAAACCACCAACCTCCAGCCGAGCTAGGCCTTCTCCATTCAAACAGTTATATCTTTGGTCATCTTTCACCAAATTATCATCTGTAGGTCAACTACTTCCTGCCCTCCTACCGTATGTGGTTGACAACTGCCGCAACCAGGGACTGGGATGATTACTTGTCTTATTCCCAACCCTGCATGACAATTCAGAAAGGATTTGGAGTGCTGGAATCCGACTTCGGATGGAGGCACTATCTGAATGCAAATATGAGAGTGACCCCTTTCTCGCCAAGATCTAGGGTGCAACCATCAATTTTTTATAAAAAAACAACTCTTGGCAATCCACTATTGTTTTTAGAAACACCAGCTCAATCAAACCATAATACTTCACCAGTACTGAAAAGGAACCCCCAAGGGAATGTAATATTTTTTATATATCTTTCTTTTAATAAATTAAAACTTCATCAGAATGTACATTGCATAAAAACATATATCAATCAATCATTACAGGATATTTACACAATATTAAAAAACATCAGAGAGAAAATAAAAAACAGATCTAACAATTAGGGGCCGATTCCGATCTCGGTCGGAGGCGCACCCAATACCATTCGGTCGGGAAAAAAGCCATGCAAAAGCCTGTTTCCCGACCGATCCATACAGCACACCGAACGAGCAAGTACGATGCGCACAACAGCAAAGAATCCGGCCGAGCCGTACTCACCCAAACCAGGTCCTGTTCTCCGACCGAGGCGAATCCGGAAACGCCGAATCGAGTCGCACGGAAGGAAAATGCAGCCCCGTCCGGCCGGACAAGTACGATGCGCTTTCCGTACGGCGCCGAACCCGTCGCTACGCACGGCACGTCAAAGCATCCGGGAGAGGCGCACATAAGCTCCGATTCGCGCCACAACACGATCCACGGCTCTGAGACGAACACGGCAGCGACGAGGACGAGGCGAAGCGACGAGGACGACGTGAAGCAACGAGAAGGACGAACGACACGAACCAACCATGAATCCCTTCGTCCCGATCATACCAATATTCTACATATACTACCGGAACAGGCACGGACGCGTACGGCGCAGAAGGTAAGCCAGACACCAACCACAAAACACATACAACACGTACACGACACATCACACACACACACAGGGATGCAGAATATACTTACACCAGCAACAGCAGCACCATAGGGGCGGGATGCCCATCACCAATGCCACATATGCACACAGGGGCCTGAATGCGCACCACCACCCCTACCCAGGGGGCAGGATGCCTACCACCACTACCACCCTTACCCAGGGGGCTGGATGCCTACCACTACTACCACCCTTAGCCAGGGGGGCAGGATGCCTACCACTACTACCACCCTTAGCCAGGGGGCAGGATGCCTACCACTACTACCACCCTTAGCCAGGGGGCAGGATGCCTACCACTACTACCACCCTTAGCCAGGGGGCAGGATGCCTACCACTACTACCACCCTCACCCAGGGGGCAGGATGCCTACCACTACTACCACCCTCACCCAGGGGGCAGGATGCCTACCACTACTACCACCCTTAGCCAGGGGGGCAGGATGCCTACCACTACTACCACCCTCACCCAGGGGGGCAGGATGCCTACCACTACTACCACCCTCAGCCAGGGGGCAGGATGCCTACCACTACTACCACCCTTAGCCAGGGGGCAGGATGCCTACCACTACTACCACCCTCACCCAGGGGGGCAGGATGCCCACCACTACTACCACCCTCACACAGGGGGCAGGATGCCTACCACTACTACCACCATCACCCAGGGGGCAGGATGCCTACCACTACTACCACCCTCACCCAGGGGGCAGGATGGCTACCACTACTACCACCCTCACCCAGGGGGCAGGATGCCTACCACTACTACCACCCTTAGCCAGGGGGCAGGATGCCTACCACTACTACCACCCTCACCCAGGGGGGCAGGATGCCCACCACTACTACCACCCTCACCCAGGGGGGCAGGATGCCTACCACTACTACCACCCTCACCCAGGGGGCAGGATGCCTACCACTACTACCACCCTTAGCCAGGGGGGCAGGATGCCTACCACTACAACCACCCTCACCCAGAGGGGCAGGATGCCCACCACTACTACCACCCTCACCCAGGGGGCAGGATGCCTACCACTACTACCACTATCACCCAGGGGGGCAGGATGCCTACCACTACTACCACCCTCACCCAGGGGGGCAGGATGGCTACCACTACTACCACCCTCACCCAGGGGGCAGGATGCCTACCACTACTACCACCCTCACCCAGGGGGCAGGATGCCCACCACTACTACCACCCTCACCCAGGGGGACAGGATGCCTACCACTACTACCACCCTCACCCAGGGGGGCAGGATGCCTACCACTACTACCACCCTCACCCAGGGGGCAAGATGCCTACCACTACTACCACCCTTAGCCAGGGGGCAGGATGCCTACCACTACTACCACCCTCACCCAGGGGGCAGGATGCCCACCACTACTACCACCCTCACCCAGGGGGGCAGGATGCCTACCACTACTACCACCCTCACCCAGGGGGGCAGGATGCCTACCACTACTACCACCATCATCCAGGGGGCAGGATGCCTACCACTACTACCACCCTCACCCAGGGGGCAGGATGCCTACCACTACTACCACCCTCACCCAGGGGGCAGGATGCCTACCACTACTACCACCCTCACCCAGGGGGGCAGGATGCCTACCACTACTACCACCCTTAGCCAGGGGGGCATGATGCCTACCACTACTACCACCCTTAGCCAGGGGGCAGGATGCCTACCACTACTACCACCCTCACCCAGGGGGCAGGATGCCTACCACCACTACCACCCCCACCCATAGGATGGACAATGCATGACACAACCAGCACACCACAACTTAGGGAATGCAAGAAGAAGACATCCCCCAACACCATGACAAGCGTGTGTAGACTGTGTCAAATGCCTACAACACCGAACATGACTTCCAACATACAATGTGACCCCCTAGCACATGTGCCACACAAATATGTGTGTGGCACACACAACGCAAGCAGGCCATGACCATTGTGGCAATGGGGTCCAAACCCCCATCATCACAGTGACCAAAAGGCAAGTGTGGGGTCCATAGCTGCAGCACATTTTGAACATTGTGGCAATGGGGTCCAAACACCCATCATCACAGTGACCAAAAGGTAAGTGTGGGGTCCATAGCTGCAGCACATTTTGAACATTGTGGCAATGGGGTCCAAACACCCATCATCACAGTGACCAAAAGGTAAGTGTGGGGTCCATAGCTGCAGCACATTTTGAACATTGTGGCAATGGGGTCCAAACCCCATCATCACAGTGACCAAAAGGCAAGTGTGGGGTCCATAGCTGCAGCACATCTTGAACATTGTGGCAATGGGGTCCAAACACCCATCATCACAGTGACCAAAAGGCAAGTGTGGGGTCCATAGCTGCAGCACATTTTGAACATTGTGGCAATGGGGTCCAAACCCCCATCATCACAGTGACCAAAAGGTAAGTGTGGGGTCCATAGCTGCAGCACATTTTGAACATTGTGGCAATGGGGTCCAAACCCCCATCATCACAGTGACCAAAAGGCAAGTGTGGGGTCCATAGCTGCAGCACATTTTGAACATTGTGGCAATGGGGTCCAAACCCCCATCATCACAGTGACCAAAAGGTAAGTGTTGACAAAGTAAGAGGTGCAACTGCCAAACTGCATGGATGATTCCTGGTCACAGAACAACAAACACATCAGTGGCAAAGTAGTGTATGTGTCCCATTGCAACATAAATTGGGGGAGCCAAATCCTGCAGTGCAAATAAGACATAACTTTGGCCATGTGCAGACAAACAACACCCATGGGGGCTGACACCGTCAACAATCATCAATGACACAATGACAGAAGTGACCATCCGAATGCAGACCCACATATTTGCACCAATGGGCACACACATGCAGATACCCTGTGGAGACTGCAGATGTGAGGCGAACAGATACCATACCATGGCAGCAATGGGACACACAATGAACAATTAGCACCAAATGAGGGCTCCCGTCCCATCAGCCTGGTCATGGAAGTGCCAACGTAATCATCAGCACAGATCCAACACACTTGTATAGCAATGTTGCACTGACAACACAGATGAGTCCTTCCCCATTGATGCCCAAACCTGCATGTTCACTGGAGATGGCCACACGGTCAGGGAAGTAGACGAATAGAACAATGGCAGGCACAACAGATGTGCAGGGGTGGAAGCCACAGATGTGAAGTTGCCAATCTAAGTAGGACATCTCATTGCCAAATACTGAACACATGACACCCTCAGATGCTGCTATGGATGACATGGATACACCACAGGATAGGACACATTCCCCCTGGACCACATGGGTTCCTGCACAGTAACACTTCATTATCATGAGACCAAATATCACCATCACTGCAGCAAGGGCATTGTTAGCATCATCAACATCATGTACATCAGAAGCAAAAGCACTAGAGAACAGAAAGTTGCTTTATTCAGCATATGTGGCATTAAAAGTAGAAGTCCGGTAGAACATAAACAAAGGCCAATGGCCAGTCCATCAACAAAGTCACAAGTGGGTGACAGTGGCAGATGCCACCCTACACATGCCTGCACAAAACCAGGGACAATCCACTAGGAGGGGCAACCGGGGGGTAGGCCAGGCACCGCAGGGTCAGGATCAGGGCTCACCAGGAGGAAGCAGGGAAGGGGTGGTGGGTGCTGAAGAGCCACTGACAACTGCAGTGGAGGTGTCTGACATGGTGTGTGCCGGCACAACTGGGGGGCATGGCTCAGATGTTGTGGGTGCCGGCACGACTGCAGTGGACCCTGCAGATGGAGTGGACAGGTCCGCCACTGCAGTGCCCAAGTCAGACAGGGTGGTAGTGGACTCCACTGCAGTGCCTACCACCAGGGGAGGAGAATGGGGAACAGGCAAGGTGGGCTGGACAGAGGGGGAGGACACCCTCACCACATCAGTGGCACAGACAAGCGCAGCGGGGGTGTGGTGCCGGGAGAGCAAGTGGCAGGGGAGAAGGCCGGAGCCTCTTGGGGATGGTATATCTGTGGGTGGGGGAACCTGGGGCAGGGTGTGGTGGGGGCACCTGTGGAGTGGGGGCCTGAGGGATGGAGGAAGGAGACCTGGTGCTTGAGCTGCAGGGCGGCGGCGGGGTCTTGCTCTTAGCACTCCGGGGGACTTGCGGGTGGGGGCCTCAGTCTGTCTGCGCCTGGGGGAGGGTGTCCGGGGGCGAGGGAAACTCTGCTCCGTGTGGGGGGCTTCCTCTTCCCCCTGGATGCTGGGGCAGCTGGATCGGAGGGGAAGAGGCCGAGGTCACTGAGGAAGAGGCGCTGGGTCTTTGGGGTTGCAGGTGAGGCAAGGGAGGGTGCTTTGGAGGAGAGGCAACTGAGGACTGCGCAGTGCCCGTGGATGCGTGTGTGTGTACCAGGGCCCCATCCCCTGTGAGTCTGGTTTCAGTCCCCTGACTGTGCGTGCGTGTGCGTTTAGTTTGTGGCGTGTGTGTCTGTGTGCTGGATGTGTGTGTGCTGGTGTGTGCCTGTGCCGGTGTGTGTGTGCTTGGGACGGGCAAGGTGCTGGGGAGTGTGGATGGAGCAGAGGCAGGAGGGGTGAGGGACTGTCTGAGGAGGGACACTGCTGCCGTCAGGGAGGAGTCCATGGACCCGTTGCCCCTCTGTAGGTCAGACATGCCCGATGAGATGCCCTCCATGAACGACACCAGCTGAGTCAACAGTGCGGTGTGCGCATGGAGGACACTCAGCATGGCTGTCTGCCCTACATGGAGCTGGCGAAGGAGGTACACAGACTCCTCACTCAGGGCAGCAGGGGACACAGGGGCAGGGGTGCGGTGCCTGGGCCAAAGGAGACACGCTCCCGAACATGGGAGCCTCCACGGACCTTGGGAATGGGAGCCGATGGGAGGGCGGTGGTGGTGCTGGTGGTGGCGGGGACAGCAACACTAGCTGGGGTGTGGTGGCTGCTGACACCCGCCTCCACAAGGGAGTCATCCTCCGAGTTGCTCTGGTCCTCAGCTGAGGTGGATGGTGCTGAGGACTCCTCGGTGTGGCTCCCTCGCCCTCTGTGCCACTGGGTCCCTCCGACCACTCCTCGGCTGCTGACCCAGTCTGGCTCTCTGGCTCCTCCTGGTCCGTGGAGCTGTCCCCTTCCGTGGCCGTGGATGTATCTGCAAACAATGGGGAAACAGACAGACATCAGTCACCTGCACCAAACGCACACACCACTGTGAGCACAGCACATCACAGAGCAAGCCCTGGCATCATTAGTTGTACATTGCTAAAAGTGCCCTAACTGAACAGGAGAAGCCAATTGTCAGTCTGATGCCAAGCATGGCACTCACATCCCACATGGCCTTGCACCCATCTGTCTGGTGTCTGTTGGATTGCAACACCCCAGTGTGGACACATGCACCAAGTACACAGTAGTTGGACAGTGCAGAGGACACGGTGTGGCATGTGGACATGCACACATCAAAGCTCTTGCCACTGAGTCAGTACAGGTTTCCGGATGAAAGGGATGCCCAGAGTCAAATAGGAAATGCATGTGATGCATACCAGCGACAGACACCATGATGCACCCATGTCCTGATAGCCAGCGCCACTATGGTGTGCATGTAGCACATGTCACTCCCCTGCAGGACCACCAATAAGTTGACACATGCCATGGCAGAGGCATGACTGCTAAGTCATACATCACTGTCTCAGTGATGTATGACTTGGCAGCCAGACAACAACACTATGCACTGTGTCACAATAGTAGGTCATGGGGAATGCAAGTCCTGGAGCTGCACAAGTGCACATGTACATCCCCCACACAACACATCATCTTAACCCTCATCTGTCCAGGTCACACCTATTGGACATATGGGAGACCTGTGACACTACCCTCGGAACCTGAGCCCCTCACAATTTGCTGTGAATGGGGAACAGCTGCCTGAACTTCACATTCGCATACCCCAGTCTGCACGGGCAGCTGATCAAACACCTATGTGACACACAAGTATCGTCTCCTATGGTCACATCTCCAGGGGCATGCTGAGCCCCTACCAAGAAACACCCCAGCAGTCCTGGCAACTAATCCACAGCACACTGACACAGAGGCAGACACCTGAGGGGTCAAATCACTGGGCACAATGTGTCAGCTGATACACTGGGTTGGGAGTACAGAGTGCATTGCATGGCCTGGAGTAGGCATGACTGTCCTGCTCCACATGAATGAGGGATGTGCCCTGGACAGTGGATAGCTGGCTATGTATGTGTGACACACGTAATCTGCACACTCCTGGGGCCCAAACATTGTTCCCACCCGCTGCATGGGCGTGTGCCACATACCCCAGGCACATGTGGTGGCTCAGCTCAGCAAGTGGACCGCATATCAAAGCAACACGCAGATCACATGTCCAAACCCAGGCGTTGTGTGAACAATGGACCCACCCATGATGCCCACAACAGAGTTAGGGAAACAGATGCTGTCCCCCACCTTTAGTGAAGCAAACTGCAAGGACACAGTCCCAAGTGACACAATTCCCTGAATGTAAGGGCCACACCTGGGTATCAGATGAGCAGTGGGCAGTGCACAATAGAGGGACATGGCTCCTGGACAACATGACTGCTGCACTGTGGCAGTTGAACCAGGCCAGAGGAGGGCACAAAGCATGTAATACAGAGTTCACAGTGCAGTCTTTGACTCACCCCTCCTTGCTGCTGTCTGGCCTTCAGCTGCCCATCCAGGTCTGGAAACACCACCGCCAGGATCTGGAGCATGTGGGGGTCAGGGTCCGTGTTCCGCCCCTCCTGCGAGGAGGCGACAGCTTCAGCTGGACCCGTGCAATCCTCCGGGTCCAGCCCGAAGGTCCTGCCACCTCTTCTGGCAGTTGCGGATCCGGCGCTTGTAGACCCCCACGGACCGGACAGCCCGGACGATGTCCTTCCAGATTTCCTGCTTCCGATGGGCATTAACCTGTCAGGATGACAAAGTGAAAAGGCCATTACCACACATGCAACATATCCGTGCATGACACAGTTGTATATACATGTCTCAATCACAGGGGCACATGATGTACACAGGCAGTGCAAAGCTGACCATGGACAGTTTGCCAGACGTCACTACATGGTATCATTGCATGGGAAGTAAAACCATGTTCAAATGCACTGTCACTGCACCATACCTGTCCAGTGCAAGTCACTACACACTATGGGGGGTGACAACTACTCAGTGAGCCTGCTAGCCAGTGGCGTGCAGACTCTCAGCCTTGCTAGTCACACAAAATGCACATTCAGAAAGGCAATGCACAGAACACTCACCTGCTCCCCTGGTGTCCCATACAGCTTGCTGTACTGTGGAAGTAGGCTGTCCAGCAGGGCATGGTTCTCTTCAAGGCTGAAGGCTGGGGCTCTCTCCACAGTACGTGCCATTGCAGGGTCCAGAGGGGCAGAGACAGCAGCAGTGCAGTGGCAGATGTCGTCCTGGAGCATGTAGTGCAGGCAAGTGAGCTCTCAGGGGAACAGCCAGCAATATATATGTGCTGGAGAGGCAGATACTGTCCCTTGTGTCCAAAGTGATAGGTCCAAGTCGTTTGCATCTTCTGAATCTGGCCAATCCATGGAATAGCAGCACCAAAACACGCCCACAGCATCCTTCAAATCTTCAACTTCATGACATACATGATTTTGCAACATTGTTGTGGGTGACCAACTGAATTTACAGCAACCGACTCGTTCGAAATTCGAAAACGCGTCCGTTGCCAGGCAAGCCCATTGTCAATGGGTGCGCACCGATCGGTCCATTGCGGTACAATGCGTACAGGGGTACAACGCGTACCCGCACACATTGAATGCAATGACCGATCGGTCCATTGCGGTTCAACGCGCACAGGGGTACAACGCGTACCCGCACACATTGAATGCAATGGGCCGGCCGGAGGCACCGATCGGTCCATTGCGGTACTACGCGCACAGGGGTACAACGTGTACCCGCACACATTGAATGCAATGGGCCGGCCGGAGGCACCGATCGGTCCATTGCGGTTCAACGCGCACAGGGGTACAACGCGTACCCGCACACATTGAATGCAATGGGCCGGCCGGAGGCACCGATCGGTCCATTGCGGTACAACGCGCACAGGGGTACAGCGCGTACCCGCACACATTGAATGCAATGGGCCGGCCGGAGGCACCGATCGGTCCATTGCGGTACAACGCGCACAGGGGACGACGCGTACCCGCACACATTGAATGCAATGGGCCGGCCGGAGGCACCGATCGGTCCATTGCGGTACTAACGCGCACAGGGGTACAACGCGTACCCGCACACATTGAATGCAATGGGCCGGCCGGAGGCACCGATCGGTCCATTGCGGTACTAACGCGCACAGGGGTACAACGCGTACCCGCACACATTGAATGCAATGGGCCGGCCGGAGGCACCGATCGGTCCATTGCGGTACTACGCGCACAGGGGGACGACGCGTACCCGCACACATTGAATGCAATGGGCCGGCCGGAGGCACCGATCGGTCCATTGCGGTACTAACGCGCACAGGGGTACAACGCGTACCCGCACACATTGAATGCAATGGGCCGGCCGGAGGCACCGATCGGTCCATTGCGGTACAACGCGCACAGGGGTACAACTCGTACCCGACACATTGAATGCAATGGGCCGGCCGGAGGCACCGATCGGTCCATTGCGGTACAACGCGCACAGGGGGACGACGCGTACCCGCACACATTGAATGCAATGGGCCGGCCGGAGGCACCGATCGGTCCATTGCGGTTCAACGCGCACAGGGGTACAACGCGTACCCGCACACATTGAATGCAAT
Source organism: Calotriton arnoldi (assembly GCA_963921515.1). Classification (NCBI taxonomy): domain Eukaryota; kingdom Metazoa; phylum Chordata; class Amphibia; order Caudata; family Salamandridae; genus Calotriton; species Calotriton arnoldi. The sequence continues at coordinate 140,795 of CAWUFW010017667.1, read as the reverse complement.
GGGCCGGCCGGAGGCACCGATCGGTCCATTGCGGTACAACGCATCACTGTACATGTGACTGGCATATGTCAGCATGCCTGTCTCAGATGGACATATGCCAGCCACAGATAGCTCCCAGGGAGTGAGGGGCACACCTACATCACAACAGCTTGTCCAAACCTTATCATAAGGCATGTAAGGATGCATTTCCTATTGTGTGTATGTTGGTGTACATGTTGTCCTGTGGGTGTCACCTGTGGGCAGCCACCCCCAGGCTGTGCACGTGTTCATGGGGACAGGATCCTGGGTGTTACGTGTACGTGACCACTGTGATGTGCAACTGTTCATATCTGTGCATGTGCCATGGTCACATTTCACGGTGGTGTATGTGTATGTCATGTCACATACCCCGTGAGTCCCATGTGGGACGGTATGTTTGAGCCAGGGTGTCCCAGTGGCACAATAGTGATGGTCCTCCACAGTCTTTGTGCATGTAGTGTTTACAATGTCTCTGATTTCATGTGCACAATGGGAGACAGTCTCCACATCCACGTTGTGTGTGCATGGACTCTGATGTTGTGCGTGTGTGTCACAGACGTCCATGTCTGTTCTGCCGTGGCAAGTGGGGCCACTACCTGTGGGGGTCATGGTTGTTTTGCTGTGGTGTATACATGGTACTCCATGTAATGCCAGTGTCCATGTGGCATTACAGGGTCCCTGGGAATGTACCTGTCGTTGAGCTGTGGTGCCTGGCGCACATCTGTCCTCACATGTCACTGTGGGGGGTTATTGTGACACGGCAGCAGGAGATGGGAACTGTGACACGGCCTCATGATATCCAATGGGCCAACCTGGGACAAATTGATCCCACCTGTTGGACCGTGTTGACAGATGTTGGCCATGTATGTACCATACATGTCCTTCCGGTACTGCACACTTCATGTAGTTGTGCCTCATAATGATGTATGTTGGGATCTTGAGTGTGTTCAATGCCGCATATGTGGGGTGACTGACAATCTTGCTTACTTCTCCTCTGCACTGCAGGGCTCCTGCTGTCCATCGGCCATTCCCAGACCTGGCAACGATGGTGGAACGGGACAGCATCCGACGGTACCGCTTCACCAGGCAGCTGATTGAGGATTTGGCAGTGCAGTTGTCCCCACATTTGCAGCCTGGCCGGCCGTATCCTACAGCGCTGACCCCCAAGGTGAAGGTGATGGCAGCCCTACACTTCTTTGCCACTGGTACCTTCCAACATACTGTGGCGACTGCTGGTGGGATGTCACAGACCATGTTCAGCCGTGTGCTCCGCGATGTTTTGGCGGCAATGTTGCTCTTCCTGAACCGGTACATCTATTTCCCTAGACTGCGACGACTCACTGACGTGAAGAGTGACTTTTATGCCCTGGGGAGGATGCCGCATGTAATTGGCTCCATTGATGGGACACATGTGGCTTTGGTACCACCACAGGCCCAGGAGCAGGCCTACAGGAACCGCAAGCACTACCACTCGGTCAATGCACTGGTGGTGTGTCTTGCAGACATGACCATCACACACGTGTGTGCCCGTTTCCCTGGTTCAGCACACGATGCCTTTGTGATGAGGAGTAGTCGCATCCCCAGGATGATGGCACAGATGCAGAACCAGTGTGCCTGGCTTGTCGGTGTGTACTGACTTTGTGCCATTGTGTGTGATCTGATCTGTAGTATTCCGCCCACTTTTCCAAGTCAGCTAATGTGCACTTGTCTGTCCGTAGGTGACTCGGGATACCCCAACATGCCGTGGTTGCTGACACCCCTCAGGAACCCTGTGACACCTGCCCAGATGCGCTACAATGAGGCACATGGTCGGACCAGGAGAGTTATTGAGCGGACCTTTGGTCTCCTGAAGAGCCGCTTCCGCTGCCTGGACAAGACCGGAGGGTCCCTCCCATATGCCCCTGCGAAAGTGTGCAAGATTATCATCGTCTGCTGCATGCTCCACAACCTGGCAGTGCGGAAGGAGTTGCCTCTCATCCAGGATGACAATGACCAACATCCGCCACCTGTGGAGGATCCTGGCCTGGACCACGATGCCAGTGACGATGATGATGATGATGGTGATGGTGATGTCCGCACACAGCTCATCACCAACTTCTTTAGCTGAATGTGAGTATCCTGAGGTGTCATGTCAATGATGTGAGTTGGCATGATGTGTGGGTGGTGCTCTGGTGCTGTTGGAGTGTGTCCATGGGCTACTTGACTGGATGTGTGTTGCGATGTGTGGTGACAGGTGGGCTGTACTCCCCAACAGTGTTGACATGCTAACTTGGTTCTGGGTGGGTATCTTGTAACATGTATTGTGCATGAGTTTTGCTGTTCTGTCCTGTACTCCATTGCTTTTGACTGTGTGTCATTTCTGTCCTTCACAGGGTACTTTCCGATTCGTTTGGTCAACTGTGTCCACCGACGACGTGATTGCACATCCAGGCTGGTAGCTGTTGTGTCCCTACAGGTGATGTGCGCCACACCCATGGACTTCCTTCCGTCTACAGTTGTTGACTGTGTGCCCGCTGTCAGGTGGGGTTACCTTGCATCTGTAGTGGTTACGGCATGTTGCAACTGTGTAATAAACCTGTGCTTCACTTTGTGATGTGCGTTGTCTGTGGTCACACATTTGACTGCCATTTGCTTACTGCACCTGTGGGCTACTTGACTACAACTGGGAATGGGTGTGGTGTCTGTGCATTGCACCGTCTTCCCTGGCAACATCAGTGTAGGCAATGAGTCAGATGGCCTAGGTGTGTATGTGTTGTGTAGCCCTGGTGGTGTGTCTCCCTCATGTGTGTCATGTTGCCTGTACTCACATGCCTGTGTTGTCCTTGCTGTTGCAGTTCGCATACACAGTGTAATTTTGCAGTTCATCATCCCCATAACAGCACCCACGTTGGAATCACGACAGAGGCAAGTATGGTGTATTAGTGTGTTTATTGTGATACATTTGTGTTAATAGTGCATAGGATGGGTTGTGTTGTACATAAATCTTGCAATCCCAAGTTCCTAGGTGAATTGAAAGTCCGGGTAGACAGGATCCCCAGTATCGGGGCCACAGTTGTCTGACACATTGGTCCAACTTGTACTCCCCATGCAATGTGTGGGAGTAGTGTTGCCGTCAACAGGGTGAACAGTCTGTGCACAAAGGTGAACATCCAGAACAGGTTCAGGCTTCCTGGGAGTTGCGCTTGGCCATCGGCCTCTCACTTTTCCCTCCTCGGACGACCCCTCTTCTTGGGGGGCCCTCAAGTACAGGCTGCTGCGGTGCAGGGGACTCTCCGCCAGAGTCCTCCTCCCTCCCTGTGGCAGTTGCAGTTTGTTCGGCACCAGATGTTGTTGGCACACAGGGAGGTGTGGACTGGTTGCTGTTCATCTGGCGGAGGCATTGTAAAATGTCCCTGTGCACCGCCGTCATCTCATGCAGTGCATCCCACTTGGACTCCACGCGGGACATGTGTGAGTCCACACGGGACATGTGTGACTCCACGTGGGACATGTGGGAGTTCAAGCGGGCATGATGGGCAGCCTGCTGCTGTTTAATGTCTCTGAGGAGCCCCACTACCTGGCTGAGCTCTCCGGTGCTGGACTGGTACGCATCAGCTATGCGTACCAGTTGTGGGTCATCATGCACACCAGCAACGTCTGCAAGCAGCGACCTCTGTCTCCCACCCCGCCCACCACCCCTGCTGACATGTGCAGTGTGTGCAGTGGCACGCACAGATAACCCTGGTCCACCTTGGGGGTTGGTGGTGGTGGTGGTGTCCATGGCCCCAGGTTGGTCCAGGTTCCCTGTGCTGGTGTTGCTCCTTGTTCTGTCCATGTCGGCAGCGATGGTATTCGTGGTGACAGTCGTTGGAGGGGTGGGTGCAGGGGGTGCAGCTGGTGGTCCTGCTGGTGCTGCAGCTGGTGGTCCTGCTGGTGCTGCATGTTGACTTGCACCGGATGTGCCAGGTTGTTCTTCATCGTCCGAGGAGGACAGAGGCTGTACGACGCCAGTGAGCTCGGCATCCTCTTGAGCCTGGGACTGGGACTCCTCAGCGTCTGCTGCTGTGTCCCCATCATCACCTGTTTTTGGGAGACACAAACAATGTATGTCATGTTTCTGCAGGCATCAATGGTTGACACACATGACAGTTGTGACTGTGCCTCTGGGTGCGGGCCTGTACATTGCATTGTCCTAAGTCGTCACAGTCAGGGGTTGATATTGGTGTGGCACATTGTCCTGCATTATTTGGGCATTTCTATGTATTTTCTGGGGTGTGAACATGGTCTGCATTGGTTGTGTTTGGTTGACAGCCGGCCCTCCTTCCCACCCACCCACCCACCCAGCCAGTCAGTTATCCCACCATGGAACGTGCTTGCGTTGCAGGGAGTGTAAGTTGTCTCTCAGGATGTCAGTCAGTGGTGTCCTGCTGTTTGTTGGTGCACATTTGCCAGCAGGGCCTTGTGCTCCCCACAGCAGTAGCCAGTGTCAGCCATCTTGTGAGTCCTTCTCCACTCCCTGTGATGTGAGCATGGTTCAGGGTGGTATTGATGGGACAGTTGTGGGGGTGAGCTATGTCTGTGACTACGACTCCCATCATGCCATTGCCTCCACCCCACTTCCCAGCATTCCCATACTTACTTGCTTTTGTGTGGAGTTCAGTGTGTGTGGGTGTGAGAGCAATGGCAAGATGGCTGACAGTGGTGTCCTGCTGTTGGTTGGTGTGCAGTACCCAGCATGCCCTTGTGCTCCCCACGACACAGCAACAGTGTCAGACATCTTTGATGGGCCTTTCCACTCTCTGTGGGATGTGCATGCGTGAGTGTGAGCTTGCTGGGCCATGTGGTGGGGGATGTAGAGCTGTGACTACGACTCCCATCATGCTATTGCCTCCTCCCCCTTCCCAGCATGCCCATGCTTCCTTTCTTTGACTCTGCTTCCCTGTGGGGTGGGCTGGCTGTGCTGACAGGATGGCTGGGAGTGTTGTCCTGGCAGTTGTTTGGCTAGAAGTCCCAAGAGTGTCCCTGTGCTTCACACAACATAACCCAGGGTGGTGGTTCTTTGTGGGATCTTGTGTTAGGATGGGGGGCATTGCATTCTACCAGGTGGGTTCTGTGGAGTTTGTGTTGGGGGTGTGTGAGGGGAGGTGCTTGTGACTATGGTCAGTGCTGCAAGTCCCCCTTCCCACCCAGCCAGCCAGATATCCCACCATGGAACGTGCTTGCATTGCAGGGAGTGTACGTTGTCTCTCAGGATGTCAGTCAGTGGTGTCCTGCTGTTTGTTGGTGCACAGTTGCCAGCAGGGCCTTGTGCTCCCCACAGCAGTAGCCAGTGTCAGCCATCTTGTGAGTCCTTCTCCACTCCCTGTGATGTGAGCATGGTTCAGGAGTGGTGTTGATGGGACAGTTGTGGGGGTGAGCTATGTCTGTGACTACGACTCCCATCATGCCATTGCCTCCACCCCACTTCCCAGCATTCCCATACTTACTTGCTTTTGTGTGGATTTCAGTGTGTGTGGGTGTGAGAGCAATGGCAAGATGGCTGACAGTGGTGTCCTGCTGTTGGTTGGTGTGCAGTACCCAGCATGCCCTTGTGCTCCCCACGACACAGCAACAGTGTCAGACATCTTTGATGGGCCTTTCCACTCTCTGTGGGATGTTCATGCGTGAGTGTGAGCTTGCTGGGCCATGTGGTGGGGATGTAGAGCTGTGACTACGGCTCCCATCATGCTATTGCCTCCTCCCCCTTCCCAGCATGCCCATGCTTCCTTCCTTTTGACTCTGCTTCCCTGTGGGGTGGGCTGGCTGTGCTGACAGGATGGCTGGGAGTGTTGTCCTGGCAGTTGTTTGGCTAGAAGTCCCAAGAGTGTCCCTGTGCTTCACACAACATAACCCAGGGTGGTGGTTCTTTGTGGGATCTTGTGTTAGGATGGGGGGCATTGCATTCTACCAGGTGGGTTCTGTGGAGTTTGTGTTGGGGGTGTGTGAGGGGAGGTGCTTGTGACTATGGTCAGTGCTGCAAGTCCCCCTTCCCACCCAGCCAGCCAGATATCCCACCATGGAACGTGCTTGCATTGCAGGGAGTGTAAGTTGTCTCTCAGGATGTCAGTCAGTGGTGTCCTGCTGTTTGTTGGTGCACAGTTGCCAGCAGGGCCTTGTGCTCCCCACAGCAGTAGCCAGTGTCAGCCATCTTGTGAGTCCTTCTCCACTCCCTGTGATGTGAGCATGGTTCAGGGTGGTGTTGATGGGACAGTTGTGGGGGTGACCAATATCAGTGACTACGACTCCCATCATGCTATTGCCTCCACCCCCTTCCCAGCATGCCCATGCTTCCTTCCTTTTGATTCTGCTTCCCTGTGGGGTGGGCTGGCTGTGCTGACAGGATGGCTGGGAGTGTTGTCCTGGCAGTTGTTTGGCTAAGAGTCCCAAGAGTGTCCCTGTGCTTCACACAACATAACCCAGGGTGGTGGTTCTTTGTGGGATCTTGTGTTAGGATGGAGGGCATTGCATTCTACCAGGTGGGTACTGTGGAGTTTGTGTTGGGGGTGTGTGAGGGGAGGTGCTTGTGACTATGGTTAGTGCTGCAAGTCCTCCTTCCCACCCAGCCAGCCTGCCAGTTATCCCACCATGGAACGTGCTTGCATTGCAGGAGTGTAAGTTGTCTCTCAGGATGTCAGTCAGTGGTGTCCTGCTGTTTGTTGGTGCACAGTTGCCAGCAGGGCCTTGTGCTCCCCACAGCAGTAGCCAGTGTCAGCCATCTTGTGAGTCCTTCTCCACTCCCTGTGATGTGCGCATGGTTCATGGTGGTGTTGATGGGACAGTTGTGGGGGGCAATATGTGTGACTGCGACTCCCATGATGCTATTGGCTACACTGACTTGGCCAGCATACACAGAATTCCTTCCTTTGAGTGGTCTTCACTGTGTGTTGGTGTTGTTGTGGTGGCTACATGTGTGGATGTGTTTGTTAGTTCTATTTGTGCCACTGCCTAGCTGTAGTTGTGGTTGTGTTTGTACATGTGTTGGCACAGTTGGATGTGACTTTTTGATGTCATGTGTTGTGTTTATCTGACTGACATACACATTTTGGGATGATTCTGTTCTAGTTGCTGTGTAATTGCTATGAGTGCATGGTTTGACTCTCCCTTGACAGTGATGTGTGTGTTTTGTGGCAGTATATTGTGTACATTTGTTGTGTACTCACCAGGCTCTGGGATGTCCTCTAGTCCATATACGCTCACTGGCGGAAGGATGGCCCGCACCTTCTCCTCCCAGGGCCTGAGGTATATTGGCTTGGCAGGAGGGCCACTGCCGGTGTATTGGCTGTTGATGTAGTCTTTCTTCAGCATGTCCCGTACCCTCCTGCGCACGTCATACCACCTGTTCTGGATGTCCGTCTTTGTGCGCCGACATGGTGATTGGGCGTTCACCCTGTTGATGATCCTCTCCCACATCTTGGTTTTCTGCGACATGGGGGTCTGTTGGACCAGTGTGCCAAACAGCTGTGGCTCCACCCTGAGGATCTCGTCTACCATGACTTCCAATTCACTATCTAGGAACTTGGGATTCTTCTTGGGGGGCATGGTGATGGGTGGTGATGGTGGGTGATGTGTGTGTTGGTGTGCAGGTGAGGGTGGTGAGTGTGTGTTTTGCTGGGTGTATGTGAGGTAGGTATTTGTTGGTGTGCTGATGGTGTGTGGCTTGTGTGAGGGATGAGCTGTGGCTGTGTGGTTGCTTTCTCTTGGGTGCTGGCAGTGGAATGGCATTTGCAAAGGCTCATGGTAGTGATTTGTGTCCTTTATATAGGTGGAGTTGTGGGTGTGTCTTTGTTCTCTGTCCCCACCCCCCCCAGTATTTATTGGCTTGGTAATTGCTTGTTTGGCCTTTTTTTTGGGTGATTTTTCCTTTGTGCTGTTTGTGTATGTTGGAAACGTTCTTGTGACTGAGTCGGACCCTGCATTGGTCTCGTACGGTGTTCTCCGTTTCGTTCACTCTGTGTTTGTGCAGTTTTCTATGCTGCGTACGCGTCGGTCGCGGTGTATTGTGTTGCTTCGGCTCGGTTTTGTATGCGTGTCGGTCGTACGGCTTGGCCTCCGTCCGACTCGCTCGTGGTTTTCGCGCCTTGCATCGTACTTTGCGGTTTGGAGTTCGCGTGTACGTTTCGGTCGGATTTGTTCCGGGTGCGTGTCGGTCGGTTGGATTCGCGTGTTTTTCCGGCCGGATTGCTGTTTTCCGTGCGGCTCGGTCGGTCGACTTTGTTTCGGTACGTGTCGGTCGGATTTTTCGCGCCTTGCATCGTACTTGGCATGTCGTGCGCCACGGGTACGTGTCGGTCGGTATTTTTTCCGGATCCGAGTCGGTCGGTGCTTTTTCCGGCCCGAATCGGAATCGACCCCTTAATCTTTTACAATAGTTATTCCATCCTGAATCATTGACAGTATTGACAGTATTGGTAATATTTTAATATCTTTATCATCAATGCTATTTGTTCCGTGGATATAACATCTAAAAAAGCAGCGTCGACGCGTTTCGGTGGTATCTACCCCACATAAGACCACCTTCTTCAGGACAACGTATTTCTATCTCTCTTCCCAATTCATAACCTGTTAAAAATAAATTAAATATAAACTCCTTTTTATCAAAATATGAAGTGAAAAATATATATATAACAAATCCTATATTGTGCTATTATCATCATTATTACAATTACAATTACAAACAAAAAAATTCTGGTGCTGTTTTAATTAACATAGCCACATTACCCTTGTTTTCCCATCTCAGACCGTGAAGAAGAATTATCTATCATTCATCCATTCAACCATCTCTTTTATTAATAATGTCTAAAATAAATTTGATGCAAAACCTGATAAAAAAACTCACCTATTTTATTAAGGTGATTATCACATAGGTGAATCGTTCTATGTATTCTTGGGAATTAGACCACCTAAAAATATGTAATAAATCATAATTACATATAAGAGAGATGGATATCTTGTATAATATTCACATCTATTGTCTATTTATCCTTACTTTTGTCTGGCGGTTTTAATCTTGCCCAGTTCTTATTTCAAATGCCCGAATGACATCTTATTAAAAACAAACATGTGCCGATCAATAGTCGGTTCTGTAATTACCAATATAGAAAGAAATTTATTAGTATTATCATAACATATTATTTAATTTTTCTATGAGCCTTATAGGTTAAAACCAACCTTATGTTCAATTTTTCATCTGGCAGTACATTTCTTGAACCTATTCCACCTAATGAGGCATGAGAGGGATACGCCGAAAACACAGCCTGTGGAACCGCTCAATGGTCGGTCCAATATACACTTCTCGCCTAATAATACAAAACAAGAGTGTAACAGCAACAAATAAATGCTGTAACTGCATTTAATGTCATGCTCAATTTCCTTTACCTGACATAATACCTAAATAACCTTTATTTTTAAAAAAACTCATTAGTTCTTTTATATAAAAATAAATTAAAGAGCAATTTCAATATTGCACCCTCTCACAATTACGAATATCACTTCAATATTAAAAGCTCATATTATCAACCTAAATAAGTCGTCATGAGAGGCCCCAAAAGATGCACATCTTCTCTCTACATTACTCGTGTTTCTAAATATGCGTCTTTCATAAGCATTTTATACAAACATCAAGTATTATATTCCCTCGTTAAAAAATACAAAAACCTATTGTTTACTAACCTAGTGTAGAAATAATGTAAAGCGTCAATTTCCAATTTCTACGTCCTTCTATTTTTTAAAAGACGTCGTTTGTTAACCACGATAGTGCTCAATGCATTCCTTGTTTAAAGGAAACATGAAATAGATATGGACGATACGTTACTAATTAGAATGGAAATTATACTGGTGAGCAAACACAAATCCTCCCTGGTCCTACGGGATACACTCCTTACCTCGTTTCTTTGTCGGTTCTGTGGCAAAAAATACTCCGCGTCTCGATGAGCGCTGAAAAGATTTTGAATCTGCAGCCCATCGTTTCATATGCCGGTGAAAACGCATAACGTGACGTAATGACGTCATCGGTACGCGTCCATTTACTCCATAGTGGCGTGAAATTATCAGCGCCATATTGGAGGATACTAATACCTGATACATAAGGCGTTCAATGACAATAATAACGTCATATTTTAAACACCCGTTCTCTTCATTTGAGGCATAGTCTTTTCCAATGCCATTATATATTATACAGCCTATCATTTCATATACCGGGAAAGAAAGGAATGTAGAGTAACGAAATAACGTCATCAGTACGCGACCATGCACTTCACAGTGACAATTATCAACACCATATTAGAGCGGGGTCTAATCATACAAATATTTAAAACATTAAGTGACGTAAAAACGTCGTTTTAAAACACCAGTTCTATTTATAAGTGCGTGGCGCAAATTATCAACAATTTAAGGATATAATACAATCGTATTTTCCAAACCTCATTTATTTATCCATTGTAGATAGATTGAATCTAAGCCCTTATTTAGTATGCTGAACCCAGGTGTATTAAAGGTTCAGAAATATACAGAAACATATAGGGGCCGATTCCGATTCGGGCCGGAAAAAGCACCGACCGACACGGAGCCGGAAAAATTACCGACCGACACGTACCAGTGGCGCCCGACACGCCAAGTACGATGCAAGCCGGAAAAACACGCGAATCCAACCGACCGACACGCACCCGGAACAAATCCGACCGAAACGTACACGCGAACTCCAAACCGCTAAGTACGATGCAAGGCGAAAACCACGAGCGAGTCGGACGGAGGACAAGCCGTACGACCGACACGCATACAAAACCGAGCCGAAGCAACACAATACACCGCGACCGACGCATATGCAGCATAGAAAACTGCACAAACACAGCGTGAACGAAACGGAAAACACCGTACGAGACCAATGCAGGGTCTGACTCGGTCACAAGAACGTTTCCAACATACACAAACAGCACAAAGGAAAAATCAACCAAAAAAAGGCCAAACAAGCAATTACCAAGCCAATAAATACTGGGGGGTGGGGACAGAGAACAAAGACACACCCACAACTCCACCTATATAAAGGACACAAATCACTACCATGAGGCTTTGCAAATGCCATTTCACTGCCAGCACCCAAGAGAAAGCAACCACACACCCACAGCTCATCCCTCACACAAGCCACACACCATCAACACACCAACAAATACCTACCTCACATACACCCAGCACAACACACACCCACACACCCTCACCTGCACACCAACACACACATCACCCACCATCACCACCCATCACCATGCCCCCCAAGAAGAATCCCAAGTTCCTAGATAGTGAATTGGAAGTCATGGTAGACGAGATCCTCAGGGTGGAGCCACAGCTGTTTGGCACTCTGGTCCAACAGACCCCCATGTCGCAGAAAACCAAGATGTGGGAGAGGATCATCAACAGGGTGAACGCCCAATCACCATGTCGGCGCACAAAGACGGACATCCAGAACAGGTGGTATGACGTGCGCAGGAGGGTACGGGACATGCTGAAGAAAGACTACATCAACAGCCAACACACCGGCAGTGGCCCTCCTGCCAAGCCAATATACCTCAGGCCCTGGGAGGAGAAGGTGCGGGCCATCCTTCCGCCAGTGAGCGTATATGGACTAGAGGACATCCCAGAGCCTGGTGAGTACACAACAAATGTACACAATAAACTGCCACAAAACACACACATCACTGTCAAGGGGAGAGTCAAACCATGCACTCATAGCAATTACACAGCAACTAGAACAGAATCATCCCAAAATGTGTATGTCAGTCAGATAAACACAACACATGCCATCAAAAAAGTCACATCCAACTGTGCCAACACATGTACAAACACAACCACAACTACAGCTAGGCAGTGGCACAAATAGAACTAACACACACATCCACACATGTAGCCACCACAACAACACCAACACACAGTGAAGACCACTCAAAGGAAGGAATTCTGTGTATGCTGGCCAAGTCAGTGTAGCCAATAGCATCATGGGAGTCGCAGTCACACATATTGCCCCCCCCCACAACTGTCCCATCAACACCACCCTAAACCATGCTCACATCACAGGGAGTGGAGAAGGACTCACAAGATGGCTGACACTGGCTACTGCTGTGGGGAGCACAAGGCCCTGCTGCCAACTGTGCACCAACAAACAGCAGGACACCACTGACTGACATCCTGAGAGACAACTTACACTCCCTGCAATGCAAGCACGTTCCATGGTGGGATATCTGGCTGGCTGGGTGGGAAGGGGGACTTGCAGCACTGACTATAGTCACCAGCACCTCCCCTCACCCCCCCCAACACAAACTCCACAGTACCCACCTGGTAGAATGCAATGCCCTCCATCCTAACACAAGATCCCACAAAGCACCACCACCCTGGGTTATGTTGTGTGAAGCACAGGGACACTCCTGGGACTCTTAGCCAAACAACTGCCAGGACAACACTCCCAGCCATCCTGTCAGCACAGCCAGCCCACCCCACAGGGAAGCAGAGTCAAAAGGAAGGAAGCATGGGCATGCTGGGAAGGGGGTGGAGGCAATAGCATGATGGGAGTCGTAGTCACAGACATAGCTCACCCCCACAACTGTCCCATCAACACCACCCTGAACCATGCTCACATCACAGGGAGTGGAGAAGGACTCACAAGATGGCTGACACTGGCTACTGCTGTGGGGAGCACAAGGCCCTGCTGCCAACTGTGCACCAACAAACAGCAGGACACCACTGACTGACATCCTGAGAGACAACTTACACTCCCTGCAATGCAAGCACGTTCCATGGTGGGATATCTGGCTGGCTGGGTGGGAAGGGGGACTTGCAGCACTGACTATAGTCACCAGCACCTCCCCTCACCCCCCCCCAACACAAACTCCACAGTACCCACCTGGTAGAATGCAATGCCCTCCATCCTAACACAAGATCCCACAAAGCACCACCACCCTGGGTTATGTTGTGTGAAGCACAGGGACACTCCTGGGACTCTTAGCCAAACAACTGCCAGGACAACACTCCCAGCCATCCTGTCAGCACAGCCAGCCCACCCCACAGGGAAGCAGAGTCAAAAGGAAGGAAGCATGGGCATGCTGGGAAGGGGGTGGAGGCAATAGCATGATGGGAGTCGTAGTCACAGCCCTACATCCCCCACCACATGGCCCAGCAAGCTCACACTCACGCATGCACATCCCACAGAGAGTGGAAAGGCCCATCAAAGATGTCTGACACTGTTGCTGTGTCGTGGGGAGCACAAGGGCATGCTGGGTACTGCACACCAACCAACAGCAGGACACCACTGTCAGCCATCTTGCCATTGCCCTCACACCCACACCCACTGAACTCCACACAAAAGCAAGTAAGTATGGGAATGCTGGCAAGTGGGGTGGAGGCAATGGCATGATGGGAGTCGTAGTCACAGACATTGCTCACCCTCACAACTGTCCCATCAACACCACCCTGAACCATGCTCACATCACAGGGAGTGGAGAAGGACTCACAAGATGGCTGACACTGGCTACTGCTGTGGGGAGCACAAGGCCCTGCTGCCAACTGTGCACCAACAAACAGCAGGACACCACTGACTGACATCCTGAGAGACAACTTACACTCCCTGCAATGCAAGCACGTTCCATGGTGGGATAACTGACTGGCTGGGTGGGTGGGTGGGAAGGAGGTCTGGCTGTCAACCAAACACAATGAATGCAGACCATGTTCACACCCCAGAGAATACATAGAAATGCCCAAATAATGCAGGACAATGTGCCACACCAATATCAACCCCTGACTGTGACGACTTAGGACAATACAATGTACAGGCCCGCACCCCGAGGCACAGTCACAACTGTCAGGTGTGTCAACCACTGATGCCTGCAGAAACATGACATACATTGTTTGTGTCTCCCAAAAACAGGTGATGATAGGGACACAGCAGCAGACGCTGAGGAGTCCCAGTCCCAGGCTCAAGAGGATGCCGAGCTCACTGGCGTCGTACAGCCTCTGTCCTCCTCGGACGATGAACAACCTGGCACATCCGGTGCAAGTCAACATGCCGCACCAGCAGGACCACCAGCTGCAGCACCAGCAGGTCCACCAGCTGCACCCCCTGCACCCACCCCTCCAACGACTGTCACCACGAATACCATCCCTGCCGACATGGACGGAATAAGGAGCAACACCAGCGCAGTGACCCTGGACCAACCTGGGGCCATGGACACCACCACCACCACCAACCCCCAAGGTGGACCAGGGTTATCTGTGCGTGCAACTGCACACACTGCACATGTCAGCAGGGGTGGTGGGAGGGGTGGGAGACAGAGGTCGCTGCTTGCAGACGTTGCTGGTGTGCATGAAGACCCACAACTGGTACGCATAGCTGATGCGTACCAGTCCAGCACCGGAGAGCTCAGCCAGGTAGTGGGGCTCCTCAGAGACATCAAACAGCAGCAGGCTGCCCATCATGCCCGCTTGGACTCCCACATGTCCCACGTGGAGTCACACATGTCACGTGTGGACTCCCACATGTCCCGCGTGGAGTCCAAGTGGGATGTACTACATGAGATGACGGCGGTGCACAGGGACATTTTACAATGCCTCCGCCAGATGAACAGCAACCAGTCCACACCTCCCTGTGTGCCAACAACATCTGGTACCGAACAAACTGCAACTGCCACAGGGAGGGAGGAGGACTCTGGCGGAGAGTCCCCTGCACCGCAGCAGCCTGCACTTGAGGCCCCCCCCAAGAAGAGGGGTCGTCCGAGGAGGGAAAAGTGAGAGGCTGATGGCCAAGCGCAACTCCCAGGAAGCCTGAACCTGTTCTGGATTTTCGCCTTTGTGCACAGACTGTTCACCCTGTTGATGGCAACACTACTCCCACACATTGCATGGGGAGTACAAGTTGGAACAATGTGTCAGACAACTGTGGCCCCGATACTGGGGATCCTGTCTACCTGGACTTTCAATTCACCTAGGAACTTGGGATTGCAAGATTCATGTACAGCACAACCCATCCTATGCACTATTAACACAGATGTATCACAATAAACACACTAATACACCATACTTGCCTCTGTCGTGATTCCAACGTGGGTGCTGTTATGGGGATGATGAACTGCAAAATTACACTGTGTATGCGAACTGCAACAGCAAGGACAACACAGGCATGTGAGTACAGGCAACGTGACACATATGAGGGAGACACACCACCAGGGGTACACAACACATACACACCTAGGCCATCTGACTCATTGCCTACACTGATGTTGCCAGGGAAGACGGTGCAATGCACAGACACCACACCCATTCCCAGTTGTAGTCAAGTAGCCCACAGGTGCAGTAAGCAAATGGCAGTCAAATGTGTGACCACAGACAACGCACATCACTAAGTGAAACACAGGTTTATTACACAGTAGCAACATGCCGTAACCACTACAGATGCAAGGTAACCCCACCTGGTAGCGGGCACACATTCAACAACTGTAGACGGAAGGAAGTCCATGGGTGTGGCGCACATCACCTGTAGGGACACAACAGCTACCAGCCTGGATGTGCAATCACGTCGTCGGTGGACACAGTTGACCAAACGAATCTGAAAGTACCCTGTGAAGGACAGAAATGACACACAGTCAAAAGCAATGCAGTACAGGACAGATCAGCAAAACTCATGCACAATACATGTTACAAGATACCCACCCAGAACCAAGTTAGCATGTCAACACTGTTGGGGAGTACAGCCCACCTGTCACCACACATCGCAACACACATCCTGTCAAGTAGCCCATGGACACACTCCAACAGCACCAGAGCACCACCCACACATCATGCCAACTCACATCATTCACATGACACCTCAGGATACTCACATTCAGCTAAAGAAGTTGGTGATGAGCTGTGTGCGGACATCACCATCACCATCATCATCATCATCATCGTCACTGGCATCGTGGTCCAGGCCAGGATCCTCCACAGGTGGCGGATGTTGGTCATCGTCATCCTGGATGAGAGGCAACTCCTTCCGCACTGCCAGGTTGTGTAGCATGCAGCAGACGATGATAATCTTGCACACTTTCGCAGGGGCATATGGGAGGGACCCTCCGGTCTTGTCCAGGCAGCGGAAGCGGCTCTTCAGGAGACCAAAGGTCCGCTCAATCACTCTCCTGGTCCGACCATGTGCCTCATTGTAGCGCATCTGGGCAGGTGTCACAGGGTTCCTGAGGGGTGTCAGCAACCACGGCATGTTGGGGTATCCCGAGTCACCTACGGACAGACAAGTGCACATCAGCTGACTTGGAAAAGTGGGCGGAATACTACAGATCAGATCACACACAATGGCACAAAGTCAGTACACACCGACAAGCCAGGCACGCTGGTTCTGCATCTGTGCCATCATCCTGGGGATGCGACTACTCCTCATCACAAAGGCATCGTGTGCTGAACCAGGGAAACGAGCACACACGTGTGTGATGGTCATGTCTGCAAGACACACCACCAGTGCATTGACCGAGTGGTAGTGCTTGCGGTTCCTGTAGGCCTGCTCCTGGGCCTGTGGTGGTACCAAAGCCACATGTGTCCCATCAATGGAGCCAATGACATGCGGCATCCTCCCCAGGGCATAAAAGTCACTCTTCACGTCAGTGAGTCGTCGCAGTCTAGGGAAATAGATGTACCGGTTCAGGAAGAGCAACATTGCCGCCAAAACATCGCGGAGCACACGGCTGAACATGGTCTGTGACATCCCACCAGCAGACGCCACAGTATGTTGGAAGGTACCGGTGGCAAAGAAGTGTAGGGCTGCCATCACCTTCACCTTGGGGGTCAGCGCTGTAGGATACGGCCGGCCAGGCTGCAAATGTGGGGACAACTGCACTGCCAAATCCTCAATCAGCTGCCTGGTGAAGCGGTACCGTCGGATGCTGTCCCGTTCCACCATCGTTGCCAGGTCTGGGAATGGCCGATGGACAGCAGGAGCCCTGCAGTGCAGAGGAGAAGTAAGCAAGATCGTCAGTCACCCCACATATGCGGCATTGAACACACTCAAGATCCCAACATACATCATCATGAGGCACAACTACATGAAGTGTGCAGTACCGGAACGACATGTATGGTACATACATGGCCAACATCTGTCAACACGGTCCTACAGGTGGCATCAATTTGTCCCAGGTTGGCCCATTGGATATCATGATGCTGTGTCACAGTCACCCCCCACAGTGACATGTGAGGACAGATGTGCCCCAGGCACCACAGCTCAACGACAGGCACATTCCCAGGGACCCTGTAATGCCACATGGACACTGGCATCACCTGGAGTATCATGTGTACACCACAGCAAAACAAACATGACCCCCACAGGTAGTGGCCACACTTGCCATGGCAGGACAGCCATGGACGTCTGTGACACACACGCACAACATCAGAGTCCATGCACACACAACGTGGATGTGGAGACTGTCTCCCATTGTGCACATGAAATCAGAGACATTGTAAACACTACATGCACAAAGACTGTGGAGGGCCATCACTATTGTGCCACTGGGACACCCTGGCTCAAACATACCGTCCCACATGGGACTCACGGGGTATGTGACATGACATACACAAACACCACTGTGAAATGTGACCATGACACATGCACAGATATGAACAGTTGCACATCACAGTGGTCACGTACACGTAACACCCAGGATCCTGTCCCCATGAACACGTGCACAGCCTGGGGGTGGCTGCCCACAGGTGACACCCACAGGACAACATGTACACCAACATACACACAATAGGAAATGCAGCCTTACATGCCTTATGATAAGGTTTGGACAGGCTGTCGTGATGTAGGTGTGCCCCTCACTCCCTGGGAGCTATCTGTGGCTGGCATATGTCCATCTGAGACAGGCATGCTGACCTATGCCAGTCACATATACAGTGATGCGTTGAACCGCAATGGACCGATCGGTGCCTCCGGCCGGACCATTGCTTTCAATGTGTGCGGGTACGCGTTGTACCCCTGTGCGCGTTGAACTGCAATGGACCGATCGGTGCCTCCGGCCGGCCCATTGCATTCAATGTGTGCGGGTACGCGTTGTACCCCTGTGCGCGTTGAACTGCAATGGACCGATCGGTGCCTCCGGCCGGCCCATTGCTTTCAATGTGTGCGGGTGCAGCGTTGTACCCCTGTGCGCGTTGAACTGCAATGGACCGATCGGTGCCTCCGGCCGGCCCATTGCTTTCAATGTGTGCGGGTACGCGTTGTACCCCTGTGCGCGTTGAACTGCAATGGACCGATCGGTGCCTCCGGCCGGCCCATTGCTTTCAATGTGTGCGGGTACGCGTTGTACCCCTGTGCGCGTTGAACTGCAATGGACCGATCGGTGCCTCCGGCCGGCCCATTGCTTTCAATGTGTGCGGGTACGCGTTGTACCCCTGTGCGCGTTGAACTGCAATGGACCGATCGGTGCCTCCGGCCGGCCCATTGCTTTCAATGTGTGCGGGTACGCGTTGTACCCCTGTGCGCGTTGAACTGCAATGGACCGATCGGTGCCTCCGGCCGGCCCATTGCTTTCAATGTGTGCGGGCACGCGTTGTACCCCTGTGCGCGTTGAACTGCAATGGACCGATCGGTGCCTCCGGCCGGCCCATTGCTTTCAATGTGTGCGGGCACGCGTTGTACCCCTGTGCGCGTTGAACTGCAATGGACCGATCGGTGCCTCCGGCCGGCCCATTGCTTTCAATGTGTGCGGGTACGCGTTGTACCCCTGTGCGCGTTGAACTGCAATGGACCGATCGGTGCCTCCGGCCGGCCCATTGCTTTCAATGTGTGCGGGTACGCGTTGTACCCCTGTGCGCGTTGAACTGCAATGGACCGATCGGTGCCTCCGGCCGGCCCATTGCTTTCAATGTGTGCGGGTACGCGTTGTACCCCTGTGCGCGTTGAACTGCAATGGACCGATCGGTGCCTCCGGCCGGCCCATTGCTTTCAATGTGTGCGGGTACGCGTTGTACCCCTGTGCGCGTTGAACTGCAATGGACCGATCGGTGCCTCCGGCCGGCCCATTGCTTTCAATGTGTGCGGGTACGCGTTGTACCCCTGTGCGCGTTGAACTGCAATGGACCGATCGGTGCCTCCGGCCGGCCCATTGCTTTCAATGTGTGCGGGTACGCGTTGTACCCCTGTGCGCGTTGAACTGCAATGGACCGATCGGTGCCTCCGGCCGGCCCATTGCTTTCAATGTGTGCGGGTACGCGTTGTACCCCTGTGCGCGTTGAACTGCAATGGACCGATCGGTGCCTCCGGCCGGCCCATTGCTTTCAATGTGTGCGGGTACGCGTTGTACCCCTGTGCGCGTTGAACTGCAATGGACCGATCGGTGCCTCCGGCCGGCCCATTGCTTTCAATGTGTGCGGGTACACGTTGTACCCCTGTGCGCGTTGTACCGCAATGGACCGATCGGTGCGCACCCATTGACAATGGGCTTGCCTGGCAACGGACGCGTTTTCGAATTTCGAACGAGTCGGTTGCTGGAAAATCAGTTGGTCACCCACAACAATGTTGCAAAATCATGTATGTCATGAAGTTGAAGTTTTGAAGGATGCTGTGGGCGTGTTTTGGTGCTGCTATTCCATGGATTGGCCAGATTCAGAAGATGCAAACGACTTGGACCTATCACTTTGGACACAAGGGACAGTATCTGCCTCTCCAGCACATATATATTGCTGCCTGTTCCCCTGAGAGCCCACTTGCCTGCACTACATGCTCCAGGACGACATCTGCCACTGCACTGCTGCTGTCTCTGCCCCTCTGGACCCTGCAATGGCACGTACTGTGGAGAGAGCCCCAGCCTTCAGCCTTGAGGAGAACCAGGCCCTGCTGGACAGCCTACTTCCACAGTACAGCAAGCTGTATGGGACACCAGGGGAGCAGGTGAGTGTTCTGTGCACTGCCTTTCTGAATGTGCATTTTGTCTGACTAGCAAGGCTGAGAGTCAGCACGCCACTGGCTAGCAGGCTCACTGAGTAGTTGTCACCCCCCATAGTGTGTGGTGACTTGCACTGGACAGGTATGGTGCAGTGACAGTGCTTCTGAACAGGGTTTTACTCCCCATGCAATGATACCATGTAGTGACTTCTGGAAAACTGTCCATGGGCAGCCGTGCACTGCCTGTGTACACCATGTGCCCCTGTGATTGCGACATGTATATGCAACTGTGTCATGCACGGATATGTTGCATGTGTAGTAATGGCCTTATCACTTTGTCATCCTGACAGGCTTCTGCCCATCGGAAGCATGAGATATGGAAGGACATCGTCCGGGCTGTCCGGTCCGTGGGGGTCTACAAGCGCCGGATCCGCAACTGCCAAAAGAGGTGGCAGGACCTTCGGGGCTGGACCCGGAGGATTGCACGGGTCCAGCTGAAGCTGTCGCCTCCTCGCAGGAGGGGCGGAACACGGACCCTGACCCCCACATGCTCAGGATCCTGGCGGTGGTCTTTCCAGACCTGGATGGGCAGCTGAAGGCCAGAGAGCAGCAAGGAGGGGGTGAGTCAAAGACTGCACTGTGTACTCTGTCTAACATGCTATGTGCCCTCCTCGGGCCTGGTTAAACTGCCACAGTACAGCAGTCATGTTGTCCAGGAGCCATGTCCCTCTATTGTGCACTGCCCACTCCTCATCTGATACCCAGGTGTGGCCCTTACATGCAGGGAATTCTGTCACTTAGGACTGTGTCCTTGCAGTTTGCTTGACTCTGTGGTGGGAGACAGCATCTGTTTCCCTGACTCTGTG
Source organism: Calotriton arnoldi (assembly GCA_963921515.1). Classification (NCBI taxonomy): domain Eukaryota; kingdom Metazoa; phylum Chordata; class Amphibia; order Caudata; family Salamandridae; genus Calotriton; species Calotriton arnoldi. The sequence continues at coordinate 119,996 of CAWUFW010017667.1, read as the reverse complement.
GTGGGCATCATGGGTGGGTCCATTGCTTACACAATGCCTGTATTCTGACATGTATTCAGCGTGTTACTTTGATCTGTGGTCCAATTGCTGAGCTGATCCACCACATGTGGCTGGGGTATCTGGCACACACCCATGCTGCGGGTGGGAACAATGTTTGGGCCCCAGGAGTATGTATATGACGTGTGTCACACATACTTAGCCAGCTGCCTACAGTCCAGGGCTCATCCCTCATTCATGTGGGGCTGGACAGTCATGCCTACTCCAGGCCATACAATACACTCTGTACTCCCACTCCCGTGTATCAGCGGACACATTGTGCACAGTGATTTGACCCCTCAGGTGTCTGCCTCTGTGTCAGTGTGCTGTAGATTAGTCGCCAGGACTGCTGTGGAGTTTCTTGGTAGGGGCTCAGCATGCCACTGGAGATGTGACCATAGGAGACGATACTTGTGTGACACATAGGTGTCTGATCAGCTGCCCATGCAGACTGGGGCATGTAAATGTGAAGTTCAGGCAGCTGTTCCCCATGCACAGCAGAGTGTGAGGGGCTCAGGTTCAGAGGGTAGTGTCACAGGTCTCCCATATGTCCAATAGGTATGACCTGGACAGATGAGGGTTAAGAGGATGTGTTGTGGGGGGATGTACATGTGCACTTGTGCAGCTCCAGGACTTGCATTCCCCATGACCTACTATTGTGACACAGTGCAGAGTGTTGTTGTCTGGCTGCAAAGCCATACATCACTGAGACAGTGATGTATGACTTTGCAGTCATGCCTCCGCCATGGCATGTGTCTACTGATTGGTGAGCCTGCAGGGGAGTGACATGTGCTACATGCACACCATAGTGGCGCTGGCTATCAGGACATGGGTGCATCATGGTGTCTGTCGCTGGTATGCATCACATGCATTTCCTATTTGACTCTGGGCATCCCTTTCATCCGGAAACCTGTACTGACTCAGTGGCAAGAGCTGTGATGTGTCCACACCGTGTCCTCTGCACTGTCCAACTACTGTGTACTTGGTGCATGTGTCAACACTGGGGTGTTGCAATCCAACAGACACCAGACAGATGGGTGCAAGGCCATGTGGGATGTGAGTGCCATGCTTGGCATCAGACTGACAATTGACTTCTCCTGTTCAGTTAGGGCACTTTTAGCAATGTACAACTGATGATGCCAGGGCTTGCTCTGTGATGTGCTGTGCTCACAGTGGTGTGTGCGTTATGTGCAGGTGACTGATGTCTGTCTGTATCCCCATTGTTTGCAGATACATCCACGGCCACGGAAGGGGACAGCTCCACGGACCAGGAGGAGCCGGAGAGCCAGACTGGGTCAGCAGCCGAGGAGTGGTCGGAGGGACCCAGTGGCACGGAGGGCGAGGGGAGCCACACCGAGGAGTCCTCAGCAGCATCCACCTCAGCTGAGGACCAGAGCAACTCGGAGGATGACTCCCTTGTGGAGGCGGGTGTCAGCAGCCACCACACCCCAGCTAGTGTTGCTGTCCCCGCCACCACCAGCACCACCACCGCCCTTCCATCGGCTCCCATTCCCCAGGTCCGTGGAGGCTCCCATGTCCGGGAGCGTGTTTCCTTTGGGCCAGGCACCGCACCCCCTGCCCCTGTGTCCCCTGCTGCCCTGAGTGAGGAGTCTGTGTACCTCCTTCGCCAGCTCCATGTAGGGCAGACAGCCATGCTGAGTGTCCTCCATGCGCACACCGCGCTGTTGACTCAGCTGGTGTCGTTCATGGAGGGCATCTCATCGGGCATGTCTGACCTACAGAGGGGCAATAGGTCCATGGACTCCTCCCTGACGGCAGCAGTGTCCCTCCTCAAACGGTCCCTCACCCCTCCTGCCTCTGCTCCATCCACACTCCCCAGCACCTTACCCGTCCCAAGCACACACACACCGGCACAGGCACACACCAGCACACACACATCCAGCACACTGACACACACGCCAATGACAAAACGCACACGCACGCACATTCAGGGGACTGAAGCCAGACTCACAGGGGATGGGGCCCTGGAACACACACACGCATCCACATGCACTGCGCAGTCCTCAGTTCCCTCTCCCTCCAAAGCACCCTCCCTTGCCTCACATGCAACCCCAAAGTCACAGCAGCTCTTCCTCTGTGACCTCGGCCTCTTCCCCACCGATGAAGCTGCTCCAGCATCCCGGGGAAAGAGGAAGCCCACCCACACGGAGCAGAGTGCCCCTCGCCCCCGGACACCCTCCCCCAGGCGCAGACGGACTGAGGCCCCCACCCGCAAGTCCCCCCGGAGTGGTAAGAGCAAGACCCCGCCACCGCCCTGCAGCTCAGGCACAAGGTCTCCGTCCTCCATCCCTCAGGCCCCCACTGCACAGGTGCCCCCACCACACCCTGCCCCAGGTTCCCCCACCCACAGATATACCATCCCCAAGAGGATCCGGCCTTCTCCCCCTGCCACTTGCTCTCCCAGCACCACACCCCCCGCTGCGCTTGTCTGTGCCACTGATGTGGTGAGGGTGTCCTCCCCTCTGTCCAACCCACCTTGCCTGTTCCCCATTCTCCTCCCCTGGAGGTAGGCACTGCAGTGGAGTCCACTACCGCCCTGTCTGACTTGGGCACTGCAGTGGCGGACCTGTCCACCCCATCTGCAGGGTCCACTGCAGTTGTGCCGGCACCCACGACATCTGAGTCATGCCCCCAGTTGTGCCGGCACACACCATGTCAGACACCTCCACTGCAGTTGTCAGTGGCTCTCCAGCACCCACCACCCCTTCCCTGACTCCCCCTGGTGAGCCCTGATCCTGTCCCTGCGGTGCCTGGCCTGCCCCCCGGTTGCCCCTCCTAGTGGATTGTCCCTGGTTTTGTGCAGGCATGCGTAGGGTGACATCTGCCAGTGTCACCCTGTTTGAACTTTGACAATGGACTGGCCATTGGCCTTTGCTCTAATTTCTTCTGGACGTCGTTATTAAACAACACATATGCTGAATAAAGCAACTTTCTTTTCTCTAGTGCTCATGTTTCAGATGTACATGTTGTTGGTGCAGCTAACCATGCCCTTGCTGCAGTGATGGTGATATCTGGTATCATGATTATGAAGTGTTACTGTGCAGGAACCCATGTGGTCCAGGGGGAATGTGTCCTATCATGTGGTGTATCCATGTCATCAATAGCAGCATCTGAGGGTGTCATGTGTTCAGTATTTGGCAATGGGTTTCCTACTTACATTGGCAATTTCATATCTGTGGCTTCCACCCCTGCACATCTGTTGTGCCTGCCATCGTTGCATTTGTCTACTTCCCTGACCGTGTTGCCATCTCCAGTGGACATGCAGGTTTGGGCATCAATGGGGAGGGACTCATCCGTGTAGTCAGTGCAACATTGCTATACAAGTGTGTTGGATCTGTGCTGATGATTCCGTTGGCACATCCATGACCAGGCTGATGTGATGGGAGCCCTCATTTGGTGCTAATTGTTGATTGTGTGACCAAGTGCTCAGCTGACATGATGGGGCCCTACTGAGGCAACATATGGCACAGCTTTCCTCGCACAGGAGTGGAGTCCCCTCATGGCAGTGTGTACACGTGTGACATTGCCTGCGCCCAAGGTGTGTGTTGTATGTGCATGTCTGTGTGTTCACTTTCATTCATCTGCGCATGCTGTGATCCCTAGTGTTGTACCTGTTTGTGATGCTTGCTGACTTGAGCTATGTTCCCCCAAAGTCTTCTCCCTGTGTTCTCTGTGATGTGGGTGCATGGCACATTACTGGTCATCAGGGTGTCACCCATAGGTGTGTTTGCTGTCAGGGCTGAGTTTGTGTGCAGACGCAGATGGGTCACAGTCAGGTTTCCCCTTGGCACTTGTTGTTTGCCCCTGTCATGTGATTTCCAGTTTGTGTTATCTTTCAGTGATTGTGACACGTTGTGTGTGTGACTGATGGCACTCCTCAGGGTCCGGGCTGCAATGTTGGTTGTTGTCTATGTGTGTTCTTTGTGGGTGACCTTGGCTTCTTCATTGGTGTGTGACTGTGGCTGGGATCCCATTGGTCGGTGTGGTATTGCCGTCATGTCCATGTACAGCGTAGTGTGCAGTGTGTCAGACATTCAGGAGTCTTGTTGAGTGTCCATGTGTGATGTGTTTCTACACCTTGGTTCCCACCCACCACCCTGGAATAGTCATGGGTGCATGTGCAATGTCACCAGTGCATGTGTACTTCACTGCTGCACATTGTTGGAGGTCGAGGGGTGTGGTGTTGAGTGTGTGCAGATGAGAGTTGTTGCCCGGCTAGGCCCCTGCCTCCATGTTGGCCTTGGCTTACTGGCCATGCTGATTGATTTGTGCTTGTGTAGGTGTGATGGTAGTTTGTTGCTCAGGACACCTGACTGTGGTTCACAGTGTGAACGACATTTAGCTTTGTCATCACAGTGGTATTTTTATTCAGCCCAGGGTCACCACATTGTGGGGGCCCTGGGGGTGGTGCTGTGGTGTGTCTGTGACTTGCTGTGTCAGTTGTTGTTCCTACGTGCCTGTGTGACATGTGTGTTTTGTGCTCCCTCTCACCTGACAATGCCTGCTTGCCCACATAGGGGATTTGGATCCATGAGTTACCTTAGTGTGGCAGTGTATGCACATCTGTATGATTGGTATTCAGCTCTCCTCATGTGTTGTGTGGTTGCCTGGGGACACTGGCACCCCCACCCCTCACCTGCTGTGTATGATGACAGTGTTGGTCTGCCTGTTTGTGTTTGTGCATCTGCACCACTGCATTGGCATATCTTGGGTGTGCCATTGGCTGTATGTTGTTTGGTGTGTTTCCCCTGCTGTCCCTGGGACTCCTAGGTCATCGGTCAGCACAGTGATCATGGTTTGTGTGTCCCATTGCTGCCATGGTATGGTATCTGTTCACCTCACATCTGCTGTCTCCACAGGGTATCTGCATTTGTGTGCCCATTGGTGCAAATATGTGGTTCTGCATTCTGATGGTCACTTCTGTCATTGTGTCATTGATGACTGTTGACGGTCTCAGCCCCCATGGGTGTTGTTTGTCTGCACATGGCCAAAGGAATGTTTCATTTGCACTGCAGTATTTGGCTCCCCCAATTTATGTTGCAATGGGACACATACACTACTTTGCCACAGATGAGTTTTTGGTTCTGTGACCAGGAATGATCCATGCAGTTTGGCAGTTGCAGCTCTTTCTTTGTCAACAATTACCTTTTGGTCACTGTGATGATGAGGGTGTAGACCCCATTGCCACAATGGTCAAAATGTGCTTCAGCTATGGACCCCACACTTGCCTTTTGGTCACTGTGATGATGGGGTTTAGACCCCATTGCCACAATGGTCAAAATGTGCTTCAGCTATGGACCCCACACTTGCCTTTTGGTCACTGTGATGATGGGGGTTTAGACCCCATTGCCACAATGGTCAAAATGTGCTTCAGCTATGGACCCCACACTTACCTTTTGGTCACTGTGATGATGGGGGTTTAGGCCCCATTGCCACAATGGTCATGGGCTGCTTGCATTGTGGGTGCCACACACATATATGTGTGGCACATGTGCTAGGGGGTCACATTGTATGTTGAAAGTCATGTTCGGTGTTGTAGGCATTTGACACAGCCTACACACGCTTGTCATGGTGGTGGGGGGATGTCTTAATCTTGCATTCCCTAGGTTGTGGTGTGCTTGTTGTGTCATGCATTGTCCATCCTATGAGTGGGGGTGGTAGTAGTGGTAGGCATCCAGCCCCCCTGGGTGAGGGTGGTAGTAGTGGTAGGCATCCTGCCCCCTGGCTAAGGGTGGTAGTAGTGGTAGGCATCCTGCCCCCCGTGGGTGAGGGTGGTAGTAGTGGTGGGCATCCTGCCCCCTGGCTAAGGGTGGTAGTAGTGGTAGGCATCCTGCCCCCTGGCTAAGGGTGGTAGTAGTGGTGGGCATCCTGCCCCCTGGCTAAGGGTGGTAGTAGTGGTAGGCATCCTGCCCCCCGTGGGTGAGGGTGGTAGTAGTGGTGGGCATCCTGCCCCCTGGCTAAGGGTGGTAGTAGTGGTAGGCATCCTGCCCCCCTGGGTGAGGGTGGTAGTAGTGGTAGGCATCCTGCCCCCCGTGGGTGAGGGTGGTAGTAGTGGTGGGCATCCTGCCCCCTGGCTAAGGGTGGTAGTAGTGGTAGGCATCCTGCCCCCCTGGGTGAGGGTGGTAGTAGTGGTAGGCATCCTGCCCCCCGTGGGTGAGGGTGGTAGTAGTGGTGGGCATCCCTGGCTAAGGGTGGTAGTAGTGGTGGGCATCCTGCCCCCTGGCTAAGGGTGGTAGTAGTGGTGGGCATCCTGCCCCCCTGGCTAAGGGTGGTAGTAGTGGTAGGCATCCTGCCCCCTGGCTAAGGGTGGTAGTAGTGGTAGGCATCCTGCCCCCTGGCTAAGGGTGGTAGTAGTGGTGGGCATCCTGCCCCCTGGCTAAGGGTGGTAGTAGTGGTAGGCATCCTGCCCCCGTGGGTGAGGGTGGTAGTAGTGGTGGGCATCCTGCCCCCTGGCTAAGGGTGGTAGTAGTGGTAGGCATCCTGCCCCCCTGGGTGAGGGTGGTAGTAGTGGTAGGCATCCTGCCCCCGTGGGTGAGGGTGGTAGTAGTGGTGGGCATCCTGCCCCCTGGCTAAGGGTGGTAGTAGTGGTAGGCATCCTGCCCCCTGGGTGAGGGTGGTAGTAGTGGTAGGCATCCTGCCCCCCGTGGGTGAGGGTGGTAGTAGTGGTGGGCATCCTGCCCCCTGGCTAAGGGTGGTAGTAGTGGTGGGCATCCTGCCCCCTGGCTAAGGGTGGTAGTAGTGGTAGGCATCCTGCCCCCGTGGGTGAGGGTGGTAGTAGTGGTGGGCATCCTGCCCCCTGGCTAAGGGTGGTAGTAGTGGTAGGCATCCTGCCCCCCTGGTAAGGGTGGTAGTAGTGGTAGGCATCCAGCCCCCCCTGGGTTGGGGTGGTGGCGCGCATTCAGGCCCCTGTGTGCATATGTGGCATTGGTGATGGGCATCCCGCCCCTATGGTGCTGCTGTTGCTGGTGTAAGTATATTCAGATTCCCCGTGTATGTGTGTGATGTGTCGTGTACGTGTTGTATGTGTTTTGTGGTTGGTGTCTGACTTACCTTCTGCGCAGTACGCGTCCGTGCCTGTTCCGGTAGTAGATGTAGAATATTGGTATGATCGGGACGAAGGGATTCATGGTTGGTTCGTGTCGTTCGTCCTTCTCGTTGCTTCGCGTCGTCCTCGTCGCTTCGCGTCGTCCTCGTCGGTGCCGTGTTTGTCTCGTAGCCGTGGATCGTGTTGTGGCGCGATTCGGAGCTTATGTGCGCCTCTCCCGGATGCTTTGACGTGCCGTGCGTAGCGACGGGTTCGGCGCGTACGGGAAGCGCATCGTACTTGTCCGGCCGGACGGGGCTGCATTTTCCCTTCCGTGCGACTCGATTCGGCGTTTCCGGATTCGCCTCGGTCGGAGAACAGGACCTGGTTTGGGTGAGTACGGCTCGGCCGGAATTTTTGCTGTTGTGCGCATCGTACTTGCTCGTTCGGTGTGCTGTACGGATCGGTCGGGAAACTGGCTTTCGCATGGCTTTTTTCCCGACCGAATGGTATTGGGTGCGCCTCCGACCGAGATCGGAATCGGCCCCATAGTGTTTGTCCTATTTATTACAAATTGCAACAGTCATAATTAATTTATTTATATTTTAAAATATAAATCCAATATTTATTTCGAACATAGACAGTACTACTCATGTTAAAAGGCGCAACTTGGTTCATCTAAGGAGCCTCATCCAGTCCTCTTTATTGTTTAACCCTTGTCTTACAGTGTTTAATGTTGATATATACCACTGTTCTCTATTGCGCCTTTTTAATTCTAAATCTCCCCCTCTCTTACTCCCATATATTCGTTCCAGTATGAACCATCTGATATCTGTACAACTATGTCCAATGATGTTAAAATGTTCAACCAGCGGTGCATTTTCTTTATTGTTCTTAATTGCTGATTTATGTTCACTAATGCGAACTCTAAGTTCTCTGGCAGTCTCTCCTACATAACATAAACCACATGGGCAAATCAGTAGGTATACGATATTCCCTGTTCTACAATTATTAAGTTCTTTGGGAGTAACTGTATAGCCATTAAGAGTAATGCTCTTCTCAATAATGCACATGGTGCAAATAGCACAACTTCCACATTTATTGTTGCCTACTGCTTTAGAGCCAGTCAGAGTACTCTGAATCATGGTCTCTTTTTCCCTATATGTATGGACTAGAGCTTTACGAAGATTGTCATTTTTTTAAAAAGCAAACAGTGGTCTTTTCAGTTTATCTCCTTCACTGTCGTTTAATATGTTCCAGTTGGAATTAACTATATTCTTAATTTGGTTACTAATTTCTGAATATTGACTGACAAAGACTATCCTATCTATTGCAGAATTTTTCTTCTTATGTCCAGCATTGATAAGCATACTCTCTCGATCATAAAATCTCGCTCTCTTGAATGAATGGTTCACTAACTTTTTGGGATATCCCCGATCTTTCAATTTCGTTTTCAGGATTTCTGAGTGTTTGTAAAAATCTTCAAGGGATGAGCAGTTCCTCCTCAATCGGAGGAACTGTCCGAACGGAATATTATCCTTTTGGGACTTAGGGTGGTAACTTGAGTAATGAAGTAGGGTGTTTTTATCCGAAAGTTTTCTAAATAATTCTACTTCAAGTTGACCTCCCACATTTTTTATGGTAAGGTCCAAAAAATTTACAAATTCTCGACTATTTTGTGATGAAAACTTCAAATTGGGGTCCCCTAAATTCAACCATTCAAGAAATTCTTCTAAAGTATCCTCCGGGCCATCCCATATAAATATGATATCATCAATGAAGCGATACCACTTAAGGATATTTTCTGAGAAGGGAGCAGCATCATTATATATATGCTTTCTTCGAAATCTCCAACGTAAAGGCATGCCAGACTGGGAGCACAGGTGGCTCCCATACTGGTGCCCTTACGTTGGAGATATAGATCATCATTGAACAAGAACATGTTATTCTTAAGAACCAAGGTAACGCACTTGACTATAAAGTCTCTATTAGCTCCCCTAGTGTTATCCTCATCTAGGACTCTTTTATTACTTCAATGGTAGCGTCCTGGGGGATATTTGTATAAAGACTTTCTATGTCTAATGTGACCAATATTTGTCGGTTTGGATTGAAGGCAACATTTGGGGCCTCTCATGACGACTTATTTAGGTTGATAATATGAGCTTTTAATATTGAAGTGATATTCGTAATTGTGAGAGGGTGCAATATTGAAATTGCTCTTTAATTTATTTTTATATAAAAGAACTAATGAGTTTTTTAAAAAATAAAGGTTATTTAGGTATTATGTCAGGTAAAGGAAATTGAGAATGACATTAAATGCAGTTACAGCATTTATTTGTTGCTGTTACACTCTTGTTTTGTATTATTAGGCGAGAAGTGTATATTGGACCGACCATTGAGCGGTTCCACAGGCTGTGTTTTCGGCGTATCCCTCTCATGCCTCATTAGGTGGAATAGGTTCAAGAAATGTACTGCCAGATGAAAAATTGAACATAAGGTTGGTTTTAACCTATAAGGCTCATAGAAAAATTAAATAATATGTTATGATAATACTAATAAATTTCTTTCTATATTGGTAATTACAGAACCGACTATTGATCGGCACATGTTTGTTTTTAATAAGATGTCATTCGGGCATTTGAAATAAGAACTGGGCAAGATTAAAAACCGCCAGACAAAAGTAAGGATAAATAGACAATAGATGTGAATATTATACAAGATATCCATCTCTCTTATATGTAATTATGATTTATTACATATTTTTAGGTGGTCTAATTCCCAAGAATACATAGAACGATTCACCTATGTGATAATCACCTTAATAAAATAGGTGAGTTTTTTTATCAGGTTTTGCATCAAATTTATTTTAGACATTATTAATAAAAGAGATGGTTGAATGGATGAATGATAGATAATTCTTCTTCACGGTCTGAGATGGGAAAACAAGGGTAATGTGGCTATGTTAATTAAAACAGCACCAGAATTTTTTGGTTTGCAATTGTAATTGAAATAATGATGATAATAGCACAATATAGGATTTGTTATATATATATATTTCACTTCATATTTTGATAAAAAGGAGTTTATATTTAATTTATTTTTAACAGGTTATGAATTGGGAAGAGAGATAGAAATACGTTGTCCTGAAGAAGGTGGTCTTATGTGGGGTAGATACCACCGAAACGCGTCGACGCTGCTTTTTTAGATGTTATATCCACGGAACAAATAGCATTGATGATAAAGATATTAAAATATTACCAATACTGTCAATGATTCAGGATGGAATAACTATTGTAAAAGATTAATTGTTAGATCTGTTTTTTATTTTCTCTCTGATGTTTTTTAATATTGTGTAAATATCCTGTAATGATTGATTGATATATGTTTTTATGCAATGTACATTCTGATGAAATTTTAATTTATTAAAAGAAAGATATATAAAAAATATTACATTCCCTTGGGGGTTCCTTTTCAGTACTGGTGAAGTATTATGGTTTGATTGAGCTGGTGTTTCTAAAAACAATAGTGGATTGCCAAGAGTTGTTTTTTTATAAAAATTGATGGTGGCACTATCTGAATGCCTTGGGTGCCTAATTCTTTGTCAGCTGCTGTGATTATTTTCTTAATTGCATGGGAAAACAATCTTACTTTTGCTTTTCTCTAGCCTCTTGCCTCTCCATAAAGCACATTTTATGAAGATCTCTAGATTCTATGGACCAGATGCACGAAAGGATTTAACACTTCTTAACTGACCGAATCGCAATTTCAGTCCATTAAGAAATACTAAATTGCCTTTCCATATGTACAAAGACAGATAGGGAGTCGCAAATAGGGATTTCCTATTTGCAATTTCCTAAGCACATGTACAGAGCATTTCCCAAATGCAAAATGGGCATTTAATAAAAGTTATTATCATCGACTCCAAGTCGATGGTAACCATGTGTAATTTTAAAAAAACACCCCAAAATGCTTTTTTTAAAAGTGCCATAAAGGTCACATATGCCCCTAGGGCATTTGGGCTCCTTACATGTGCACCATGTTTTTTGGGGTGCATCAAGGGGGGGCCTCTGGCCCATAGGCACCCTTGTTTTTTTTGCCTTTCCAAATTTGAAATTTCCTACTAGGAAATCGCTTATTTGGAAATGCAAAACCATACATATCTTTGGGATTTTTAGGCCCATAGAAACGAACAGTGTACAGTGTAGATTTCCTAAATTGCGATTTCCTAATAGCGATTCCTACTCTGTAGAAATCGCTATTAGGAAATCTCAATTTTTTAACATTCCATTTTGCATTTCCTAAACAGCGACTTCTTGGTATTCGCTATTTAGGAAATGCAAAATTGAAATTTCGTACTTCTGGCCCTATAGTCTTTAAAGAGGGGCACAGATTAAATATGTCGAGTATCTTGGATCTATTTAGTAGCTTCATCTTTTAGCCGTTTTTACCCCCTGTGAGAATATCTGAATGACTAACTAGGAGATCGTTTTGTAACTTTGATTGATCCCTAAACGTAACCAACTTTCTGGAGGACTTTGGCCTGGATTTGCCCAGCTTCCCATTAGTGCTAGTGTGGTTACTATATTGCATCACTCTGCTCCCTTCATCCGTAAAGACTAAGGGCCTGATTTAGAGTTTGGCGGATGGGGTTACTCCGTTACAAACATGACGGATATCCCATCCTCCGTATTAGGATCTCATTATGTCCTATGGGATTTATAATACGGCGGACAGGATATTTTTCAGGATATCTGACACATTTGTGGTGGAGTAACGCCTCCGCCAAACTGTAAATCAGGCACTAAGGCTGGTTGTGATCTGACACTACCAGGTGCAGGACACCCTGTACTTTCCCCTGCAACTCCCAGCCAGAGCTTGGTGGCCTTTGGTTCTTTAGGATTTTAGGAATATATTTACATTTTTAGAGAGGATTATAACCATCTTTGGTTGGGTTTGAGATTTGGACCCCTTATTGATCTTTTCGCCCCTGTTAACACTTTGAGGATTTACGCGGCAATCTAAATGATTAGCCTTCTTGGTTTTCTTTTGCCTTATTCTGCTATATATAGGCCAGTTACTGTAAAATACCCCCCCTTTTTTTACAAGGATAGGAATTTGGATATATTAAAGTCGGCAGCTGCATCCAACCCGCTGTCCAATCCATTTTTCTAGATCTTATCTTGAGCTTCACTTCTGTCAGTACTACTCGAGGGTGTGAACCTAGACCTCCGGTCCAGGCCAGCACTCTCCCCAGCAGCTCCGCGTGCAGCACCACCTCGCCTCAGCCCTTGAGCCCGCCCTGCTTGTGGGTTCGCACCCCTCTGAACGGACCACCACTGCGTCCATTTCACCTTCAACACCACCACCGCACCCAAGCCCGCCCCGCGCCTGCCACGAAGGAGCTGGAGCAAGATCACAGAGGAACACCTCAACACCACCCTCCTCCAAGACCCCCCCAGCGCCTCGACCAACACCAACTCCGCAGCCACAGAATTTCACCGCTGGATCTCCGGCTGCGCCGACAAGCTCGCACCCCTCCGCCACCCCGCCAAACAGCGCCCTCTGAAGGCCGCCTGGTTCACCACAGAACTACAAGAAGCCAGACGCTCCTGCAGACGCCTAGAGAAAACCTGGCGAAACCAGAAAACCACGGAAGCACGGAACAACCACAGGAGCGCCCTGAAGGAATACCACCAGCGCATAAGAGATACCAAACGGACCTTCATAAGAGACAAAGTCCTGACCAACGCGACCAACGCCAAGGAACTGTTCAACGTCATACAGCAGTTCGCAAAACCCCCCAGCAAAGCCACGGACATCACACCTTCCCAGGAAGTCTGCGACAAACTCAGCTCATATTTCCACCTGAAGATCAAGGTCCTCTACGACAATTTCAGCGAACAGACGCCGGACCCCCCCCAACACCACCGATAAGCCAACCATCATGACCTGGAATCCCGCCACCACCGAACACATCACCACTACCATGAAGAAAACCCACTCAGGAGCCCCTACGGACCCCTGCCCACCGCACATATTCCACAGGGCCATCGCCGCCATCGCACCCGAACTAGGAAGGACCATCAACGCCTCCTTCATGTCCGGCATTTTCCCTGACGACTGGAAGTGGGCGGAGGTTAAACCCCTCCTCAAGAAACCAACGGCCGACCCAACAGACCTGAAAAACTACCTGCCCATCTCTCTCCTCCCCTTCGCGGCCAAAGTCACTGAGAGACTCGTGAACGCCCAGCTGACCGCTTTCATCGAAGAGAACTCCATCGTAGACACCTTCCAGTCTGGAATCTGCACAACCACAGCACCGAGACCGCCCTCCTCGCCGCCACTGACCACATCCGCATGCTACTCGACCAGGGACACTGCGGCCCTCATCCTTCTAGACCTCTCCGCAGCCTTTGACACCGTTTCTCATCGCACGCTAGCGGCCAGACTTCTTGACGCAGGGATACAAGGAGCCGCCCTCGACTGGATCCAATCCTTTCTCTCAGGCAGAACCCAGAGGATCAGACTCCCTCCCTTCCTCTCCGAACCCACCGATATCGGTGCGCAGTCAAAATATCGAATTTTAAATATCGACCTACACTGATATCGAGTTTTTAATATCGTAGGGACAGAATATCGAACTCAAGAATATCGTTGACCAGAATATCGACCTTAAGGTAAGTAATATCGATTTTTTTAATATCGAAGTAAGTGATATCGAAGTAATTAATATCGTTAGCAAAAATATAGTTGTAAACCATATTGATTTTTTTAGTGTTATGTATTTTATATGTATGTTTAACATTATTTTTAAAGTATTTTCATTATTTTTAAATATATGTATTAAATGTTTAGAAAATAGTAATTTATTTTAAAGGAAATTTTGCGTTTTAGTATCAGAGCGGGTTGTGGGTTTATAGGGGAATAGGGTGGGAAGTAATTTAATTATAATTAATTAATTAATATGTTTTTATTTATTGTTATTGATTGTTAATTTATTGTTAATTAATTATTAATTGGTAATTAATTTATATTAATTGGTTAATTTATAATTATATTAATTATAATTAATGTATTATTAATTTTTATTTTTTGTTATTGTTCATTAATTTATTGTAAATTAATTATTAATTGGTAATTAATTTTAATTCATTGATTAATTGGTAACTAAATTAATTATGTTATTTTTAATGTGTAGCGGGTTGTGGGTTTATAGGGGAATAGGGTGGGAAGTAATTTAAATATAATTAATTAGTAAATATGTGTATATTTATTGTTATTGATTATTAATTTATTGTTAATTAATTATTAACCGGTAATTAATGTTTATTAATTGGTTAATTAAAATTATACTAATGATACTTAATTTAATATTATTTTTATTTATTGTTATTGTTAATTAATTTTTTGTTAATTAATTATTAATTGGTAATTAATTTTTATTAATTGATTAATTGATAATTAAATTAATTGTGTTATTTTTTATGTGTAGCGTGTTGTGTGTTTATAGGGGAATAGGTGGAAGTAATTTAATGTTATTTAAGTAAATATTAATTTAATTTAATAGGTATTTATTTATAATTATTTTGTTAAATAATTATTAATATGTTATTTATTTAAAAAAATAATAATTTATAGATATGTTAATTTAACCCCTACGCGATCCTACATTTTCCCTACTGTTGCACTCACTGGAGTGGGAATAGTAATTTTTACCCCTACGCTATCCAACACTTTACCTACTGTTGCACTCACTGGAGTGGGAATAGTAATTTTTACCCCTACGCTATCCAACACTTTCCCTACTGTTGCACTCACTGGAGTGGGAATAGTAATTTTACCCCTACGCTATCCAACACTTTCCCTACTGTTGCACTCACTGGAGTGGGAATAGTAATTTTAACCCCTACGCTATCCAACACTTTCCCTACTGTTGCACTCACTGGAGTGGGAATAGTAATTTTACCCCTACGCTATCCAACACTTTCCCTACTGTTGCACTCACTGGAGTGGGAATAGTAATTTTAACCCCTACGCTATCCAACACTTTCCCTACTGTTGCACTCACTGGAGTGGGATTAGTAATTTTTACCCCTCCGCTATCCAACACTTTTCGTACTGTTGTAGTTACTGCAGTTGGAATAGTAATTTTATTTCCTCCACTATCTAATATTTTGTATTTTTGAGCTAATATACTGTATAATTATTTTTAAAAAGATTTAAAATAATTTTAATTTTTTTAATTTGTTACATATATTTATTTAATTTTTATTTATATTATTGTTTTATGTGTATAGATGTATTTATAATTCATAAAAATAAATTAAACAATTTATAAGTTATTAAAATAAATATTAAAACATATTAATAAGTAAGTATATATATATTATATATTAGATGTATATGTTTAATGTATTTTTAAATTATATATTACTTATAATTTTTAGGCATTTTAAAATATTTTTAACTATGTTTCTTTTAATTATATGTATTATTTACTTTATTTTACAATATTGTTTTAACTTAAATTAAAAACGATATTTTTAACAAAAATATTTTTGACATCGATATTTTTTTTCTCAATATTTTTGTACTTACCTTAATGTAGATAGGATGTCGATATTCTTGTCTTCGATATTTTTGCTGCAATATTTTTGTAGGTCGATATTGTGACCTTCGATATTTAGTCAGTGATTCCCGATATCAACTGCGGAGTAACCCAAGGATCATCGCTCAGCCCCACGCTCTTCAACATCTACATGGCCCCCCTCGCCGCCATCGTTAGACAGCATGGGCTCAGCATTGTATCCTACGCCGACAACACCCAGCTCATCCTCTCACTCACAAAGAATCCCGAAGACGCCAGACTCTGCTTCCAGTAAGGAATGAAGAACGTGGCAGCCTGGATGAAAGGCAGCTGTTTGTAGCTCAACTCAGAGAAGACCAAGGTCCTCATCCTAGGACCCCGCACCTCCGCTTGGGACAACACCTGGTGGCCCTCCGCCCTCGGTAATCCTCCCACTCCTACAGACCACGCACGAAACCTCGGCATCATCCTCGACTCCTCCCTCTCCATGAACAGCCAGATCAACGCCGTCGCTTCCACCAGTTTCAACTGCCTGCACATCCTCCGCAAGACCTTCAAATGGATCCCCCCGACTGCAGAAGGACAGTCACCTATACGCCAGAATCAACAGGAATCTACTACACAAACTCCAAACCATCCAGAACGCCGCAGCCAGACTCGTCCTCGGGACACCGCGTCACGAACACATGACCCAACACCTATGAGACCTCCACTGGCTCCCCGTCGAGAAGAGGGTCACCTTCAAACTCCTCACCCACGCCTACAAATCCCTCAACAACATCGGACCCAAATACCTCAACGAGAGAGTATCCTTCCACGTACCCAAGAGGAACCTCCGCTCCACCGACCTCGCCCTGGCAGAGGTCCCCCGCATCCGCAGAAACAGAACAGGTGGGAGAGCCTTTTCCTACATCGCTGCCAAGACCTGGAACGAGCTCCCCGTGAACATCAGACGCTCCCCGACCCTGCACACGTTCAGGAAGGACCTCAAGACCTGGCTCTTCGACTGATCCGGAGCTGCCCCCCCCCCAGCACCTTGAGACCCTCACGGGTGAGTAGCGCGCTCTATAAACCCCTGACTGATTGATTGATTGAGGGTTCAACAGGGCGAACTAAAGATGGCATGCAAGTTTTGATTGCTTTGAGCTCCCCCAGAGTACTTTCTAGAAACCCTGTGTGGTTTTTTTAGCTCATCATTATTTAACATCACAGATTCAAAAATCCCATGGAGGATTTTTATCAAAAGTAGTAAAATGTCTAACATTGAAGTTCCAGGTGCTGATCAAGTCTCGATATTAGAAAATAATACGGATTGATTTGACTTGTTTACATTAGGGTTGTCTTCCGGGTGGTTCTTATTGACATGCCTAGAGAATCCAGCATCTTGATTATCAAAGAAGCACTGGTCTGCCAGTAAATTGAGTTTTAATCACCCTATTGAATGTATAGTGGAGGAAAAGTCCAATAGTGCAACGGGAGCACAAGAGGGCCACAGTCTGGGCGAGGTTCTCTCTCTGTAGTAGCAACAAAGGGGCTTCCCCGGGGTTGCTGGCTTTGTATGTTTCCTTAAACTTGTTCATTGATATAGGAGCTTAACTAACAACTGATCTGAGCCTAGTTTCCCCAAATGTTTCCCCACAAAATCCTTTATAGATGACACAAGTGGGGCAAAATTCTGGACTGGGGGGAATTCTGAAGAGGCACCAAGGTATTGTGTTGATCAACCAGCAAGGCATTGATCGGAGTCACTTGGGCCTCAACGACCCCGGACCAACTAATTCCAGAGTACTGCATTTCTCCTCCACCTAACATTTTCCTTTGGTTGCTGTCAAAGGTGTTATCTCTGGTTGTTTTCTCCTTGGTCCAGACATCTTCTGACCTCACAGCTGTCACTTGCTTGTTATTGATTGCAAGCCTTTAGCTGTGGTTCTGTCAGAACTCTATTCCCTTACTCCTAACTTGTAAGCGGTGCTGCCTTGTCTCTCAGACTTTAATCAATGGTGACGACCCAAAAGAAGACCCAACAAGTACCAACTTTTATAGAGTTACGGAAAGATCCCAATTACCCAAAGGATCCAGACAATCACTGTGTCCAGTGCATCTTGAGGTGCCGCACAAACACTCTCCCTGGTGGCCTGGGCCGTAATGGGGAGCCTGGGATCCAAGGAAGGGTCCTGTATGTTCAGTTGCCTTGCTGCTATACAAAACGTACGAAATGTGGCACATTATATAGAAAAAAAGCTCTTCCGGGTCAATACCTCAGAGGTAAATGATGTCGAATACGTGATATAAAACAGCCAAGCAAGAACAACTGAAAAGAAAGCAAGCGGAACTTACTTGCTGAGATTTACTGCACAACACTCACTTGCTCCCTGCAAGCCTTTTTGCTCCAAATTTCAGCCCAGGGCCCAAAAGTGTTCCACTGTTTTTCCCTTCAGACTGGGGCTGATCCTGCAACTGGTGTGCTAATACTAATGGCTCCCCACCCAGATTTTATGTCCCTACCCGCCTTCGGACTTCTTTTTTTCTTTTAAATAAGGCTGGTCTGTTGCAAGCTGTCGGATACTGCTGGGAATTGAAAAGCCAATGGGTCGCGGTGCCCACCACACTCGCTGTGCCGACAGTTCAGACACTGCTGAGATGCCGCAGAAGCCACAGAGCGAGTTCCAAAGCTTGGCCAAAGCGATGGCTCCAGCCACGCAGAGAGCGCCAGCCGCATAGAGTGTCAGAGGTGAACCAGTCCGGATTCAGGGGCAAGGAGCAAAGAGGAGTCAAGAAGGCATGGAGGAGGCATGCTACAGCTACAGCGATGAAAGTGACAGAAAGACAGGCACAAGCTTTCTCTCTCCATCAAGCCATCATGCTCAATGAATAATCATTTCCAGGCTTGCCCTCTAGACCTGGGATACTCAATACGGCCCGGGGCCGCATGCGGCCCTCCTGACCTTTATATACACCACTGGACTGTTGTCTAGTTGACAGTGCACAAACATTTAGAAAGTGTGCGAGCATTTATTCAAACTTTAGCTAAAGTATTGGTAAGGAAGCAAAGAATGTGTCCTGCACAACTTATTTTTAGGAACACCTTCATTTTTAAAGACACCTTGTACTAATCATGCCAAAATATGAGAAACTCTCCACAAAATTCAAAAAGTGTATTTCAGTAACATGCAGAAGCATTTCACCTTAGTACCTCAGATTATAGCACTGCAGTGAGAGGCATTTATTAGAAGTGATAATTTTCAAACATGAACTTTGCAACATTCATGCCACCCCCTCCGACAAACATGCCATTAGTGAATCAAGAGGCAAGTCATTTGTCAGGAGCAGTCTCTCTGTGGCCTAGGTTGGTATTATAACTGGAACAACATTATAGTTTGTTAAATCAAGTTTAGTGCAGCACACATTCTGAACTTATATTTTTAAAGGTGCTCTCATATGAGGTAATTAAGAAAAGGAAGGCAAAGTGAAATAAAACAACTGCGTAGTATCACACAATTTGCTCAAGTGGGGAAGCCGGATTGATCCCAGAATTTCATGTTTCACATTGTGCAATTCAATCACAGGATGAGTATCTCATGTTTTACATCAAAAGTTAATGCTTTATCTTTCATTCTTGGTGCATGAGGCTAGAGCGTGCGTGGTAGACAGAAGCCACTGAACGCTCAGTTGTCCACATGCTTCTCTTCCCCCTCTGCACACCTTACAACACCCCAACCCTCACAATGCAGCCCTCAGGCATGCGATTGACCTCCCAGTTTGGCTCCCTTGGAAATGTTTGCGAGTACCCATGCTCTAGACTGAAGTCCCACATTCGTTGTTCGCTACGCTAATAGCCACTGCAAGTGGCACACCATTAGACAAATAAAAAAAGATCTAGCACCAAAGAACTTGTCCTGGTTGCTGGTCTCAATAAGATAGGTTCACTACCTGGCGGGCACCTATCTAGGACCTTATGCACCTTTCTTGCCCCCTCTTCCCAACCTCCAACCTTCCAACCGCTACATCATCATTAACACTCCACTTTAGCTGTTGATGTCTACTGATGGATTTCCCTTGATCCTCCCACAAATTCACTGTTTGAACCCTCCTGACTGAACCAGCCACATCTCTTTATTCCCCTCTGCTAGTAGATTCTTTCTGAACCTATTATTTCCTGGATGAAAAGAAGAGGAATTCAACCAGCACACCACTTGGGCTCACATCATTGGAGATGCCTATACGATGAGCTATATGTCCAGATGGTGCATTTCAAGACAGTAAGGAAAAGGTAAGCCCTATAAAACAAAATCAAATCACAGAACAAACTTCCAAAATAAAAATAAAACAAGTAAGAAATTTCAAATTAAAAGAAGTTTAGTTTAAAAATTAAACATCCATCTAAGAAACATCCATAAAATGTTTACAACAAATGCCTCATGCAACCTATCACTGCTGAATAGCTTACACAGTCGTAGTTTTCAGTTTAACTCACACATTTAAATCAGGTAGTCTGAAGAGTGTCTAGGGAATTACAAATAATGGCAAATAATGAGAGCGCCCTCAACGTCCTCTTACTCTGATCTTAAAGGTGAGTCACAAACATTTGTAAAGGTAATTCATTTCCACACTGTTAGGCACATCAAATTTACGCCTGACATATCTAGATATTAGTGCTACTGAATGGGCACTAATTATCCCGGTATTTACAGGGGATGTGTGGAAAGTGGTAAGAAAAATATTTAAAGTTAAATTAAATATGCCTCACATTTTCTAATGCTGAATCTGAAAACTCTTCCCAGTGTGTACACTGCAGTGATGCTGCTTTCTGAAAATAGGTGTTGGTGAAATTTTTGGAGAGCAAATCTGTTTGTTCTGAAATGCATACGTTATGAATGTGTAAGCCAGAAAGCTTCTGGAATCAGGTGTACATTATGACCATAAATTACAAATATCATACTGTGAATCAGAAGCTCGGATCTTAAAATGTCTTGAAAAACTATAAAAGTGTGGTTGCATGAGGAATTAAGTGCTTTAAACATGCAGATTTCCTTTTACATAAACCATCCAGCAATATCATGAGTGGGCTCCATAGCGCCCTTGAATCAGCTATTAGACAAGCCTCCAGCCTGCTGGCGGGATTTTATCCATTATAAAAGGGGCCAGATTTTCTTGCCCCTCCACCTGGCCTTCCTTCCTTTATGCTCATAAAGCTCAGTCCCCAAGTTAAAAATTGAAAGGAAGCGCCCTTGCCATTGTTGGAAGGAGGGAGGCTGAGGGTCAAACCATGCTGAGGCGATGCAAAGATGGCATTCAGCCTTAGTGATGAATAGTAAAAACTCCCCACTTGAAGAGTCCGCTGACCCCTGGACCCCTAGTAGCATTAATTGAGGAGTCAGTACCAAGTTGATGTTTAAGACATCTCCCAAAAATTTGGAGATCTCTGATTTGAGTGAGTCTAGCCGTGGGCATATACAAAACATATGGATCAAATCCACTTCAAGGCCTAGAGAGCATGGGCAGCATATCCCCTCTATGCCCGCCCACTTAGCAATCTTTGTGGGAGTAAAGATCAAAAATTGTTTTTTAGTGCTGTGCCTGAAGTCCTGAAGAGCAAAGTACGGTGCGACTGAGCTTGAGAGACTCATAGAAACTGAAGTTACTGGAGTCAAGTCTCTGCTGTCCCTCGTTATTATATTTCTCTGGGTCATCTGGAATATCAGCACTCAGGTTTGCGTAAATCGAGCTGATTGTGCACTTCTCAAATCCTAACAACAAATCCAGGAGTGATACCCTAGAAAACCTAGCAAGGCTCCCAATTTTCTTTTGCATAAAATCACTGATTTGTAAATATTAAAAAAAATCCCTGTGATTCAAGTCAAATCTAGCCCGGAGCTTCTCAAATGATGCCAAACTCTGTCCTTGGAGAAAATCCCCCAATTTTAAAATCTCCTGCCACTCCCACCTTAGCAAGCGGGTATTCTGAAATATGTCTGGCAATAGCAGATTCCTCTGTAGTGGAGTATACAAATTCAAACTCCCTAATCTTGCCTTTTTCCGGTAGGCAGTCCAGTTTTTAAAAGATGCCCCTAGCACTTTGAACCAAACTTTTTTATAGTAGCTAGGTTCCACCAACCTTAGCAAGCATGCCTTAACATCTGGCTGAGTTAGTAACTCATAGATTGAGGGTGCGTGCTGCATGGGCCCTTGCCCCCCAACATTGCTTCCAATAAGAGGTCTCATATACTGGAGAGCGGAAGCCAGCTGTTATAATTTAAGGTTCAGGAGAGCCCACCCCCTCCCTAGGTAAAGTCAAACACCTGATCGCCCACCTTATTTTACAGTATGACCAAAGCGTCCATTGTTTTAAGCCACAAGTTTTCAAACTCTAATGGGATAGCACGGAAGAGATATAGAACCTTCGGCAGGAATAGCATTTTCACAATTTTGAACCGACCCACAATGGATAGATGAAGGTTATTCCA
The DNA here is from genome assembly GCA_963921515.1 of Calotriton arnoldi. Classification (NCBI taxonomy): domain Eukaryota; kingdom Metazoa; phylum Chordata; class Amphibia; order Caudata; family Salamandridae; genus Calotriton; species Calotriton arnoldi. The sequence goes on along the minus strand of CAWUFW010017667.1, from coordinate 97,864 downwards.
TCTCCCAAAATCGTGCTTTGCTTTACCGATTATCGGGTCAAAATTGGTCTTAACCAACTGATCAAGTTTCACACTGATACTGATACCTAGGTATACCGCCTGCTCAACCACCCGCGGATCCTGAGTGATAATTCGCCAGTTCACCACCAATTACGTCTTGTTGCTATTCAGCGAATATCCTGAAAAGTTGCAGAATGGGGCTGCTTCCTCCTCCACTTCAAGCAGGGCTGCATCTGGATTTGCAGGTGCAACTGCAATATCATCAGCGTAGGCTAAGATTTTTGTCTCCCAGCCATGGCGAATCACTGACATAATATCGACACTGGTAGTAGCGACATCCAAAATTATCGACACACAAATATCGACAAAATAAATATCGACATGCTATACTTATTTTTAAAAATCACAAATATCGAAACTAAAATATCGTCAAAAAGAAACATCAATACAACTAATATCGAAATCAAAAATATCATTAAAACTAATATCATTAACATTAAATAAACATACAAAATAACACAAATATCGAAAGCAAAAATATAGACCACATAATTATCGTCAATACACAAATATCGATACCTTAAAAATAATCCAAATAACACAATACATAACAAATAAAATATAAACAATATCACAAACACACACAATGTATTAAATATGTAAAATAAAAATAAAATATAATAAAAAATATTTTTTTTAACATAACTAACACCACCAAAATATTTACTCTTTACAAACGGAATATATAAAATAAATGATGTATTTCATACCTTAACTACAGTATAAATTACAAATTAAATACTAGCATATTTTTAAATAAACAAATAATATAAAAACGATTAATTGAACATTAATTAGCATTTCCCAAATAAGGAAATAACTGCCAAAATCATTTAAAAACATTTGTAAAATCCAATGAAAAGCACCTACAACTTAAATAACCCAATAAAATTTAAAGAACAATTAGACAAACACTATACAAACTGAAGAAAAATCAACATTATTTTATATTACAACAGCAAAGACAAGAATAAGGAAAATCTCTGCCGGATTGCTTCTACAACATTGCACAGCCACATAGAAAACTCCAATTTCAACTCACAAAGTAAGTAAAATATCAAGCTTATGTTATAACTTAACGAAAGATAAGTAAAGTACTTTTAAAATAATGAAACAAGTAATGTAATATTTTCAAAAATTATATCTCCTCTACAGAAAATCCAAACTACACTCAACTAACTACAAACAACATAAAAAAAGCTCCTGGAAAAAAAGTAAGTATAAATTAAAATAATACTAATCCAACAACTATGGGCCCGATTACGATTCGGTTAGGAAAGCATTCCCACCTAGGGCCCGATTACGATGCGGTTAGGAAGGCCTCCTAACGGCATTTGCTCCTTCCGAATCAGATCGGGAACATGTCTTCCCGACCGAGGGCCAGATTACGATGCGGTTAGGAACATAGGCTCCCATAGAAGTCAATGGGAGTCCAACCAAATCGTATCTGAAAGCATCCGGATGCATCATACTCGGTCGGTCGGACTCTCCTGATCCGAGTCGGTCGGAAACCATTTCTAAACCGATTCGATCTGGAAGATTTCCGAACCGCATCGTAATCGGGCCCTAATACTCCCAACCCAATCGCCCCACTAACCACCAAAACCAAAAAATACAGAAAATGATGTTACACAAATCAATTAAAACTATATGTTTTTTCTACAGAAGACAAAACGAAACACTAAATCCAAGCACCAATAGAAAACATCTGAATGTCGAAAAAGTTCTACAAAATAAAACATGTAAGTACAGTCATTTTTTAAAAATCCTGTAATATAATAAAAACATTTGTAATATATGTAACATTTTCTATATATATTTCTCATAACAGTTAAAACATCAAAATGACTGAAGGTGCAAAATTCATTACTTCACAAAAAGGAAAACTTTTTTCATGCTATATGGGATATGTCTACACCCAAGAAAAACAAACAGGAAACACAATTAATTGGAAATGCAGCAAATAATATACAAATGCATGTTATGGGAGGGCTAAAACAAATGAAACTACTGTATTAAATGTAAAAGAACATAACCACCCCCCCTAACATTGCAGAGATAGAACTAAGAGACGTTTCAGATACTCTTAAGGATGCTAGTACGAGCTTTCAAAAACCTACAACTAAAATACTAAAAGACATCCTACCCCAAGTTCCAGAACACATAACTGGCCAATTACCCTCCATCCCAACATTAAAAAGATTAATAGCTAGAACAAAAAAATCAACTAGTAACACCCCACCTGCCCCCAAAACTTTCAGTGAAGTTCAAATACCACCTGAACTCACTCTAACTCATAATGAAGAGTAATTCTTTCTTTATGATAACAAATCTAATGAAAAAGGATTATAATATTTGCAACTCCCACAAACCTACTTAAACTGCAAAATTGTGAAACATGGATGATGGATGGAACATTTAAAATATGTCCCAAAACATTTTACCAATTATACACAATCCATGGACAGTATCACAATAGCAACATCCCCTTTATATATGCCCTGTTACCAAACAAACAAACAACTACCTATGTAGAACTTCCAACAAAAGTAAAGCAAGAAACTAATAACTACTACCCACAAAAAATTATCATAGACTTCGAACAGTCAATGATACAAGCCATCCTGAAAAATTACCCTCACACAGCAATACAAGATTGCTATTATCTCTTTAATCAATGCATATAGAGACACCTTCAAAAATATGCCCTTAGTGTAGAATATGAAACTAACAGCAATTTTGCATCTGAAATTAAAAAGCTAATTGCACTAGCCTACGTCCCAATCACTGAAGTAGCTGAATACTACAATTTATTAATAGAAAGCCCCTATTACCAAACAAATTAACATAAACTAAGTCCCCTACTAGACTATTTCGAGGATACCTGGGTGGGAAGGTGTTACGTTCCAGGTACAGATGACGGGAGTCAAGTTGATCTTTCAAGTAAGTTATTCATCGGAGCAATAAGATAAACATCTTCATCAAGCCTGGGCCAACCGTCCTTGCGTGGAATCTGGTCCCCACATTCCGTGTTCCAGATTCTACCCAAGACTGGCAGGACACCACACATCCCTCTTCGTTAACAAAGAAGAGTTACATAGGTATACCATAAACTGAACATGAACAAAAATAACTATTTACATATACACAAGTTCCCACACATGTAGAGCCTAAGAATACTAGGGAAAACAAGTTAATGTCCCATATGATAATCCTTGCACCATGGCGGTCTCCGTCTCTGTCTCAAATTACCATGCCCTTGTACATCCCTTGGTTGATGACAGAACTCTTTCTGCCAATTCATTTTGCCACTCTCTAAACCGGGACCTCGACTGTCATTGTCCGGACATACCCACTGCGGAACTTTCACCACTTTGGACATACTCCACACATCGCCATCAGTCAATTCTACCACCTGCTTACCAACTCTGACAACCTTCATAGGAACCGAGTACTTAGACTCGCCAGAACTCACCATCCTCCCTTTCTTCACATGCATCCAATCATTCACTTCCAAGGGCAGCCGACATTCATTATCCTGTGAAGTCTTCGTATCAGTTTTGTTGTCCACAAACCTTTCATCATTTACTTTCGTAATTAACTCCATCATCTATCTCTGACTCAAATTACACAGACTTTTCCTTCCTCTCTTTTTTTCAAAAGGAGAAATGTCGCAATCGCTCCTAGGCGTGTTCCTGTAGCTCCAAAGTAAATCCTTAATAACTTGATGACAATTTTTCCCATTGCTAATGGAAAACTGTATGCCTTCCTTTAACACTTTAATCCACCTTACCACAATCCCTTTGCTCTAAGTATAATAGACTGAGGAGCGCTTGTGTACAATTCCATGACTCTCAAGAAACACCCTCATCTCAAGGGACGTCAACTGCACACCATTGTCCATAAGATTAAGAATTGAATCACAACTCTTGATGTAATTTGCGGTACAAATTTAACTTCAGGCCACTGAGATAATTGGTTGATAAGAACTATGGCATACATGGGATTACAAGCTATACACATGGGTCCAGCTATGTCTAGTGATACCTTTTCCCACACCCGAGATGGCCTAGAAACAGGTAACCGTTCATACACCAGAGTTTTCTGAGATTTTTCGCTAATGCTGCAATCAACACGAAATCTGACCTTCCTTTCAGTACATCTATCCACAGCAGGCCACCAAAATTCACTTCTAATCCTCCTCTTCATACTAGTCATACCAGGATGGCCCTCATGAGCCATGTCTAAAACAGTTTGTCTGAGATCCTCTGGCACGACTAATTGCTGACCTCTCATTAAAATGTCATCTTGTATAGACAATTCCTGTTCAACTTGAAAGAAAGGTAAAAGACCTTGAGCTAAATCAGTTTTCCTAGGCCAAGATGACTTGACATAACTCAGAACCATTTTTAGATTTTCGTCATCATCACAAGCTATCCTCCATTGATCCTCTTTGATACAACCCTTAGACACTTCACAGATGGACACCACTTTTTCTAAATCATTGTCATCAAACACACCATTATCATCATTCACAGGTACCCTTGATAATCAGTCTGCTAAATTTTTTTTACCCCAGGGATATATTCAACCTTGAAGTGAAAGTCTTGTAGTTTGTATTGCCACCTAGCAATCCTGGGAGTTGCTTTGCCACAACCTTTTTTTGTAAATAAATCCACAAGCGGACGATGATCAGTCCTTACCCTAAAGACAGTACCATAAACATACTTCCGAAAATATTCAATGCCCCACCAACACGCAAATGTTTCTTTTTCTAATGTGGAATATTTGTCCTCAGCACCTCTCAATGGTCTGGATGCAAAAGCAATAGTGACTAAACATCCCTTTTGATTCTGCATTAGGACCGCACCAATACCAACATTACTGACATCTGACACAATAACAGAATCACAACCTGTGTCAAAAGTAGCTAGTGCGGGGGCAGAAGCTATACCCTTCTTCAAATGCTTAAATTCATTAGCACAATTATCAGCCCACAAAAATGATTGTTTTTTTCATTAAATTCCTCATGTGAACGGTTCTGTCAGAAAATACAGGAATCAATTTAGCGTCATATTCTGCCAGTCCTAAAAAGGATCTTAATTGGTCCTTATTCTGAGGCTCCGGAGCCTCTTCAATAGCCTTGACTAAATTATATTTGGGAGAAATACCATTTTTATTGATGGAATGACCGAGATAATCCACAGAATCCACACAAAATTTGCATTTCTCTTTGGTTAGAGTCAAACCATTGTCCTGTAATATTCATAACACTTTGGGCCCGATTACGATGCAGTTAGGAAATCTTCACAATCGAATTGGTTTGGAAATGGTTTCTGACCGACTCGGATCGGGAGAGTCCGACCGACCAAGTATGATGCACCCGGGTGCTTCCAGATACGATTTGGTTGGACTCTCATTGACTTCTATGGGAGCCTATGTTCCTAACCGCATCATAATCTGGCCCTCTGTCAGGAAGACACGTTCGTGATCCGATTCGGAAGGAGCAAATGCCGTTAAGAGGCCTTCTTAACTGCATCGTAATCAGGCCCTAGGTGGGAATGCTTTCCTAACCGCATCATAATCGGGCCCTTTGTGTAACATTTCGGTATGCTTTTGAACACTGCTCCCAAAAACTAGAATATCATCCTGAAAATACAAATCATTGCTCATGTCTTTAAATAACTTGTGCATGACTCTTTGGAAAACAGATGACGCTGAAATTAGTCCAAATGGCATCCTTTTGTACCTAAAAGCACCTTCTGAAGTAATAAATGAAGTGTATTGTTTACTGTCATCATATAAGGCTATTTGATGGTAAGCATTTGATAAATCTCTAATGTTGAAAATATAGTAGCCCTTTTGAGTTAGGCAAACATCTTTCCAATATTACGTAGGGGATGCCTATCCACCCACACACTATCATTTAGATCTCTTAAATCCACACATAACCTGACCTTTCCATTGGGTTTGTGTGCAACAACCATGGGTGATAACCATTCAGAAGATTCAATCTCCTCTATGACATCTTGTTTATACAACCTCTCCAATTCCTTTTTCACAGCTTCTCTTAAAAGTAAAGGGATGTTCCTGAATTGTGAAGAAAATACCTTAGGAAACACCTTCTCTCACTCAGGGCCGATTCTGATGGCGGGCGGACTTGAGTCTGCCCGCCATCGTAGCGGGTACGGGACCGCCACCGTGGCGGTCACATCCAGCGATTTTACATTGCGGACAGTGCTGCTGGCTGCAGCACCGCCGCGGTGTTGGAAATCGCATGTTGTGCATTTCCATGCACAACGTGGCAGGCACCACGCGGTGCCTGCCACCTTGTGCATGGAAATGTAGGGGGGTACCATGGGTACCCCCCAGTGCACATACACCCTCCCTCCACACAGAGGGGGCCTGCAACGGGCCCCCGAACCCAGCCTCCATCAGCCATTCCATGGCGGTTTCACTGTGCTCTGTGGCACAGTTTCACTCGTGTCTGAGTCGGGCGGGGGCAGCCATTTTGGGAGGACAAGGGGTAGCAGACTAGGCTTTCCCTGATTCCAGCTACTAATAGAGACGCTGGCGCGGGAGCGCACTGTTACTCTCCTGAGGCTTGAGCCGGGAGATTGTTTGGTAACTGTGAGCTGCACTGTTCTCTTGCACTGTTCTCTTGTCTATAGGCATTTTTAAAATCGTTTAATGTATAAACTCGTTTAATTGACTACACAGCGTTTTTGCACATTTCTGTAAGCAGCGCTTACTTTTAAGAGAATTTTAAATTGTTAATATTGTGTTTTACCGGGCATTCTGGTGATTTGCTTGGTGGGGACAGAGGCTCTGTGGCACAGTTTCACTCGTGTCTGAGTCGGGCGGGGGCAGCCATTTTGGGAGGACAAGGGGTAGCGGACTAGGCTTTCCCTGATTCCAGTTACTAATAGAGACGCTGGCGTGGGAGCGCACTGTTACTCTCCTGAGGCTTGAGCCGGGAGATTGTTTGGTAACTGTGAGCTGCACTGTTCTCTTGCACTGTTCTCTTGTCTATAGGCATTTTTAAAATCGTTTAATGTATAAACTCGTTTAATTGACTACACAGCGTTTTTGCACATTTCTGTAAGCAGCGCTTACTTTTAAGAGAATTTTAAATTGTTAATATTGTGTTTTTACCTGGCATTCTGATGATTTGCTTGGTGGGGACAGAGGCTCTGTGGCACAGTTTCACTCGTGTCTGAGTCGGGCGGGGGCAGCCATTTTGGGAGGACAAGGGGTAGCGGACTAGGCTTTCCCTGATTCCAGCTACTAATAGAGACGCTGGCGCGGGAGCGCACTGTTACTCTCCTGAGGCTTGAGCCGGGAGATTGTTTGGTAACTGTGAGCTGCACTGTTCTCTTGCACTGTTCTCTTGTCTATAGGCATTTTTAAAATCGTTTAATGTATAAACTCGTTTAATTGACTACACAGCGTTTTTTGCACATTTCTGTAAGCAGCGCTTACTTTTAAGAGAATTTTAAATTGTTAATATTGTGTTTTTACCGGGCATTCTGGTGATTTGCTTGGTGGGGACAGAGGCTCTGTGGCACAGTTTCACTCGTGTCTGAGTCGGGCGGGGGCAGCCATTTTGGGAGGACAAGGGGTAGCGGACTAGGCTTTCCCTGATTCCAGCTACTAATAGAGACGCTGGCGCGGGAGCGCACTGTTACTCTCCTGAGGCTTGAGCCGGGAGATTGTTTGGTAACTGTGAGCTGCACTGTTCTCTTGCACTGTTCTCTTGTCTATAGGCATTTTTAAAATCGTTTAATGTATAAACTCGTTTAATTGACTACACAGCGTTTTTTGCACATTTCTGTAAGCAGCGCTTACTTTTAAGAGAATTTTAAATTGTTAATATTGTGTTTTTACCTGGCATTCTGGTGATTTGCTTGGTGGGGACAGAGGCTCTGTGGCACAGTTTCACTCGTGTCTGAGTCGGGCGGGGGCAGCCATTTTGGGAGGACAAGGGGTAGCGGACTAGGCTTTCTCTGATTCCAGCTACTAATAGAGACGCTGGCGCGGGAGCGCCGCTGGCGCGCCGAAGGCGCGCCTAAGGCAAGCCCGTCTGCGCCCGTCCGCGCTCGGGTCGCGCTCAGCACCAATACCCCTGGTAGTTTGACGCCAGGTAAGCCCCCCATTCTTACATACTCCAAAAATGCTCTGTTGGAACTAAATAGGGTGGAGACGAAGGATTGTATATGTATTTCCTTTGATCTAAGGCCATTGACTCTCCCTGGGTCTTGTCCTACATGTAATATAACCCTACCAGAGTTTAGATTTCAGTCCACTAGGCTGTACAGGGATAAAAGGCCCTATGCAGCCGGAGGTGGCACTCAGGTGTTTAAATGTATTTTGGTGAACGCAAGATCCCTGGTTAAACATAGTACGAGTGCGCAAGGCTTATAGAAGAAAATGAAATAAAAATAGCCTTTATTACAGAAGCCTGGACAGATGAGGCCTCTGGTCCAGATTTAGTGAAAGCTACCCCACCTGGGTTTCTCTGTCATGCATTAAATAGGCCTGTTAGGAAAGGGGGGGGTTTGGCATTCATTTACCATAGCTCCATTAAAGCTTTAAAGCTGTTTTTCAATCTGTTCCAACCATAACCTGTGAGGCTTTGTCCTTTAACTTCACCCTATCTGATCATCATACCTTTAAAGGTATTCTATTGTACAGACCACCTGGAGCAAAAAATCTGTTTTCTACCCATTTTAGCAAAATTTTAGAAGAGGGTCTGTGCTGTAATACCTACACTATTTTGGGAGATTTTAATTTTAATTTAGAAATGTCCACTGATCCTGACACTGTAAGACTAATGGATATGATGGACAGTGCCGATTTGAAGCAACATGTCAGGGGTCCGACTCATGTAGCTGGACATACTTTGGATGGGATTTTTTCTAACCATCCCGATATGTCATTTACAGGCATATTACCACTTGTGTGGTCTGACCATGCTGCGGTTCAGTTTAAACTAACTACTATGGTCCAGCACGTGAAAAGTGGCTGTCTTAAAGGACAAATAGAGACTAGAGCCTGGAATAGAGTTGAGGGTACTGCTCTACAGGCCCTTCTTTCTACTACGGCAGGCCAGTTATCACTAGAGGCAGAGGAGGCAACTACCACCTATACTAATTGGCTTGCGCAAGCATGTGATAAATTAGCGCCACCAAAAAATGTTTTCCCTAAAAGAGCACTTCCTTCTGCTCCCTGGTTTACAGAGGAGGTGAGAAATTTAAAACGTAGCTGTAAACATCTGGAACGCAATTGGAGAAAGGGCTATAAGGAAGCAGAAAAGAAACTGTATAAATCTAGCCTTCAGGAGTATAAACAAGTTATTTTTGTTGCAAAACAACAATTTTTTTCAGCCCAAATTGACCTGGCAAAGAACTCTGCTAAAGAGTTATTTAGGACTGTTTCTAGTTTGGCCTCCCCGAGCCCAGCTACAGTTCAGTCCAGTCAGGAATTGTGCGAGGAGATTGCCAAATTTTTCCTTAATAAAGTGGAGAGCATATTTTCCGCTTTTAGTGGACCTAACAATGCTGAGATAAACATGGCAAAGGATGTATCTAAGTCCATAAGAACTGGCCCTCGGGCCCTGGACAAATTTGCACCATTGACTGAAAATGATACTCTTGAGCTTTTAATGGGAGCCAAATCTGGCTCGCCTTTTGATCCATGCCCTGTGAGGGTGGTAAAACTGGCCCCCGGTCCGATTGCGCGCTTGCTCACATCCATTTTTAATGGGATGTTTGAAACAGGACAGTTTCCCAAGCTCTGGAAGGTGGCTTCAATACTGCCTCTACTGAAAAAGCCAAACCTGGACACCAAGGATCCCAACAACTTCCGCCCGATTTCTCGGCTCCCTCTTCCCGCAAAAATGGTTGAAAAATGTATGAATCGTCAACTCAGTGCCTTTCTGGCGGAGGTTCAAGCATTGGACCCCTCTCAATATGGTTTTAGAGAGGGACATAGCACTGAGTCTGCGCTCATTAAAGCCACCGAGGAGATTAGGGAAGCCGTGGATCGAGGAGGCAGGGCAGCCTTGATTTTATTGGATCTGTCCGCGGCCTTTGATACGGTCCATCATAAGATTCTGATGGACCGACTCAGGGCTTGTGGGGTCCAGGGAAAAGCGTGGGATCTTCTTAAATCCTTCTTATCAGACAGGGGACAGATTGTATCCCTAGGTAAATTTCAGTCCAAGCCCTTTGCACTGCCTTGTGGGGTACCGCAGGGGTCATCTTTGAGCCCCACACTCTTTAATGTGTATGTCTCATCATTGGCCCCCGTCATCAGTGCATATGGGTTTGGTCTCACTTCTTATGCCGATGACACACAAATTGTGGTGTCTCTATTACCTGGCCAAGAACTGGGATTAGAGAAACGGTTTCAGGACTGTATGGAATCGGTAGGGAGATGGATGGCAGAGAACTGCCTGAAATTGAATTCAGGAAAAACGGAGGTAATGCTGTTTGGGAACGATCTTAATTTTTGGACGCCTAACTGGTGGCCTGCATCCATGGGGTCTCTCCCTACACCCTCAAAAAAGGTGAAAAATGTGGGTATAATCCTGGATGAGAAACTCTCCTTTGGGGCCCAAGTAAATGCAGTAACCTCAACCACAGTATATGTTCTCAGAACTGTTAAGAAGGTACTGAGGTTTTTACGTTCAGAGACCCGGCAAACGGTAGTCACAGCATTGGTTATGTCAAGACTAGACTACTGCAATAGCCCTTACTTAAATATACAACAAAGATTTCTGTATAGGCTTCAGCTGCTACAAAATGCTGCGGCCAGATTACTCACGGGCACCTCCAAGTTTTCTCCCATCTCCAAGGAGATTAAAAGTCTACACTGGCTCCCGGTGAGGAACCAGGTACAGTTTAAATCTTTGTGTATGGTCTTTAAAGCACTTCAGGGCTTAGGACCAGAAGCATTTGAGGCGCCAGTTCCAATGGTACATACCAGCAAGAACTCTTAGATCCTTAGGAGCTAAGTTGGTGGTAGTCCCACTAACAAAAAAGCTCAATGGGGAGGTAGAAGTTTCTCTTTGTGTGCAGCAAAGGCTTGGAATGAATTGCCATTCTATTTGAGAAATGCTACTAGTCTTCTAGCATTCAGGAAGGGGTTAAAGACCTGGCTTTTTGATAAATAATCCTCATTTTTCAGCTCAGCCTCAGGGAGTAGTAACTAGCGCCAGGACACCTCCGGGTAATCGTGCGCTCTAAAAATTCCCATAACATAACATAACATAAGGCTGGCTGACGCCAGCATTGTAATCTGGCGGGCGGTGCCTGCTAGGCACTGCCGCCATTTTACCCATGCTGACCGCTCCGCCAGGCAATCGTGACGATTGCCTGTGGCGGAAGCGAGGAGGGTGGTCTTTGCGACCGCCGCGGTCACAAAGCGATTCCCCCGCCATCCTAATGTGGCGGGGGGAAATGGGAGTCAGATGGAGGAGGGACCGCCAATGCCGGCCCGGCGGTGGTGGTCCTTCTGCCATCATAATGAGCCCCTCAGTTACTACATTGCTACCAACATGTAAAACTAAATCCGAATAACCCAGCACCTGATCAGGATGATTGGGATCAAGAGTGATCATTAGATCTCTTTGCTGAGGCCAACCCAAAAGGCAGGACCCTTCCTTGGCCACATACACCTTTGCTGCGATGGTTTTGCCTTTAAAACTCAGATTGGATGTAAGTACCCAACTACTTCAATGGGTTTTATCCCATACCCCACCAGCTTAATGTCAGGAGACGATAACTCTACTCCCAGGAATTCTTTTAACCACTCATCTCCAATTAGAGTATGTCTTGCACCTGAATCCGCCATTACTTTTATCTCTTTATCTTCTATCTTTATTATACAGAATGGGGCATCCTTGACATTTCCATTGATCTCACACACACTTAATAAAAATTCTTCCTCTTCAATGTCACAACCAACTTCCTTTATGTGATCGATATTTTGTCTTTTAACTTTCATGCCCTTATTCCTGAACCTATTTCTATTCTTGCACATCCTTGCATAATGTCCCTTAATTTTACAATACCTACACACCTGACCAACAGCGGGACACTTTTTGTCATTGGCCAAATGACCAGTTATTCCACACTTAAAACACACATATTCTTTTTTTTCCATATTGTGGTAAGGAGATATTTTACTTTTAAGTTTGCTGCTCACATTTTCATCTCTACCGCTTTTTTTGACCAAGTGAATCTCTGCTGTATGTTTGTCAGATAATTCTTTCATACCTAGTTTCATATCTTCAAAGTGATGCACAATGTCAATGGCTTTCGTAAGAGTCAAATCATCTGCTGACAACAATTTCTCTTGTAATTTAGCATCAGCCACTTTATGCACCATCTGATCACGAACCATTTGGTCATGAAAAGAGGAATAGGTGCATTTGCAGCTAAATTTCTTAAATCGTTTACAAATACATCTATTGATTCATAGGGTAATTGCCCTCTGCTTAGAAATTTATGACGTGCAACCACTTCATTTACTTTTTGACATACAAATTGTCCAGCTGTTTAATGGCATTGTCGAATACATCAATGTCATCTTCATCATCTGTTTCATTAGTTACCACTGAAGGTAAATGACTCAAAATACGTCTGCCTTCTGCGCCTAAACAGTGTTTTAAAATAGCAAGTTTCCGTTTGTCTGTATAGTCATCTCCCCCAATTGCTTCAATGTATGCCTCTAATCCTTCCTTCCATTGCCTCCACTCTAACACGGGTTCCCCTGGAGTGGCTAAAAATGGTGATGGAGCACCAGTACCCTCCATGTGCCCTTGAATCCAAGAAAATACACATGTGTGTGAATCAACGAAATAATTCTAGTAAATTCACTGGTAGCTTTGCTTTAATTATTCACTGCAACCTTAAAATTAATGAGATAAATTGTAGTAAAGTAGTATGTGGATCACCGATGATAAGATGTCCACAGAAACATCACAAATTGCTTACTTGCATTGACAATCATCGTGTTGTTCTTTTTAAAAAAAAAACTTTATAACAATGCCAGCAACGATAATGGTGTGTGGATCACCGAGATGCCGATGACCGCAACATAAGACTGCCAATTGTGACGAAAATGGTGTGCGGATCACCGAAATATGGATCGTCACACAGGAAGAAATCACTGCTCTGAACTCGGAGGCAGCTTTCTAGCCTTTGCGGTCTCTTGTACACATGCGAGAGAAACACTTGGCATGAAACTGACTCGCACAGTCTCCGTTGCACACGCGTGTCGCAGCGCGTGAAGATGTTGTTCAAGAAAAGAGGCAAAGTGTATAAAATAGTTAAAGCCTCACCACAACTGCCTCCGAAGTCAGGATTTTCTGGACTGCAGAAGTTTCGTGTAGTCACATACACCACAAGTGTTCCAATGGCATTCAGAAGACTTCCATAAAATGAGGCTCATCGAACTCGTGATCTGCACATCGCAGGGCTCCAGGCTTTGTTCCTTCTCCGCTCGTTGCCAGTGTTACACTCCTTTGTACAGATGACAGGAGTCAAGTTGATCTTTCAAGTAAGTTTATTCATCGGAGCAATAAGATAAACATCTTCATCAAGCCTGGGCCAACCGTCCTTGTGTGGAATCTGGTCCCCACATTCCATGTTCCAGATTCCACCCAGGACCGGCAGGACACCACAGAAGGCTACACAGATCTGGACACAGAAGACAGCCAAAATTCCATATTCCATGGTGGAATGTATACAACAGTACCCTAAACAAAGTAGCAAAAACTAACAACGCTGTCGAAGGATGGCATAACGCTTTCCAAGTCACAACAGGCAGAACCCAACCAACCATACATAAATTACTAGAATCAATCCAAAAAGAGCAAAGCTACCAACAACTAAGACTAGAACAATCTGTAACACAACTATGTCCAAAACTAACTAAACAAACTAAAACAATGTACAATATAAAGTAAGATTCTACCCAAACACTAAAGGGCTAGAATATTTAGAAACAATAGCAAAATCCCTACTTTAAAACATTAACACATAAACATAGAAAAATTCTAATTGTAAACTAAGCTCTTAATGAAACAATTTTTTTCTCTGACATCTCAAATATAAATATAACGTCAAATAATGTTATCCTTTTTATAAAAATATTTGACATAATAAATGTTTTTATATCTTTAAAAATATCAATAACAATTATATAAATAACATTTCCCTCCCACTGTAAATAATTTAAAATAACTTACGTTTTTGTAGCTGAAGAATATAATCCAGACAGCAAGTAAAAAATCCAAAATTATCGATATTCCAATACTTAGTTAAAAACCCAAAACAAAATGGAAAAATACAACTGTATAAAACAAACTCCGCCGACAAAATATCCGTAGTGTAGAACCATAAAAAACCCGAAAAATAATTTCAAAAAAAGAAATGCTCCATGAAAACCCGAAAAATAAAGTAAAGGTAAAATAATTATTAGTTTACTTGAAACTAATACACATTTCCTTTAAAAAAAAAAACGACATCCTTCTTCCAACGCCAATTCGAAAACGTAGAATACCTGTGGAAAAAAACACAATCCCTCCCACACACACATACAGTAATATTATTTAAAAACACACATAAACTTAATTACAATTCCTTAACACAGTACTCTTAGGGCCCGATTACGATCTCGCTCGGATGGGCTCCTGACGGCATCCGTCAGGAGCGAGTCCGAGTCGTAAGCACGATTTCCGGACGACTTGTACCGCTGTACGAGCGAGCAAGTACGATGCGCAAATAGCCTTGCGCTCCGAGCGACTCATACCCATCAGCGTGGCCCTCCGGACGACTCCGACATGGCCGACGCGCACAGCGCAATGGGGCCGATTTTTGATCGACCAAGTACGATGCGCGCGTCGAGCAGCCGGTTCGAGTTGGAGCCTCCGACTCGAGACAGCATTGGGAAGCGGACTTCGGGCGGCCGTAGCAGGCCCCCCTTCACCCGTAGCCCTACGACTCGGCCCTACGACTCGGCCAAGGGTCCCCCCTACACATGCATGCATGGGGCAGCCGACATCGAAGCGTCCCCACTACAGGGGGCGCCCTTTTCCGCGACCTACCTTTATTCTCCATGGGAGCCTATGTACAGTATGTACAACAGGCTCCCATAGAGTTCAATGGGACTCCGAGCGACCCGAGTCCGTCAGCGCTCAATTGCATCGTACTCGGTCGCTCGGAGCCTCAGAGCGCGAGTCGCTCGTAAAAAGCTTTACCGGACCGAGTCGGCCGTAGGGCTTTCCGAGCAAGATCGTAATCGGGCCCTAAATAGAATTAAACATTTATAGCAAACCATAACACTAAACTTGCAACGCACTAACCGCATTTCACATACTACAAACGAAACCTCACAACAAACACCAAATACAAACCGTATATACACTATAAACTACCTAACTACCTTCCCCCTACTCCTAAATTAAGTCTAAAAGTAATTAAAATAAACTTACCTTAACCGATGCGACGCAGCTTCCAACCCCGAGCTTCTCCCTTCAGAAACGACCCAAAAACAACACCGATAGCCTAGAAAATAGAACTTAGTTAAAAAAATGGCCGCCTAATTGAAGTAAAAAAATACTTTTCCACATGAAAGTCAATGTAAATTACAAATGTTAAACAAAAAAGTTTCAAAAATACTTATTGATGTTACTAATTAAAAAAAAATTTTTTTGTATTGTGTTAAAAATTGTACAATGTATTATAGCAAATATCACAACACAGATAATATTTTTTATTATACATTAAAAAAAGTTGTAGTGACTTATTGTTATGAAAAAGTTTTTTCACTGCTTGCAATAAATAGGAAAAAATGTATTAATGTTAAAAAACATTTTTTTACAAAATTCTTTCTTAACTTTATAATATTATTTTTTGATACACATTAAATAATATTATACAAAATATAATATTATTTAGTATCAATTATATGAATGAATAAAAAAGAGACTACAACAAAAAATACAAAATATATATTAAGAATAATGTAAACTGTATATAGTTATCTAATACATATTTACAATATAAAATAAATTGTATAAATGTTACAAAATAAATATATATTAAATAAATGTATACAAAACAGTAGATAACTGCATCTTATGTTTGTAAAACATTTACATATTTACCAACTTCTGCATTATATAAAACATAAAATTGTTTAATACTTACTATGCTTAAAAATGGTATTATTTATGTTTAAATATTTACCAAATATGTTACATATCCAAAAATATAAAATGTATTATTATTTTGCTTTATAAAAATATATATGAAAGATTGTAAATAAAATAAAATGCACTAAATTTCTTTGCTAGATCTTTCAATAGAAATAAATAAATAAATAAATTATAAATCTTGTTATTTATTTACTTTCTATGTTATTTTTCATATATTATATTTGCAATAAAATAATTGTCTTACATGTAATACCTGTTATAAATTAATATTTTAATAAACATATTATGTACTATTAGCACTTAAACATACATCATTTTCATAATCTTGCTCCAAAATAAAGATATATATTTTACTATTCTCACTACAAAATACATTAACTCAGGGAAGGTGCTGGTCACTAAACATATAAAAAATTGTATTCCAACTCCAAACTATATTAACTCAGGGAAGGTGCTGGACAATAAACATATAAAATATACTATTTCCACTCCAAACTATTATAACTAAGGGAAAGTGGTGGACAGTAAACATATATAATTTAATATTCCCACTCCAAACTACATTAACAGAGGGAATGTTCTAAACACTAAACATATAATTAACAATTCCTTCTCCAAACTACATTAAATAAGGGAAGGTGCTGGAAAGTAAACATATATAATTTACTATTCCCACTCCAAACTATAGTAACTCAGGGAAGGTGCTGGACAATAAACATATAAAATATACTATTCCCACTCCAAACTACAATAACTCAGGGAAGGTGCTGAACACTAAACATATATAATTGAATATTCCCACTCCAAACTACATTAACTGAGGAAACGTTCTGCACACTAAACATATACAATTAACTATTCCTTCTCCAAACTACATTAAATCAGGGAAGGTGCTGGAAAATAAACATATATAATTTACTATTTCCACTCCAAACTATATTAACTCAGGGAAGGTGCTGGACAATAAACATATAAAATATAAAATTCCCACTCAAAACTACTATAGCTAAGGGAAGGTGGTGGACAGTAAACATATATAATTTAATATTCCCACTCCAAACTACATTAACTGAGGGAACGTTCTGGACACTAAACATATACAATTAACTATTCCTTCTCCAAACTACATTAAATAAGGGAAGGTGCTGGAAAGTAAACATATATAATTTACTATTGCCACTCCAAGCTGTATTAACTCAGGGAAGGTGCTGGACAATAAACATATATAGTTTACTATTCCCACTCCAAACTATATTAACTCAGGGAAGGTGCTCGACAAAAAAACTAAAAACCTGGGGGCCCATTACGATGGCGGGCGGATCGCCCCCGCCGGATAGGCGGTAGCCACCGCTGGCCCGGCGGGGGCGATCCGCCCGCCATCCATGCCAGATTGACCCCCCGCCATATTAGTATGGCTGGGGGGTCCGCAACGGACGGAAAGACCGTCTGCCGCTTTTCCGCCGGTCGACTCGTCGACCGGGCGGAAAAGGGGCATAATATGGTGGCGGTGTCTGCAAGACACCGCCATCCATATTATGATGCTGGCGGTGATCAGCCTTTCCATGGCGGCAACGCCGCCATGGAAAGGCATGCAGTTTTTGCTGTTGGGGGCCCGTTGCGGGCCCCCAGAGTGTTGGGGGGTTGGGGGGTGCAGATGGGGGGGTACCATATGGGGGTACCTATGGTACCCCCTCTCATTGCAATGCACTACGTGGCAGGCACTATGTGGTGCCTGCCTCGTAGTGCATTGCAATGCTGTGCACAGTCCTTTCACATTGCGTGCGGGTCTGCAGCCAGCAGATCCACCCGCAATGTGAAAGGCACAGCATGCGCCCACCAGTGTGGCGGGCGCATCATAATGTGCATTGAGGGACCGCCGCAGCATCGGCGGTCGGTCCCGCGCTCCGTTACGGTGGTAGTCCGCCCGCCATCGTAATGATGCCCCTGGTTGTTCAATGAGTGCGATTAACCTCCTCTTATCTCAGTTCTCTGTGTTCATGCTTAGCGCTGGGAGGACTTCGGGTAGCCATGCGCTCTACAAATCCTAATAACATAACAATAACATAAGAATAAACATATAAAATATACTATTCCCACTCCAAACTACTATAACTAAGGGAAGGTGCATGAATGTAAACATATAATTTACTATTCCCACTCCAAACTATATTAACTCAGGGAAGGTGCTGGACACTAAACATACATAATTTAATATTCCCACTCCAAACTACATTAACTGAGGAAAAGGTCTGACCACTAAGCATATATAATTAACTATTCCTTCTCCAAACTACATTAAATCAGGGAAGGTGCTGGAAAATAAACATATATAATTTACTAGTCCCACTCCAAACTATATTAACTCAGGGAAGGTGCTGGACAATAAACATATAAAATATACTATTCCCACTCCAAACTACTATAACTAAGGGAAGGTGCTGGAAAGTAGACATATAATTTACTATTCCCACTCCAAACTATATTAACTCAGGGAAGATGCTGGACAATAAACATGTAACATATACTATTCCCACTCCAAACTACATTAAAACAGGGAAGGTGCTGGACAGTAAACATATATAATATACTATTCCCACTCCAAACTACAATAACACAGGGATGGTGCTGGTCACTAAACATATATAATTTAGTATTCCCACTCCAAACAACATTAACACATGGAAGGTGCTGGACAATAAACTCATATAATGTACTATTCCCACTACAAACTACATTAACACATTAAAAATGCAACACACTACACATATATATTATCCTATTGCCACTTCTAAAAACATATCAACAAAAGATTTATTCTAATTTATAAAAATTCATTATAAATGTAATTTTTTTTAAAATGTTGACAATATAATATAACAAAATAACAAAATAAATATTTTCTTAAAAGTAAATTTTTACTTACAAAATTGTTTAATAAATAATAAAAATCCCACGAAGTGTTTATATAAATGTTTTCTAACATTAATAATTATAATCACAAACATTCCACCTCCTTAAATATTTTACCTTTTTTTCTTCTTTTTATAAACATTTTTATATTTCAGAAATATTATTACACATTTTCCACCAGAAACACCACACTTATCCCATATAAACACAATACAGCTCTCCCTAAATTTCTTTTTTTTAATTAAATATTAAAAAAAAAAAAAATTCACGACTCTTATCCCATATAAAAACAACATCTAACTACAATCTTTTTTTTAACATTTTAATATTTTATTTTGTAAATTTAAAAAATTTTTAATACCACTCCACACACTTATCTGCAATAACCACAAAATCCCACTCATAGGGGCCGATTCCGAATCAGGCCGGAAATCTCTCCGACCGAGCCGGACCCGGAGAGATTTCCGACCGAATCGGACCCTAGCAGTCCGACCGAACGAGTACGATGCGTTCGCATGCTATCGGACTCGATTCGGTCGGACTCCCATTGAAGTCAATGGGAGCCGGTCGTACAACGCGTACGCGGGCTCCCATTGACTCAATGGGTGCGAGGGGAACAAGGGCGCCCCCTACAGCGGGTACGCGTTGAGGCGGGTCGCGCCATACATGCACAGGTAGGGGGGACCCATGGGTCCCCCCTGTGTGCGACTCGCGCGGCTCGGCGTACAGGGGGGTCCGACACGGACCCCCAAAGTGCGGCTCCAACTGCTCTTTCGAGCCGGACGGCGCGAGTCGGTCGGACTGCTCGAGGCGCGCATCGTACTTACCCGGCCGGGGAACGTCTCCATTGCGCGGTGCGAGTCGTGTCCATGTGAGTCGGTCGGGTCCCGCGAACGAGTCGGTCGGCGATTTCACATACGCTCGCATCGTACTCGCTCGCCCGGACGCACGTCCGACTCGGTCGGGAAACAGGGCTCCGAATCGGATCCGGTAATGCCGACTCCGATTCGGAGCCCTACCGGCCGAGATCGGAATCGGCCCCTTAATGTCATTCTTTAAAAAATAATTTATATATGATTTACATTTTACATTTTATTAAATTTTTATATAATTCCCCACCCCTATCCTCTATAAACGCAACATCCCACTATTCTTAAAAAATGTATTTTAATTTTCTTCAAATAATTTATAAATTAAAAAAAAATGTTTTAAATATTTTAAAACACTCCCACCCTTATCCCCTATAAACCCAACATTCCGATCCTAAAAAATATTTAATAATTTAACATTTTTAATTTACAATTTTTCAAAATATTTTTAAATTCACTTTAAAACACTCCTCACCCTTATTCCCTATAACCCCAACATCCCACCCCTAAAAAATATTTATCAAATTCTTTATTATAACTTAAAATGTTCAATGATTTTTAAAAAAATACTTTAAAACACTCCCCACCCTTAGCCCCTATAAACCCAACATCCTGCTCCTAAAAAATATTTATCAATTTCTGTATTATAGCTTAAAATTTTCAAAGAATGTAAAAAAAATTTTGGGAAACACTTCCACCCTTATCCCCTATAAACCCAACATTCCGTTCCAAAAACAATTGTTCAATAAAACATATCAAATTTATTTAAAAAAATATTACATTTAAAAAAAAGAATTTTTTTAACGACATTTTCATCATCGATATTTTTAACATCGATATTTTAAACAACATACAAAATCGATATTCTTGACATCAATATTACATACCATGATATTTTTGAATATCGACATTAAAAACTATATTTTAAACTCAATATTATGTCTACTTACCAGCCATGCAGTCCAACTGGTGATATGGCTGGAATAGCCTCTAGCCTGCGAATGAAGGGATCAATATGTAGCGTGAAGAGCAGGGGAGAGCAGGGGCACCCCTGCCTTGTTCCCCTTTCAATATAAATTGGCCCAGATTGACCTCCCATCATTTGTAGCCGGGCCACAGGTTTGTAGTAGATTGCCTGCACTGCCTTAAAATAACACATTCCTAATCCAAACAAGCCTGTGAGTTTCCATAGAAATTCCCAAGTGACCCTGTTGAATGCTTTTTCAGCATCCAACATGGCCACTGTTATGGGCTCGCCTGCAACATCCGCTGCATCAAAGAGTGTAATCACTTGACAAATATGGTTGGTGGTATCCCTCCAGGGATAAAGCCGTATCGATTGGTAGAAACCAATTTGGCAATGATGCGGCCCAGCTGAGTGGCCTAAGAATTTAGAGTATGCCTTGGCGTTGTTGTTTATTAAGGTTATTGGTCAATATGATCCTGGATCACAGGGGGCCTTTCTTTTCTTTAGAAAGACAATGATGTTGGTCGTAGACCAAGAGTCAGGAACCCTTTGGCCCTTCTGTACTTGAAGAAAGAGCTCCAGCATATTGGGAATTAGAGCTGTACAGAAGACCTTATACACTGTAATGGGTTTGATTCGTCCTCACGGTCTTCCAAGAGGGTAGTTCTTGTAGAGCTGCTTGAATGTCCTCAACGGAGAAATAGGTCCGCAGAAAATCCCAGTCTTCCTGAGTGATTCTATCCGAAGCTACCGAAGCCACAAATTGTTCAATATTCTCCTCACCACCTGGAGGCTGAGCTTATATTACTTTTCGTAGTATCCCCTTAAAACTTCCCGGATACCTTCAGGATCCGAGACTAGGCCATCAGCAGTTTCTCTTATTTCCCTGATAAAGTCTGCAGCCACCTTTTGGCGTGTACGTACTGCTAAGAGATGCCCCACCAGTTTGTTATATTCGTAGCCTTCCTTTCTCCTGGCAAGAAAATGTTCTGCAGTCTTTTTAGCTGTAATTTCATTGATCGCAGCCTTAGCGACTCCAATTTGCTGTTGGGTAATTGTGGGGACACTCCCCTCGGTTACTGAAGTGACAAGTAGAGCCTCCATGTTGATAAGATTCTGATAGAGTTCTTTGATCAGCGAATGGCTCTGCTTCTGTTGATTCAGACTAAACCTAAGGGTTTCCCCCGTATCCCCTCCTTAAAGGCATCCCAGACTATCCCAGGTGGGGTGCTTCCTCTATTCAAATTTAAGAACTCAGGAATCCAAGCATTCATATGTGCAATATAAGTCAGATCCGACAGAAGGCCTCTCTCGAAGAACCAGCTCCGGGTGCTCCTCGTAAGCCCTTCTAGGGTGAGTTTCACTACCAGAGGGTTATGATCAGATTTCAATTGGGAATATAGCTCTATTTGAGCCCCCTTCAGTAAGTCTGGCGTCAAGAAGAACTAATCCAGCTGAACAAGAGAGCCGTGAGGGGGGGCGAGTAATACGTAAAGCCTGGATCTAGCGCTCTAAGTTTGAACCAAGCATCTACCAGGCCTATCTCTTTTTCTAGACTGCAAAGAGCTCTAAACACCCGCGGTTTACGACCTGCATAGGTACCACTTGCATCTCGAAGGGTGCCGCTAGATACATTCAAATTATTATCCCCACATAAAATATAGGGGGCAGGCCATACGGCTAATTCCACCGCTAAAAAGTCCAAGATACCTGGATCATTCAGAACTGGACCATACAGTGAGCAAAAATTGGAAGACCCCATGTTATACCGGCATTCTGTGATTACCCATTTTCCGTGTCTGTCTACCAAACCTTCCTCTAAAATCCCATAGCTAGCTTCGTACGAGAATAGCACCCCCCTAGTCTTCGTGTCCTGAGTGGTACTGGCTACCAACGATAAACCTAATGTTTCCAGCAATCTCGCATTAGCTCTATGTGTGTTTCCTGGAGGCAATAATATCTGCCTTCAGGACTTTCAAGTCCTCGGCTACCCTTCTTCTTTTACCCCCTTCATGGAAGCCACAGATGTTTACATTAGCAATGTGTAGTTTAGACATGATATATGATCCTGTTCACCCCACCACCGAGAGCCACCCCATAATACCCTTGGTTCTTCCTCCTAGAATAACCATACGATCGGGATAACCTCTCAACAATCTTCTGTGTGTCAATTCAACTTCTCTGTTGTACTGATCCATTCTCCCCCCTGCCTTCACCTTGACCACACCCTTATCCCCCCTTCCCTGCCCCTCCAACTACTGTGACCTGCCAAAGCCCAATGACCCAAACTCTCCCCTTGACACCCCCATAACCCCCGTGCCCCACCCCATTCCCTCCCCGACCCCTCACCACCCTCCCCCATCAACCACATTGGGCAATCAGGCCACCCATGGCCTGAGTGATGGCTCCCATGTGTGCTCCTACAGGTTCCCCCCATGCTCCCGGTAAGTATGCCCACGCCTGTCTATCGATCAGAGGTGCAAAAAAGAAACAGAAAGGAAAAAGGGGGGGCAACCCCCCAAGTCCTAAAGGATTCTCAGAAGACAGAAGC
Source organism: Calotriton arnoldi (assembly GCA_963921515.1). Lineage (NCBI taxonomy): Eukaryota > Metazoa > Chordata > Amphibia > Caudata > Salamandridae > Calotriton > Calotriton arnoldi. Next base: position 74,279 of record CAWUFW010017667.1, on the reverse strand, counting down.
GGAAAGAAAACAGGGATCACTCCCAATAAGCACAAAACCCCCCTCTGTTACAATAGCTATTAGACCACTGATCTGTGAGGCACAAGAGCAAAAATTATCTAATACCTAAAATGATAAGCCTAATCCTAATCAGTTTATCTAAGCAAATTCATAATCAATAAGGAAGAGAAGGTCCCCCCTCCCAACAGAATAGAAAAAGTTTTTAAGCCCAACACGTCCAGGCAAAGTCCAATGAGAGGCTCTGGAGAGACTGTAGTTAGTGTTGTGAAACAAGGCTGGTCAAATACTCCATAGCCTGAATCTCAGAGGTAACGGTTCTGATTTTGCCCTTATTGATGGTTTTCAAGCAGGCGGGGGCTAACAAAAAAGCTTCTGCCCCAGTGTCGTGGAAGGGCTTAATCAGCTGCCTTAATTGCCACCTGTGCTCCACAGTAATGTGGTAGAAGTCCGGGCGCACAAAAATGAGAGACCATTAAAGCACCACTGGGCATCAGGGCGGGCCTTCTCAAAAATAGCTTGCTGAGAAGGAAATTCCCAAAGTAGACAAGAACTGCTCTTGGATGATTCTCATTTGCTCCATCGAGGTGACCCTGCTTTTTGCGCATAAGTAGAAATCTGTGCACTCTCTGCACCTATTTCTCCCAGTCCCAGGACGCAAGCTCTGGGAAGACTTTTTTGAGAAGATCTAACATGAATGCTCTAATATCATTGCCTTTGAACCCCTCCTTTATCCCGAGAAACTGTATATTGTTCCACCTTTGACGATTCTCAAAGTCTTCGATCTTCCACATGATATCTGAGAGCTTAAAGACTCTTTACAATTGTTGTTCATTCTTGCATGGCGCTGAAGTTTTTACCAATCTCTGCATAAGATTTGGACACATTCTTTAGGGCACCTTGCAGTGGTTTAGTAGCTAGCTGGGCTCTCCGGCTCTCGAACCGGGTTTCAGCTTGGTGTTCTTTGATTGTGCCATAAATAAGTTTTAATGTAGGTTCACCTGGTTCATCAGCGAATCCTGTGTGAGCAGTGCCCTTAGAGACATATGAGCTCTCGTGCCCACAATTCTGGTGCAGCAGTCAGTGTCTGGGGCTTTGTCTCTCTTCACTACAGATGCAGCTGGTTTAACTTTTGGCCTCTTCTGCTGTTTCCGATGCTTGAATGTGGCCTCCGATGCCATGTAGAAACTGCTTTAACTAACCTCAGACAGAGAGGCACTAACTTCATCTTCGCTCGAACTGGGACGGAGGCAGGTAGACTTTGACTCATTGGCGAGGGAGTAAAACGTATCCCCTCCCTCCCAAGAGAGGTTCAGATTTTGGTTGTTTTTGGAATTATGCACTCTGGGGACATTATCACCTGGAACTTCCATGCCCGAGAGATTCGAGCCCTTATCCCTGCTAGCAATCAAGCCTCCACTGTCCAGCTTATCTTGATCTAGCACATTGAGCCCAGATCCTCCTTATATCGAGGGCTCAGGGTGCCAGGACCAGTCATGCCTAGGGACGGCTCAGATCTTCCACCGCTACTGCCTCCAGCTTGACCTGTTACATGCTCTACTTTAGCAAAGATCTCCTCAAAACCCGTTCTGCTGACTTTGCAATCTACCACAAGGCCGGTAGCAGCGGGCTCCAGCATTAAAGTCTGGGCAGATATGTTACAAGCAGACACTTGTGACCCCCCTAAGGTCCGGCCAATTTCCACGACACTACTGCTGCTGTTGAAGAGAGGAACCCGATCCCCCCTTACCCTGAGCTGCCATGTCCGTGAGCCCTACGAATGGTGGATGGCCTGGCTTGCAAGGCTGGGCGGCAACTTGAAAGAACTCGTTAATAGCTGGCTGCAAGGCCTCGTGCTGTAGAGGCACAGCGGTATCAGGGACACCTAAATTCTGCTCCGATGCCCCAGGTGGATCAAATGCATTCTTAGTGAGACCAGGGTCAGCTCGCCAATCTGCGGTGCCCCCGCTGACTTGATCCTGCTTTGCTCTGCCAGATGCCCGCGCTGCGCGGAATCCTGGCACTGTGTTCTCAGTTCTATCTCGGGGGCTCTGGCGTTCTTCGGCAGCATATTTTGAATGCTTCTAAATCTGACCACGCCCAGCCCAACACTGCGAGTCCTCCGAATGCAGGCCCCGTCACTCGTCAGGAGAACTGCCTCGTCAATTAGGCACACTGTCCGAATCTCCACTACAAGCAATACCGGGTGAGAGGTTGTATTGCCGGAGGACAATCCAGAGCTCCCTCACCTGCCGCCTCGCTACTGGAGAGCTGCGGCCCAACTCTCTGCTCCTCAATATCCCATCTGTACAGAGCTCGGGGGGGCAGCCTGCAGTGGTGTTACTCGTTTGCCATATGCCCTTAGCTCCAAATCCTGCATTACTCTTGTAAAGTAGAGTTCTGGACAAATTCTGCCAATCTCGGCATGCCGGAATTGTTTCCTGCGAGGCTCCAGAAATGTGAGCCAGATTTGATGTCCCCTAGCGCCATTTTCTAACACAGGCGGTCGCGGTCAGAGGGCTGCTTCTTGAGTAGATTTGCTGCTGCTCGAGTAGATTTTCTACTTCAGCGTCAGCAAAATCAATTCAAATGGACACACGTTCTAAACGTAACACATGATGCCCTTCATGTTGATATTTCGGTGCTGCTCGCACTGCTTTACTATATTACAGCGTGAGTAGCGCAACATGCATATTTTCCACCCGTTGCCGGAGCTCCACGGAATCTCACTGAGTTTTTATGTAACTCTGCGTAATTCCACAGTTCAGCCCACCCCTAATCCCAGCAAAAGCTGAACATTCTCCAGCTCTTGGCATTCAATAGCATTCTCTTACTGCTTAAGGTCTAATCTCTAGAATTTAAGCAGGTCTAGATTATAAACCTTAAGTGGCAAGAGAAGGCTCTTGCGCCTATTAAGCAGGTCTAGATTTAGAGTAAGGACTAAGATTCAAGAAGCGAAAATGAAGAGAGCACTCAGATCTTTTTGTTCTTACTGATGCCTTATGGACGTCTGAAACCATGGGTGTCATGAACAGTGCTGAGGATACCAGTGGTAGAAGTAGGGGATTCTCCTAACTGATTTCAATGCTTTGCAGCCTAGCTAGAACTACAAAGGAAGAAGGAAGTCAGCCAGCTCTTCTTAGAAGCTTCCAATACTCAGTAGCAGATTCATACTGTTTGAGTGTTAATTTAGCCTAAAATTCCTAGGCATACAGGCACTTATAAATTTCCAGTGTCACAAGGCCCCTGAGTCTCCCTCTCAGATTAATCGATAATTAATAATCACTGATTGAAGGATTTGGCCCCCACCACTGGCAGGAGTTGACTTTTTCACTTTATGATTTGTACCCATGTCATTTGTTGTTTTTTTGTCTTTTCCTGCCAGTATAAGCCAATGAACACCGCAATGATAACAATGTCAACAAGTGCAGTATTCAATTTACCTTCTTCAGATCGCATCCATGTTCCTTTTCTTTTCGGCTTTCGCCATCTCTACTTTGCAATTAACTGTTTCGAACTTACTGAAATCTAAAAAAGGAGACTTTGTCAGCATATGTTATTTACAATCAGTGGTAGTTTGTCTTGTCAAACTCCCAAACTCCTATCGCACGTTCTTCTGTACTTGCTGGTTGATTACTGTAATTCATTACTACTAGGTCTGCCAGCATATGCAATCATTCCTCTTCAGCAGACTTGTAACACAGCTGTCTACTTTCTTTCAGAAGCCATGGATCTATCAAGCTGCTAAAGACTTTAGTAGCTCTTGCTTGTTCCTGGTAAACTATAACATTCTGTCAACTGTATAGGCTTTGTTTCTTGAATGCCTTTTTGTATGGACCCATGTGTATATCGCAAAGCGCCTAATTTGTCAAAGACACTTTCACTTATTTAGATCTCAGCCACTATCCTTTAGTTTTCCTGTTCTTCCCTCTTCTGACAGCCTTATATTAATATTCTACTTTTACTTCCAAGCACCTGCATCCTATGCTTATATTCTGTGGAATGTGCAGTCATATTAAGATGGCTTCACTGCAACGGTTTGAATGCAATAGTGAAAACAGTAAGGAACACAGCCAGGCTTATACATTTTGTTCCCTAAACCAAGCTTTTGACTAAATTAGAGACCAAGCGCGGCCGGCACAGGTAAGAGCGGTGGGGTGGGGGCAGGGTGGTGGGGGGGAAGTCCTGCCCCCGCCCTGCCCCGCCGCCACACCTCTCTTACCTGTGCGGACCACGCCTGTTAGAGACTAGCAGCCTGTGACCTTGAGGTACTTGCATTACAGCCCAGCTCCACTAGAGATGCCCACGGGTCAGAAATTTGGAGCATGCTGTCAGAGCACAGCCTCACCATCATCTTCTGCATTCGTATCTTGGACTTTAAAGACTTTTGTAATTTACCATGGTAGATGTCCTACAGCAGGATTCACTTATGCAATCCTTGTTTTCACTCAATTTATGGGTTTCGGAGACCTAGTAGTGGCTCAGGGGAGATGTTATGCATCATATGTACATTAGCACTGTAAACATTAATATGAAACCATATCTGAATTAGCACTTTAGCCTTCACAATGTTTCTCTAGAAGTGCACACTTGTGAGAAATGTAAATATGCAATGTGATTGTGGCACAACTAGCATTCTGTCTTCAATCACTCAACGGGCTTTTGAGGTCACTAGGCAATGCACCCGGGGAGATGACACATTGCAGAGTGAAGCCAGATCAGCCTCTTTCAATATGATGAAGCGCTTTAATGTATATGCCAGAAGTAAGTTCCATGGGATTATCAAGGGAGGCTCCTGGAATGAGGTGAATAGCCACAGAATGGGTGTGGAAGGGTTAGTCTTAGAAACAAGTCAAGGAAAGGTAAGATTTATGCGTTATAGAATGCAGTCATGATTACTGTATTCATTCACCATATAATGTAATAGTTTATTTGGATTGTTTCTTTAAAAATGTAGGAGTCTTTTTACAAACTGCAATTTGTAATATGTAAAGTAGTAGTACAGTCATACTACTTGTGTGCTATAAAATTCTATTCACAAACCTATGAGCTTAGTTTTCCACCACTCCTATCTTTTCTGTGTGGAAATCTCTGCACATGTAGTTATGCGTTTTCATAGTAAATGTGAAAGGGACTAGGGGAGTGGCTGAAGAATGGGGAATACTTACTACTTAATGGGAGGAACTTAGGGAAATTTACAAAGTGGTTCGTGGTGGGTCATGCTAATGGAAGTGTAAGTCCATTGATATTCACAAACTACACCTATAAAGTTACCACAGCCCTTAAGGTGTCAAAAAAAGCTCAACTGTACTCCAGCCCAGTCTTTGAGTGAGCCAAGAACAGTACATGGCCACTCACCGGTACCATAACACACTCCCATTGAAAACAATGGAGGTAGGCAACTAAAATAACACCCAATAGGAACTAATTATTTTGACATTTAAATTCCCCAACATCCTTAATTAGCAGTGCTTCAGAACACTCTAAAATGCACAACGCTTTTCTGTCTGGTGGGCCTTGTTCAAGAATGCCATCATGATAGTTTAAAGTGCATAAATATCACAAAGTGTAAACATGGTAATAAGACTATCACCATAGGCAGTCAGAGAAAAGTTTGATCATCTTTTAATGAGCTTTGGTACACAGTAGTATATGCTTTAATTGTATTTTGTTAGTACATTACGCTCTGGTATTGGCACATATCATGAACCTTCATCTCATAAAATCCCCCAGTGTCATTCTTAATGCACCGCACCCCAGTGGATAAAATGTCTCTGAAAAGCCAATTGAATAAATATCATTATTCCATATGTATCCTGTTTATGTTATGCCTGTATCACATGTTCCCTTCATGCCAATTCCAGTTCGGGTGCCCTTTGAGTATATTTCAATACATGTCACCCCAGTGGGCTTTTTCTTCTCAATTGTTCATATTATCTGCATCAGAAGAATGAGTGTTACGCTTATGTGTAATAATGTAACAACTTATGCCAAGTTAATGTTAACAGATTTGTACAGCACTCATAGACCCGGAGGTGTCTTGTCGCTGGCTCAGCATGAACAGGACAGAAAGTGATTAATTGTTGAAAAGCCAGCTCTTCAACAGCTTTCTAAAAGACAGCAGTGAGGGGGCGGCTCTGATATTAGGGGACAAGAGATTCCAGAGTTTGGCGTCTCCTGATGTGAAGCTCCTGCCATCCCATTATGTTCTTTTAAATCTCGGGTGGGGAACTGTCATTGATCCTTTTGAACAAAGGTTTCTACCAGGTTTGTAGCAGGCTAAAGTGTGCTTTAAAAATTCAGGGCCGGTACTGTGAAGAGCCTTGTAGGTGATGCAAAGAGTCTTGAACTTAATGCGATTCCCAACAATCAGCGAGTGAAGTCCCCAGATGGCCTGAGAGGCTGAGTGATATCTGGGGAGATTTAAAAGTAGTCTGGCTGCAGCATTTTGTAAATTCTGTAATTTGTTAAGAAATTGTTCTTGAAGGCCTGTATACAGGCCATTGCAGCAATCAATTTTGGATAGAATCAGCAAGGAGATTGCTGTCTTTCTAGAGTTGATGGGGATATAGGGTAGAAATCTTCTGATGATTCTAAGGGTGATATAAGCAGAGGAGATGACTGAATTAATTTGCTTTCCTAGGTTAAACTTATTGTTTACAATGACCCCCAGACTTTTGGCTTTAGAGACTGGCTGTGGGAGGGATACCATTTCTGAGGGCCAGCTGGCAGGGACTCAGAAATGATGATTATTGCTGAAGAGAATAATCTCTGTTTTGTCCGAGTTTAATTTAAGACAATGTTTGCTCATTCAGATTCCTATGGCTCTCCTGCAGTTGTGTAAATTAGAACTTATGTTGTCTGAATTATTAATTGCTGACACCACAATTTGTGTGTCATTTGCATAGGAGGCGAGAGAGAGTCCGAAAGATCTTATGAGAGAGGCTAGTTCAAAGACATACAAGTTGAATAGTAGAGAACTAAGTGAGGACCCTTGCGTGACCCCGCAAGGAAGGGCAAAAGGATTGGAGGTGTAGCTATCCAGCATCACTACATGTTCTCTATTCCTTAAAAAGGATTCTCGGAGGGTTAGAGCTTCACTTTTAATACCTAAGGATACCAGTTGGTGGATTAAGGTGGTATTGTCAACCATATCGAAAGCCGCTGATAGATCTGATAGGATGAGGGCTGCAGTGCCTCCCTCATACAGAGCAGCTCTAACTCATCAGTGGCTTTAATCAGTGCGGTCTCTGTACTGTGTCCAGGTCTAAACCCAAACTGAGAGGGGTCTAGTAGTTGGTTTGACTGGACAAATTGGGCAAATTGAGCGTTCATAATTTTCTCAATGACCTTTGCTGGATAAGATAGTCTGGATATCGGACGATAGATATCCCTATTTCAGAAAGACTATACTTTGGCCTCAATTTCATCCAATTTGTACTGGAGGATGTGCCTTGTCTACAAATGCCATGCAACACACTTTTTGTACTATGGCACTAAAACAGCATTTTTAGCATGACATGGCTGATAACATCATCAGGGCATGGCACTAAGTAAACATGACAATAATCTTTTTTTTATTTGTGCAACTGAGTACTATATAGTTACATGAAGAAACGATCTGACACAATTTGGCTAAATCTATTCCTTAAAATCGAACTAAATATAGGGAAGAAGCTTTTTATATAGCTCCGTTTCAAGCACATTATTCCATCATGCTGAAGTTTCAGACATGCCACAGCCTTTGACGCTTTAGGGATTTCACAAAACCCAGGGCAACTTCTCCGAAAGATTTTGATCAAAAGTAACTGAAGTTAAGAGCAAGACTGCAATCAATAATGTGTTTTCTACATATGATAATAGGTTGAGATACAATAGGTAATTAATACAAGGGCATTGTCATAATTTGTGCTTGGATCCATATATGGAAACAGTGTCCAGGCCAGTGGATAGTTGCTTCCTAGTTATGGTAACTTAGGGTAGCATGATGCCTCCACGGGAACACATATACTTTGAACATTAAGTGGAAATAGACTGATGATCCGTTTTGGTTTCTGTCTTTTTAAACTTTGCAAGTAATAATTCAGACGATTATTGTCCTGAATAGACCCCGAGATTCAATAGGGGTCGAACCATCAACAATTATTTCACTTGGTTGCTTTGATCAGCAATTGTTTCACATGTTGTGATGGGGTATACACATGTGCCTTTCTCTGTAAATGCATAGAACCAGTGAACCTTTACATCTTGCTTCTTATGTGTATATTTTGTATTTGTTTCTCACACTTGAGCACCGCGTCACCTGCACTTATGTTATTTACTATATTATTATCTGCATATAGAACTTTTTGAAAATAATACAAAAATAACCACAGAAACCATTGTCAGTAATTTTTGATCGATTTATTGCACTCATGTTTGTATGAACGACTACCAAAGTGTGTAGGTACCACTTGGTGTTTATGAATAATACATTGAATGGGGGCTTCCCCAAAGGGATGGGAGAGGGTTGCTAATAATTTTTCGGAAAAGAGTCCCACGGTGGGCACCTTTTGTATATAAATAGCACTGACCCTGGTCCCTGTGGGCATAGAAGGGGTTGTCCTTGTGATAATATATGGATCCATAAATGTGTGATTCTTTTACAAATTGTCCTATGTCCAACTCACTTCTCTAAATTTCTTTCTCCCTTTTCCCCTCAGGGTGGTCTGGAGCAGCTGAAAGTACTTTATAGGAACTATGATGCCATACATACAGGGATATAAACTATTCCATGGCTGTACATCAATTTGTTACCTTGACAAATTTATAGAGGCAATCTAGCACCCCTGTCATGACGCTGCAGAATGATTAGTTCATCGGGAAATTGAAAAGCATACTGTCTAAAAAAGGTTTTTAAGGCCTTAAGAACATTTAGGTGGTCATATATTCAGAGGGAGAGGGAGTTAAGTTCACAGCCTTTTGGGACTTGGTAATCAATTAGATACTCCCTGTTGAAAATTGCACTTTACAAATTCATTATTAAAAGTCACAAATGCCATTGGAAAATTGAGTGGTGTGGTCTGGCCTCTATTTGAGATTATTCATTCGTTATCTTTTTTATTGTCACAGTGTGCACCATATAACCTATAGGGTCGTAATGAGAAAAGAGACAGCAAGAAAAGCAAAATCAGAATCTCCAAAGTGACCAGCTTGAAAAGAGGTGAAACACTGTATAAAGTTCAAGTGGGAAGGATGTAAATTAGACGTACAGGTTGCAAATACCATCATGGAGACCAAAAAAGGCAACTATGTAAAAAGTGTCTGACTGTCAGCGAGCGCACCTTCATGCATATAATGAAAAGATCTTATGTGTAAGTCATCATGCCATTATGTTGGGCCAAAGTGCGCAGGCACCATTGTTATAACTGGTTGACTCATGCAAGCAAGGACAAGTAAACATTGCTTTTCAATGTACTTGCAATTCAGTTATTTTGCAGTTCTGCCTACCCGCCTTTCAATTATTGTAGCAGTCAAGTATTTGCTGTCATTACTGGGAATCTCCTGACGTTTGTTCCATAGCTTTTCTCATTCATCCATTTGGGTGTGCTTTCACGCTACTTTTATATTACTGCAGTGAAATACCAAACAAAGAGTAACCTACCAGCTCAGACAACCATTTTCTGTTCTGTCCCTTTGAGAAAAGAACTGCTATTGCCATCTCACAGGGTGTTGTTTACTCTCAATCCTGTTGTACCAGTTATGCCACAATGCATTATAAGTGATAAAGTTCAATTTACTCACTTTAAAAAAAAATTAACTTTCTCACATTTCAATTATTTTAATAGCCAAATACTTGCCCGGTAAATGCTAAAAATCTCCTGACAATTGTTTTATGTTGTTTGCCATAGAGTATTCCCACCATTCTGGAGTGGTTTAATGCTACTTACATATTACTACGTTGCATCGTTAGCAAACGATGCAAAATACATCCCACTGGCTCAGCCAACACAATTTTACTTCCTTGATACTCAGAAGGAAATGTCATAGGTTATTGTTTGTATTGTATGATGTGTGGTTATTCCTCCTACAATGCATTGTGGTTGAGACAGTTAAATTAACTAACAGAGCAGTTATTTTTCAATTATTTTAGCAATCCAATACCTGCTTATTCAAAACTGGAAATCTCTTGAAGGGTAAATAAATTGCCTCAATCATAACTCGTGCACTCTTAATCAATGTTGATTTAAAAACAGCCAGAGGCCCAGATTGATCATTATTTGACTCAGCGCAACACAGCAAGACATCTTGCTGCATCAAATGGAGGTGCCATATCTATCAAAATATGTTGCATTCTTGCTCTCTCCCTGCGCTGGCGCATTGTGTGCTGCCTAGCGCCAATGCATGAACCCTTGAGCCATGGTGCATACCTACATTGCAGGTAGGGTTTTTTGTGTGCAGGAAGGGACGCCTTGGAGGCATTTTCCTCTTCCTAAGTCTTCTGCAGAATGCAGAAAGAGGTAACAATGAGGAAAAATAAAGATATTTCTACTTGTTGTGCACTAGTTTCTAGGTTTCCGTGTCTTGGTAAATCTGGGAATGCGCCAAAATACATGGGTGGATGCATGCAAACACCGACTTTCCATCCATGTAACGCCTTCCCGGTGCAGAGTAACGCAAGGCAGCACCTTGCGCTGCCTTGCGATACTCCAAATTTAGCAATAAACGCAGGACCTTAGTAAATCTGACTTAAGGATTGCATCGCCCTTGTGTCACTCTGCGTGACGCAAGGGCAACGCAATCCAATGATAAATCTGGCCCAGAATTTATTTCTATCATGGTAAAAGGTGACATGGGCTGGACCAACTCTGCTTTGCTTGCATTTATGTACACCACAAAGGAGACTACTGAACCTCTTAAGCCTTTAGTTAAATCTTACTAGGAGAAGGTATTTTACAACCAGATGTGTTCTTATCTGTAGACTGGCTTCTTATTTTCATCTTATGTTGGGAACTCGAGATGTCTGGGTAGCGGCAGAGCGGTCTTTCACTTGTGTAGTGTCACTGAGTAGGAAACTATGCAAACTATGCAAAGAAGCTCTGCTGTGGGGACATTAATCCTTTCATGATTGCATGATCAATGTATTTGTTGTTATCATTTTAGGAACGATTTTTAAAGTCCAAACAAACATATCTGACTGGTTTAACTCAGCCCTGTAACGAGTGTTTCAACACCTGTAGGATTAAAATGAAATGTCCCCATCAGACAGACCAGATATCTGTCCAACGGAGAAACATGGGGAGGTCTGTTCAGCAACAGAATGGCATAAGACACAGATCATCCATGCCCAGCCCAATAGCTCCAGAATTAAAATAATTTCAGATGCAAAAAATGACAGATATATTGGTGCAAAATAAGAGGCAAAACGTTTTTATGCATGGCGGGACATTGCATGCATCAAACCCTAATATTAACAATACGAGTCCAAGGATCACTGATCTGAACCATCCCGCTGAGTTCAAACCCTCTGAGGGCTCAGCGGGAACATCTTCGAACCACAAAGAGCAGACTGGCATTCAAGGGCCCGAGGAAAAAGTGCAGTCCCAGTATTCCAGCCGGAATGAGGATCTGAGCACCTACCAGATACCTGATGAAGATCTCCTAGAATCAAGTATCCGAGATCTCTGGCAGCCATCTGAGGAAGAAGGCTTTTTGTCAGACCAAGTAGATGGAAAACAAAAGTTGACAAACAGGTGCATGCTCTCCACCGCACTAAACGTGATGATCTCTGCCCTTTCCTGGCAAACTCTAATCCTTGAAAAAAAATTGAACTCAACACTAAAAGAAGAAACTTCACTAAGGGCCATATGTAGGTAATCTGGAAATACCGATTCTTAATTACCGAATTTTACCGAATCGGTATTTATGAATCGGTATTCCCGATGTACGTAAATATTCGGTAAACAATACCGAATCGGTAAAATTCGGTAAATATTTACCGAATCCACAATACCGATCGGTTTTACCGAATCGGTAAATACCGAATCGGTAAATACCGAATCGGTAATTCAAAAAACATCAATTGAGGAATCAGCCAATCCTGTGCAACCACCACCCCTCCCAACCAGGAAGTGGCCACACCCAGGCAGGTGCACACAATCAGAACCTTCTGGAGAGGCTGGGAGTGCAGAGGAGAGCAACAGAGCCACTGCCTGAACCTCGCCTGCAAATCTTGCACAATGGACACCCAGGACACAGAAAGAGAAGGAGGGGAAAGGAAGAGGAAACTGAAATTCAGTCAGAGGGAACTGCAGGTCCTTGTGGAGGAGGTGGTGAAGCAAAACGCAAAGGGGTCGATTCCGATTCGGGCCGGAAAAAGCACCGACCGACTCGGATCCGGAAAAAATACCGACCGACACGTACCAGTGGCGCCCGACACGCCAAGTACGATGCAAGCCGCGATAAATCCGACCGACACGTCAGGAAACCAAGCCGACCGACCGACCCGCTCGGAAAATAGCAATCCGGCCGGAAAAACACGCGAATCCAACCGACCGACACGCACCCGGAACAAATCCGACCGAATCGTACCCGCCAACTCCAACCTGCAAAGTACGATGCAAGGCGCGAAAACACGACCGAGTCGGACGGAGGACAAGCCGTACGACCGACACGCATACAAAACCGAGCCGAAGCAACACAATACACCGCGACCGACGCGTACGCAGCATACAAAACTGCACAAACACAGCGTGAACGAAACGGAAAACACCGTACGAGACCAATGCAGGGTCCGACTCGGTCACAAGAACGTTTCCAACATACACAAACAGCACAAAGGAAAAATCAACCAAAAAAAGGCCAAACAAGCAATTACCAAGCCAATAAATACTGGGGGGGTGGGGACAGAGAACAAAGACACACCAACAACTCCACCTATATAAAGGACACAAATCACTACCATGAGCCTTTGCAAATGCCATTCCACTGCCAGCACCCAAGAGAAAGCAACCACACACCCACAGCTCATCCCTCACACAAGCCACACACCAGCAGCACACCAACAAATACCTACCTCACATACACCCAGCACAACACACACCCACACACCCTCACCTGCACACCAACACACACATCACCCACTATCACCACCCATCACCATGCCCCCCAAGAAGAATCCCAAGTTCCTAGATAGTGAATTGGAAGTCATGGTAGACGAGATCCTCAGGGTGGAGCCACAGCTGTTTGGCACTCTGGTCCAACAGACCCCCATGTCGCAGAAAACCAAGATGTGGGAGAGGATCATCAACAGGGTGAACGCCCAATCACCATGTCGGCGCACAAAGACCGACATCCAGAACAGGTGGTATGACGTGCGCAGGAGGGTCCGGGAGCTGCTCAAGAAAGACTACCACCTGAGCCAATACACCGGCAGTGGCCCTCCTGCCAAGCCAGTATACCTCAGGCCCTGGGAGGAGAAGGTGCGGGCCATCCTTCCGCCAGTGAGCGTATATGGACTAGAGGACATCCCAGAGCCTGGTGAGTACACAACAAATGTACACAATAAACTGCCACAAAACACACACATCACTGTCAAGGGGAGAGTCAAACCATGCACTCATAGCAATTACACAGCAACTAGAACAGAATCATCCCAAAATGTGTATGTCAGTCAGATAAACACAACACATGCCATCAAAAAAGTCACATCCAACTGTGCCAACACATGTACAAACACAACCACAACTACAGCTAGGCAGTGGCACAAATAGAACTAACACACACATCCACACATGTAGCCACCACAACAACACCAACACACAGTGAAGACCACTCAAAGGAAGGAATTCTGTGTATGCTGGCCAAGTCAGTGTAGCCAATAGCATCATGGGAGTCGCACTCACACATATTGCCCCCCCCCACAACTGTCCCATCAACACCACCCTGAACCATGCTCACATCACAGGGAGTGGAGAAGGACTCACAAGATGGCTGACACTGGCTACTGCTGTGGGGAGCACAAGGCTCTGCTGCCAACTGTGCACCAACAAACAGCAGGACACCACTGACTGACATCCTGAGAGACAACTTACACTCCCTGCAATGCAAGCACGTTCCATGGTGGGATATCTGGCTGGCTGGCTGGGTGGGAAGGGGGACTTGCAGCACTGACCATAGTCACCAGCACCTCCCCTCACACCCCCCCCCAACACAAACTCCACAGTACCCACCTGGTAGAATGCAATGCCCTCCATCCTAACACAAGATCCCACAAAGCACCACCACCCTGGGTTATGTTGTGTGAAGCACAGGGACACTCTTGGGACTCTTAGCCAAACAACTGCCAGGACAACACTCCCAGCCATCCTGTCAGCACAGCCAGCCCACCCCACAGGGAAGCAGAGTCAAAAGGAAGGAAGCATGGGCATGCTGGGAAGGGGGTGGAGGCAATAGCATGATGGGAGTCGTAGTCACAGACATTGCTCAGCCTCACAACTGGCCCATCAACACCACCCTGAACCATGCTCACATCACAGGGAGTGGAGAAGGACTCACAAGATGGCTGACACTGGCTACTGCTGCGGGGAGCACAAGGCCCTGCTGCCAACTGTGCACCAACAAACAGCAGGACACCTCTGACTGACATCCTGAGAGACAACTTACACTCCCTGCAATGCAAGCACGTTCCATGGTGGGATAACTGACTGGGTGGGTGGGTGGGTGGGAAGGAGGTCTGGCTGTCAACCAAACACAATCAATGCAGACCATGTTCACACCCCAGAGAATACATAGAAATGCCCAAATAATGCAGGACAATGTGCCACACCAATATCAACCCCTGACTGTGACGACTTAGGACAATACAATGTACAGGCCCGCACCCCGAGGCACAGTCACAACTGTCAGGTGTGTCAACCACTGATGCCTGCAGAAACATGACATACATTGTTTGTGTCTCCCAAAAACAGGTGATGATAGGGACACAGCAGCAGACGCTGAGGAGTCCCAGTCCCAGGCTCAAGAGGATGCCGAGCTCACTGGCGTCGTACAGCCTCTGTCCTCCTCGGACGATGAAGAACAACCTGGCACATCCGGTGCAAGTCAACATGCTGCACCAGCAGGACCACCAGCTGCAGCACCAGCAGGTCCACCAGCTGCACCCCCTGCACCCACCCCTCCAACGACTGTCACCACGAATACCATCCCTGCCGACATGGACAGAATAAGGAACAACACCAGCGCAGTGACCCTGGACCAACCTGGGGCCATGGACACCACCACCACCACCAACCCCCAAGGTGGACCAGGGTTATCTGTGCGTGCAACTGCACACACTGCACATGTCAGCAGGGGTGGTGGGAGGGGTGGGAGACAGAGGTCGCTGCTTGCAGACGTTGCTGGTGTGCATGAAGACCCACAACTGGTACGCATAGCTGATGCGTACCAGTCCAGCACCGGAGAGCTCAGCCAGGTAGTGGGGCTCCTCAGAGACATCAAACAGCAGCAGGCTGCCCATCATGCCCGCTTGGACTCCCACATGTCCCATGTGGAGTCACACATGTCACGTGTGGACTCCCACATGTCACGTGTGGACTCCCACATGACCCGCGTGGAGTCCAAGTGGGATGTACTACATGAGATGACGGCGGTGCACAGGGACATTTTACAATGCCTCCGCCAGATGAACAGCAACCAGTCCACACCTCCCTGTGTGCCAACAACATCTGGTACCGAACAAACTGCAACTGCCACAGGGAGGGAGGAGGACTCTGGCGGAGAGTCCCCTGCACCGCAGCAGCCTGCACTTGAGGGCCCCCCCCCAAGAAGAGGGGTCGTCCGAGGAGGGGAAAGTGAGAGGCTGATGGCCAAGCGCAACTCCCAGGAAGCCTGAACCTGTTCTGGATTTTCGCCTTTGTGCACAGACTGTTCACCCTGTTGATGGCAACACTACTCCCACACATTGCATGGGGAGTACAAGTTGGAACAATGTGTCAGACAACTGTGGCCCCGATACTGGGGATCCTGTCTACCTGGACTTTCTATTCATCTAGGAACTTGGGATTGCAAGATTCATGTACAGCACAATCCATCCTATGCACTATTATCACAGATGTATCACAATAAACACAATAATACACCATACTTGCCTCTGTCGTGATTCCAACGTGGGTACTGTTATGGGGATGATGAACAACAAAATTACACTGTGTATGCGAACTGCAACAGCAAGGACAACACAGGCATGTGAGTACAGGCAACGTGACACATATGAGGGAGACACACCACCAGGGCTACACAACACATACACACCTAGGCCATCTGACTCATTGCCTACACTGATGTTGCCAGGGAAGACGGTGCAATGCACAGACACCACACCCATTCCCAGTTGTAGTCAAGTAGCCCACAGGTGCAGTAAGCAAATGGCAGTCAAATGTGTGACCACAGACAACGCACATCACTAAGTGAAGCACAGGTTTATTACACAGTAGCAACATGCCGTAACCACTACAGATGCAAGGTAACCCCACCTGGTAGCGGGCACACAGTCAACAACTGTAGACAGAAGGAAGTCCATGGGTGTGGCGCACATCACCTGTAGGGACACAACAGCTACCAGCCTGGATGTGCAATCACGTTGTCGGTGGACACAGTTGACCAAACGAATCTGAAAGTACCCTGTGAAGGACAGAAATGACACACAGTCAAAAGCAATGGAGTACAGGACAGAACAGCAAAACTCATGCACAATACATGTTACAAGATACCCACCCAGAACCAAGTTAGCATGTCAACACTGTTGGGGAGTACAGCCCACCTGTCACCACACATCGCAACACACATCCAGTCAAGTAGCCCATGGACACACTCCAACAGCACCAGAGCACCACCCACACATCATGCCAACTCACATCATTGACATGACACCTCAGGATACTCACATTCAGCTAAAGAAGTTGGTGATGAGCTGTGTGCGGACATCACCATCACCATCATCATCATCATCGTCACTGGCATCGTGTTCCAGGCCAGGATCCTCCACAGGTGGCGGATGTTGGTCATCGTCATCCTGGATGAGAGGCAACTCCTTCCGCACTGCCAGGTTGTGGAGCATGCAGCAGACGATGATAATCTTGCACACTTTCGCAGGGGCATATGGGAGGGACCCTCCGGTCTTGTCCAGGCAGCGGAAGCGGCTCTTCAGGAGACCAAAGGTCCGCTCAATCACTCTCCTGGTCCGACCATGTGCCTCATTGTAGCGCATCTGGGCAGGTGTCACAGGGTTCCTGAGGGGTGTCAGCAACCACGGCATGTTGGGGTATCCCGAGTCACCTACGGACAGACAAGTGCACATCAGCTGACTTGGAAAAGTGGGCGGAATACTACAGATCAGATCACACACAATGGCACAAAGTCAGTACACACCGACAAGCCAGGCACGCTGGTTCTGCATCTGTGCCATCAACCTGGGGATGCGACTACTCCTCATCACAAAGGCATCGTGTGCTGAACCAGGGAAACGGGCACACACGTGTGTGATGGTCATGTCTGCAAGACACACCACCAGTGCATTGACCGAGTGGTAGTGCTTGCGGTTCCTGTAGGCCTGCTCCTGGGCCTGTGGTGGTACCAAAGCCACATGTGTCCCATCAATGGAGCCAATGACATGCGGCATCCTCCCCAGGGCATAAAAGTCACTCTTCACGTCAGTGAGTCGTCGCAGTCTAGGGAAATAGATGTACCGGTTCAGGAAGAGCAACATTGCCGCCAAGAAATCGCGGAGCACACGGCTGAACATGGTCTGTGACATCCCACCAGCAGACGCCACAGTATGTTGGAAGGTACCGGTGGCAAAGAAGTGTAGGGCTGCCATCACCTTCACCTTGGGGGTCAGCGCTGTAGGATACGGACGGCCAGGCTGCAAATGTGGGGACAACTGCACTGCAAAATCCTCAATCAGCTGCCTGGTGAAGCGGTACCGTCGGATGCTGTCCCGTTCCACCATCGTTGCCAGGTCTGGGAATGGCCGATGGACAGCAGGAGCCCTGCAGTGCAGAGGAGAAGTAAGCAAGATCGTCAGTCACCCCACATATGCGGCATTGAACACACTCAAGATCCCAACATACATCATCATGAGGCACAACTACATGAAGTGTGCAGTACCGGAACGACATGTATGGTACATACATGGCCAACATCTGTCAACACGGTCCTACAGGTGGCATCAATTTGTCCCAGGTTGGCCCATTGGATATCATGATGCTGTGTCACAGTCACCCCCCAGTGACATGTGAGGACAGATGTGCCCCAGGCACCACAGCTCAACGACAGGCACATTCCCAGGGACCCTGTAATGCCACATGGACACTGGCATCACCTGGAGTATCATGTGTACACCACAACAAAACAAACATGACCCCCACAGGTAGTGGCCACACTTGCCATGGCAGGAGAGCCATGGACGTCTGTGACACACACGCACAACATCAGAGTCCATGCACACACAACGTGGATGTGGAGACTGTCTCCCATTGTGCACATGAAATCAGAGACATTGTAAACACTACATGCACAAAGACTGTGGAGGGCCATCACTATTGTGCCACTGGGACACCCTGGCTCAAACATACCGTCCCACATGGGACTCACGGGGTATGTGACATGACATACACAAACACCACTGTGAAATGTGACCATGGCACATGCACAGATATGAACAGTTGCACATCACAGTGGTCACGTACACGTAACACCCAGGATCCTGTCCCCATTAACACGTGCACAGCCTGGGGGTGGCTGCCCACAGGTGACACCCACAGGACAACATGTACACCAACATACACACAATAGGAAATGCAGCCTTACATGCCTTATGATAAGGTTTGGACAGGCTGTCGTGATGTAGGTGTGCCCCTCACTCCCTGGGAGCTATCTGTGGCTGGCATATGTCCATCTGAGACAGGCATGCTGACATATGCCAGTCACATGTACAGTGATGCGTTGAACAGCAATGGACCGATCGGTGCCTCCGGCCGGCCCATTGCTTTCAATGTGTGCGGGTACGCGTTGTACCCCTGTGCGCGTTGTACTGCAATGGACCGATCGGTGCCTCCGGCCGGCCCATTGCTTTCAATGTGTGCGGGTACGCGTTGTACCCCTGTGCGCGTTGTACTGCAATGGACCGATCGGTGCCTCCGGCCGGCCCATTGCATTCAATGTGTGCGGGTACGCGTTGTACCCCTGTGCGCGTTGTACTGCAATGGACCGATCGGTGCCTCCGGCCGGCCCATTGCATTCAATGTGTGCGGGTACGCGTTGTACCCCTGTGCGCGTTGTACTGCAATGGACCGATCGGTGCCTCCGGCCGGCCCATTGCATTCAATGTGTGCGGGTACGCGTTGTACCCCTGTGCGCGTTGTACTGCAATGGACCGATCGGTGCCTCCGGCCGGCCCATTGCATTCAATGTGTGCGGGTACGCGTTGTACCCCTGTGCGCGTTGTACTGCAATGGACCGATCGGTGCCTCCGGCCGGCCCATTGCTTTCAATGTGTGCGGGTACGCGTTGTACCCCTGTGCGCGTTGTACCTCAATGGACCGATCGGTGCGCACCCATTGACAATGGGCTTGCCTGGCAACGGACGCGTTTTCGAATATTCGAACGAGTCGGTTGCTGGAAAATCAGTTGGTCACCCACAACAATGTTGCAAAATCATGTATGTCATGAAGTTGAAATTTTGAAGGATGCTGTGGGCGTGTTTTGGTGCTGCTATTCCATGGATTGGCCAGATTCAGAAGATGCAAACGACTTGGACCTATCACTTTGGACACAAGGGACAGTATCTGCCTCTCCAGCACATATATATTGCTGCATGTTCCCCTGAGAGCCCACTTGCCTGCACTACATGCTCCAGGACGACATCTGCCACTGCACTGCTGCTGTCTCTGCCCCTCTGGACCCTGCAATGGCACGTACTGTGGAGAGAGCCCCAGCCTTCAGCCTTGAAGAGAACCAGGCCCTGCTGGACAGCCTACTTCCACAGTACAGCAAGCTGTATGGGACACCAGGGGAGCAGGTGAGTGTTCTGTGCACTGCCTTTCTGAATGTGCATTTTGTCTGACTAGCAAGGCTGAGAGTCAGCACACCACTGGCTAGCAGGCTCACTGAGTAGTTGTCACCCCCCATAGTGTGTAGTGACTTGCACTGGACAGGTATGGTGCAGTGACAGTGCTTCTGAACAGGGTTTTACTCCCCATGCTATGATACCATGTAGTGACTTCTGGAAAACTGTCCATGGGCAGCCGTGCACTGCCTGGGTACACCATGTGCCCCTGTGATTGCGACATGTATATGCAACTGTGTCATGCACGGATATGTTGCATGTGTAGTAATGGCCTTATCACTTTGTCATCCTGACAGGCTTCTGCCCATCGGAAGCATGAGATATGGAAGGACATCGTCCGGGCTGTCCGGTCCGTGGGGGTCTACAAGCGCCGGATCCGCAACTGCCAAAAGAGGTGGCAGGACCTTCGGGGCTGGACCCGGAGGATTGCACGGGTCCAGCTGAAGCTGTCGCCTCCTCGCAGGAGGGGCGGAACACGGACCCTGACCCCCCACATGCTCAGGATCCTGGCGGTGGTCTTTCCAGACCTGGATGGGCAGCTGAAGGCCAGAGAGCAGCAAGGAGGGGGTGAGTCAAAGACTGCACTGTGTACTCTGTCTAACATGTTATGTGCCCTCCTCGGGCCAGGTTGAACTGCCACAGTACAGCAGTCATGTTGTCCAGGAGCCATGTCCCTCTATTGTGCACTGCCCACTCCTCATCTGATACCCAGGTGTGGCCCTTACATGCAGGGAATTCTGTCACTTAGGACTGTGTCCTTGCAGTTTGCTTGACTCAAGGTGGGAGACAGCATCTGTTTCCCTGACTCTGTGGTGGGCATCATGGGTGGGTCCATTGCTTACACAATGCCTGTATTCTGACATGTATTCAGCGTGTTACTTTGATCTGTGGTCCAATTGCTGAGCTGATCCACCACATGTGGCTGGGGTACCTGGCACACACCCATGCTGCGGGTGGGAACAATGTTTGGGCCCCAGGAGTATGTATATGACGTGTGTCACACATACTTAGCCAGCTGCCTACAGTCCAGGGCTCATCCCTCATTCATGTGGGGCTGGACAGTCATGCCTACTCCAGGCCATACAATACACTCTGTACTCCCACTCCCGTGTATCAGAGGACACATTGTGCACAGTGATTTGACCCCTCAGGTGTCTGCCTCTGTGTCAGTGTGCTGTGGATTAGTCGCCAGGACTGCTGTGGAGTTTCTTGGTAGGGGCTCAGCATGCCACTGGAGATGTGACCATAGGAGACGATACTTGTGTGACACATAGGTGTCTGATCAGCTGCCCATGCAGACTGGGGCATGTAAATGTGAAGTTCAGGCAGCTGTTCCCCATGCACAGCAGAGTGTGAGGGGCTCAGGTTCAGAGGGTAGTGTCACAGGTCTCCCATATGTCCAATAGGTATGACCTGGACAGATGAGGGTTAAGAGGATGTGTTGTGGGGGGATGTACATGTGCACTTGTGCAGCTCCAGGACTTGCATTCCCCATGACCTACTATTGTGACACAGTGCAGAGTGTTGTTGTCTGGCTGCAAAGTCATACATCACTGAGACAGTGATGTATGACTTTGCAGTCATGCCTCCGCCATGGCATGTGTCTACTGATTGGTGATCCTGCAGGGGAGTGACATGTGCTACATGCACACCATAGTGGCGCTGGCTATCAGGACATGGGTGCATCATGGTGTCTGTCGCTGGAATGCATCACATGCATTTCCTATTTGACTCTGGGCATCCCTTACATCCGTAAACCTGTACTGACTCAGTGGCAAGAGCTGTGATGTGTCCACACCGTGTCCTCTGCACTGTCCAACTACTGTGTACTTGGTGCATGTGTCAACACTGGGGTGTTGCAATCCAACAGACACCAGACAGATGGGTGCAAGGCCATGTGGGATGTGAGTGCCATGCTTGGCATCAGACTGACAATTGACTTCTCCTGTTCAATTAGGGCACTTTTAGCAATGTACAACTAATGATGCCAGGGCTTGCTCTGTAATGTGCTGTGCTCACAGTGGTGTGTGCGTTTGGTGCAGGTGACTGATGTCTGTCTGTTTCCCCATTGTTTGCAGATACATCCACGGCCACGGAAGGGGACAGCTCCACGGACCAGGAGGAGCCGGAGAGCCAGACTGGGTCAGCAGCCGAGGAGTGGTCGGAGGGACCCAGTGGCACGGAGGGCGAGGGGAGCCACACCGAGGAGTCCTCAGCAGCATCCACCTCAGCTGAGGACCAGAGCAACTCGGAGGATGACTCCCTTGTGGAGGCGGGTGTCAGCAGCCACCACACCCCAGCTAGTGTTGCTGTCCCCGCCACCACCAGCACCACCACCGCCCTCCCATCGGCTCCCATTCCCCAGGTCCGTGGAGGCTCCCATGTCCGGGAGCGTGTCTCCTTTGGGCCAGGCACCGCACCCCTGCCCCTGTGTCCCCTGCTGCCCTGAGTGAGGAGTCTGTGTACCTCCTTCGCCAGCTCCATGTAGGGCAGACAGCCATGCTGAGTGTCCTCCATGCGCACACCGCGCTGTTGACTCAGCTGGTGTCGTTCATGGAGGGCATCTCATCGGGCATGTCTGACCTACAGAGGGGCAATAGGTCCATGGACTCCTCCCTGACGGCAGCAGTGTCCCTCCTCAAACGGTCCCTCACCCCTCCTGCCTCTGCTCCATCCACACTCCCCAGCACCTTACCCATCCCAGGCACACACACACTGGCACAGGCACACACCAGCACACACACATCCAGCACACTGACACACACGCCAATGACAAAACGCACACGCACGCACATTCAGGGGACTGAAGCCAGACTCACAGGGGATGGGGCCCTGGAACACACACACGCATCCACATGCACTGCGCAGTCCTCAGTTCCCTCTCCCTCCAAAGCACCCTCCCTTGCCTCACCTGCAACCCCAAAGTCACAGCAGCTCTTCCTCTGTGACCTCGGCCTCTTCCCCACCGATGAAGCTGCTCCAGCATCCCGGGGAAGAGGAAGCCCACCCACACGGAGCAGAGTGCCCCTCGCCCCCGGACACCCTCCCCCAGGCGCAGACGGACTGAGGCCCCCACCCGCAAGTCCCCCGGAGTGCTAAGAGCAAGACCCCGCCACCACCCTGCAGCTCAGGCACAAGGTCTCCGTCCTCCATCCCTCAGGCCCCCACTGCACAGGTGCCCCCACCACACCCTGCCCCAGGTTCCCCCACCCACAGATATACCATCCCCAAGATGCTCCGGCCTTCTCCCCCTGCCACTTGCTCTCCCAGCACCACACCCCCCGCTGCGCTTGTCTGTGCCACTGATGTGGTGAGGGTGTCCCCCCTCTGTCCAACCCACCTTGCCTGTTCCCCATTCTCCTCCCCTGGAGGTAGGCACTGCAGTGGAGTCCACTACCGCCCTGTCTGACTTGGGCACTGCAGTGGCGGACCTGTCCACCCCATCTGCAGGGTCCACTGCAGTTGTGCCGGCACCCACGACATCTGTGTCATGCCCCCCAGTTGTGCCGGCACACACCATGTCAGACACCTCCACTGCAGTTGTCAGTGGCTCTCCTGCACCCACCACCCCTTCCCTGACTCCCCCTGGTGAGCCCTGATCCTGTCCCTGCGGTGCCTGGCCTGCCCCCCGGTTGCCCCTCCTAGTGGATTGTCCCTGGTATTGTGCAGGCATGCGTAGGGTGACATCTGCCAGTGTCACCCTGTTTGAACTTTGACAATGGACTGGCCATTGGCCTTTGCTCTTTTTTCAGGACTTCGTTTGGCCTCAACACATATGCTGAATAAAGCAACTTTCTTTTCTCTAGTGCTCATGCTTCAGATGTACATGTTGTTGGTGCAGCTAACCATGCCCTTGCTGCAGTGATGGTGATATCTGGTCTCATGATTATGAAGTGTTACTGTGCAGGAACCCATGTGGTCCAGGGGGAATGTGTCCTATCATGTGGTGTATCCATGTCATCAATAGCAGCATCTGAGGGTGTCATGTGTTCAGTATTTGGCAATGGGTTTCCTACTTACATTGGCAATTTCATATCTGTGGCTTCCACCCCTGCACATCTGTTGTGCCTGCCATCGTTGCATTTGTCTACTTCCCTGACCGTGTTGCCATCTCCAGTGGACATGCAGGTTTGGGCATCAATGGGGAGGGACTCATCCGTGTAGTCAGTGCAACATTGCTATACAAGTGTGTTGGATCTGTGCTGATGATTCCGTTGGCACATCCATGACCAGGCTGATGTGATGGGAGCCCTCATTTGGTGCTAATTGTTGATTGTGTGACCAAGTGCTCAGCTGACATGATGGGGCCCTACTGAGGCAACATATGGCACAGCTTTCCTCACACAGGAGTGGAGTCCCCTCATGGCAGTGTGTACACGTGTGACATTGCCTGCGCCCAAGGTGTGTGTTGTATGTGCATGTCTGTGTGTTCACTTCCATTCATCTGCGCATGCTGTGATCCCTAGTGTTGTACCTGTTTGTGATGCTTGCTGACTTGAGCTATGTTCCCCCAAAGTCTTCTCCCTGTGTTCTCTGTGATGTGGGTGCATGGCACATTACTGGTCATCAGGGTGTCACCCATAGGTGTGTTTGCTGTCAGGGCTGAGTTTGTGTGCAGACGCAGATGGGTCACAGTCAGGTTTCCCCTTGGCACTTGTTGTTTGCCCCTGTCATGTGATTTCCAGTTTGTGTTATCTTTCAGTGATTGTGACACGTTGTGTGTGTGACTGCTGGCACTCCTCAGGGTCCGGGCTGCAATGTTGGTTGTTGTCTATGTGTGTTCTTTGTGGGTGACCTTGGCTTCTTCATTGGTGTGTGACTGTGGCTGGGATCCCATTGGTCGGTGTGGTATTGCCGTCATGTCCATGTACAGCGTAGTGTGCAGTGTGTCAGACATTCAGGAGTCTTGTTGAGTGTCCATGTGTGATGTGTTTCTACACCTTGGTTCCCACCCACCACCCTGGAATAGTCATGGGTGCATGTGCAATGTCACCAGTGCATGTGTACTTCACTGCTGCACATTGTTGGAGGTCGAGGGGTGTGGTGTTGAGTGTGTGCAGATGAGAGTTGTTGCCCGGCTAGGCCCCTGCCTCCATGTTGGCCTTGGCTTACTGGCCATGCTGATTGATTTGTGCTTGTGTAGGTGTGATGGTAGTTTGTTGCTCAGGACACCTGACTGTGGTTCATAGTGTGAACGACATTTAGCTTTGTCATCACAGTGGTATTTTTATTCAGCCCAGGGTCACCACATTGTGGGGGCCCTGGGGGTGGTGCTGTGGTGTGTCTGTGACTTGCTGTGTCAGTTGTTGTTCCTACGTGCCTGTGTGACATGTGTGTTTTGTGCTCCCTCTCACCTGACAATGCCTGCTTGCCCACATAGGGGATTTGGATCCATGAGTTACCTTAGTGTGGCAGTGTATGCACATCTGTATGATTGGTATTCAGCTCTCCTCATGTGTTGTGTGGTTGCCTGGGGACACTGGCACCCCCACCCCTCACCTGCTGTGTATGATGACAGTGTTGGTCTGCCTGTTTGTGTTTGTGCATCTGCACCACTGCATTGGCATATCTTGGGTGTGCCATTGGCTGTATGTTGTTTGGTGTGTTTCCCCTGCTGTCCCTGGGACTCCTAGGTCATCGGTCAGCACAGTGATCATGGTTTGTGTGTCCCATTGCTGCCATGGTATGGTATCTGTTCACCTCACATCTGCTGTCTCCACAGGGTATCTGCATTTGTGTGCCCATTGGTGCAAATATGTGGTTCTGCATTCTGATGGTCACTTCTGTCATTGTGTCATTGATGACTGTTGACGGTCTCAGCCCCCATGGGTGTTGTTTGTCTGCACATGGCCAAAGGAATGTTTCATTTGCACTGCAGTATTTGGCTCCCCCAATTTATGTTGCAATGGGACACATACACTACTTTGCCACAGATGAGTTTTTGGTTCTGTGAGCAGGAATGATCCATGCAGTTTGGCAGTTGCAGCTCTTTCTTTGTCAACAATTACCTTTTGGTCACTGTGATGATGAGGGTGTAGACCCCATTGCCACAATGGTCAAAATGTGCTTCAGCTATGGACCCCACACTTGCCTTTTGGTCACTGTGATGATGGGGGTTTAGACCCCATTGCCACAATGGTCAAAATGTGCTTCAGCTATGGACCCCACACTTACCTTTTGGTCACTGTGATGATGGGGGTTTAGGCCCCATTGCCACAATGGTCATGGGCTGCTTGCATTGTGGGTGCCACACACATATATGTGTGGCACATGTGCTAGGGGGTCACATTGTATGTTGAAAGTCATGTTCGGTGTTGTAGGCATTTGACACAGCCTACACACGCTTGTCATGGTGGTGGGGGGATGTCTTAATCTTGCATTCCCTAGGTTGTGGTGTGCTTGTTGTGTCATGCATTGTCCATCCTATGAGTGGGGGTGGTAGTAGTGGTAGGCATCCAGCCCCCCTGGGTGAGGGTGGTAGTAGTGGTAGGCATCCTGCCCCCCTGGGTGAGGGTGGTAGTAGTGGTGGGCATCCTGCCCCCGTGGGTGAGGGTGGTAGTAGTGGTGGGCATCCTGCCCCCTGGCTAAGGGTGGTAGTAGTGGTGGGCATCCTGCCCCCTGGCTAAGGGTGGTAGTAGTGGTAGGCATCCTGCCCCCGTGGGTGAGGGTGGTAGTAGTGGTGGGCATCCTGCCCCCTGGCTAAGGGTGGTAGTAGTGGTAGGCATCCAGCCCCCTGGGTTGGGGTGGTAGTAGTGGTAGGCATCCAGCCCCCCTGGCTAAGGGTGGTAGTAGTGGTAGGCATCCTGCCCCCCTGGGTGAGGGTGGTAGTAGTGGTAGGCATCCAGCCCCCTGGCTAAGGGTGGTAGTAGTGGTAGGCATCCTGCCCCCCTGGGTGAGGGTGGTAGTAGTGGTAGGCATCCTGCCCCCCTGGGTGAGGGTGGTAGTAGTGGTAGGCATCCAGCCCCCCTGGGTGAGGGTGGTAGTAGTGGTGGGCATCCTGCCCCCTGGCTAAGGGTGGTAGTAGTGGTAGGCATCCAGCCCCCCTGGCTAAGGGTGGTAGTAGTGGTGGGCATCCTGCCCCCTGGCTAAGGGTGGTAGTAGTGGTAGGCATCCTGCCCCCTGGCTAAGGGTGGTAGTAGTGGTAGGCATCCTGCCACCCTGGCTAAGGGTGGTAGTAGTGGTAGGCATCCTGCCACCCCTGGGTGAGGGTGGTAGTAGTGGTAGGCATCCAGCCCCCCTGGGTGAGGGTGGTAGTAGTGGTGGGCATCCTGCCCCCCTGGCTAAGGGTGGTAGTAGTGGTAGGCATCCAGCCCCCCTGGCTAAGGGTGGTAGTAGTGGTGGGCATCCTGCCCCCTGGCTAAGGGTGGTAGTAGTGGTAGGCATCCTGCCCCCTGGCTAAGGGTGGTAGTAGTGGTAGGCATCCTGCCACCCTGGCTAAGGGTGGTAGTAGTGGTAGGCATCCTGCCACCCCTGGGTGAGGGTGGTAGTAGTGGTAGGCATCCAGCCCCCCTGGGTGAGGGTGGTAGTAGTGGTGGGCATCCTGCCCCCTGGCTAAGGGTGGTAGTAGTGGTAGGCATCCAGCCCCCTGGCTAAGGGTGGTAGTAGTGGTAGGCATCCAGCCCCCCTGGGTTGGGGTGGTAGTTGTGGTAGGCATCCTGCCCCCTGGCTAAGGGTGGTAGTAGTGGTAGGCATCCTGCCACCCTGGCTAAGGGTGGTAGTAGTGGTAGGCATCCTGCCCCCCGTGGGTGAGGGTGGTAGTAGTGGTGGGCATCCTGCCCCCTGGCTAAGGGTGGTAGTAGTGGTAGGCATCCAGCCCCCCTGGGTTGGGGTGGTAGTAGTGGTAGGCATCCTGCCCCCTGGCTAAGGGTGGTAGTAGTGGTAGGCATCCTGCCCCCTGGCTAAGGGTGGTAGTAGTGGTAGGCATCCTGCCCCCTGGCTAAGGGTGGTAGTAGTGGTAGGCATCCTGCCACCCTGGCTAAGGGTGGTAGTAGTGGTAGGCATCCTGCCACCCTGGCTAAGGGTGGTAGTAGTGGTAGGCATCCTGCCACCCTGGCTAAGGGTGGTAGTAGTGGTAGGCATCCTGCCACCCCTGGGTGAGGGTGGTAGTAGTGGTAGGCATCTGGCACCCCCTGGCTAAGGGTGGTAGTAGTGGTAGGCATCCAGCCCCCCGGGTGAGGGTGGTAGTAGTGGTAGGCATCCAGCCCCCTGGGTGAGGGTGGTAGTAGTGGTGGGCATCCTGCCCCCTGGGTAAGGGTGGTAGTAGTGGTAGGCATCCAGCCCCCCTGGGTGAGGGTGGTAGTAGTGGTGGGCATCCTGCCCCCTGGCTAAGGGTGGTAGTAGTGGTAGGCATCCAGCCCCCTGGCTAAGGGTGGTAGTAGTGGTGGGCATCCTGCCCCCTGGCTAAGGGTGGTAGTAGTGGTAGGCATCCTGCCCCCTGGCTAAGGGTGGTAGTAGTGGTAGGCATCCTGCCACCCTGGCTAAGGGTGGTAGTAGTGGTAGGCATCCTGCCACCCCTGGGTGAGGGTGGTAGTAGTGGTAGGCATCCAGCCCCCCTGGGTGAGGGTGGTAGTAGTGGTGGGCATCCAGCCCCCCTGGGTTGGGGTGGTGGCGCGCATTCAGGCCCCTGTGTGCATATGTGGCATTGGTGATGGGCATCCCGCCCCTATGGTGCTGCTGTTGCAAGTATATTCAGATTCCCAGTGTATGTGTGTGATGTGTCGTGTACGTGTTGTATGTGTTTTGTGGTTGGTGTCTGACTTACCTTCTGCGCCGTACGCGTCCGTGCCTGTTCCGGTAGTAGATGTAGAATATTGGTATGATCGGGACGAAGGGATTCATGGTTGGTTCGTGTCGTTCGTCCTTCTCGTTGCTTCGCGTCGTCCTCGCCGCTTGGCTTCGTCCTCGTCGCTTCGCTTCGTCCTCGCCGCTTCGCGTCGTCCTCGTCTGTGCTGTGTTCGTCTCGTAGCCGTGGATCGTGTTGTGGCGCGATTCGGAGCTTATGTGCGCCTCTCCCGGATGCTTTGACGTGCCGTGCGTAGCGACGGGTTCGGCGCGTACGGAAAGCGCATCGTACTTGTCCGGCCGGACGGGGCTGCATTTTCCCTTCCGTGCGACTCGATTCGGCGTTTCCGGATTCGCCTCGGTCGGAGAACAGGACCTGGTTTGGGTGAGTACGGCTCGGCCGGAATTTTTGCTGTTGTGCGCATCGTACTTGCTCGTTCGGTGTGCTGTACGGATCGGTCGGGAAACTGGCTTTCGCATGGCTTTTTTCCCGACCGAATGGTATTGGGTGCGCCTCCGACCGAGATCGGAATCGGCCCCAAAGCTGTTTGGAAAGCAGTCCCTGCAAGTTGCAGAGTCAGTGAGAAGGAGAATCTGGCTTGAAATCCAGTCACAGGTGAATGCCATTGGAGTGACCCCCCGGGACATTGATGTGCTCAAGAAGCGGTGGTATGACATCAGGAGCATCACCAAGAAGAAGATGGCAGATCTCAAGAAACAAGCCAGGCTGACAGGAGGAGGAAGGAACAGGGCACCTGCCCTGACTGAACTCGAGCGGCTCGTGGAGACCACGATAGAGCCAGAAAGTGTCTGTGGGATCGGGGATGCAGACAGCTCTGCCAGGGCTGCATCTAAACGAGGTAAGAAGCATGCACAGCATTGTGCCCCCCTCCCCTATCCCAAATCCCCAATTGGGCTCTGTGAATCCCACTCCAGAACCGATTTTAGTGCAAACCAGCAATGCATTATGGGAGATGTAGTCAGTGAAACCCCTATCATGACAGGAATCGCACTGAACAACAAGGCATGTGACACACATCAGCGATAAGCAGGCAGAAGACAATGAGATAGTGTGGCAGAAATGTATATTTATTCTTGCTATGCAGGGCTGCAGGTATGAGCTAATGTACAATTTCTGTCCACAGGCGAGACATCGCGCAGGACTGCTCAGGACAAGGGAGAGAGGGCACCCCGGAAGGACATCACTGAGAAGGCCAGTACGAGTGCAGGGCACACAACACCACCACAGTCAGCCTCACCACCACAGCTAGCCTCGCCACTACTGCTAGCCTCACCACCACAGCTAGCCTCGCCACTACTGCTAGCCTCACCAGCATCAACACCACCTGCAGTGCTGAGACCTAGGAGGCGTGCTGTTGCCAGACTGATGGAGTTTGAGTCCTCCTCAGAAGACTCGAGGGGGGAAACATCCACTGTGCCAGTGGATGGTAGCAATGCTGGTGTGCTGTCCACCACTGAGGGAGCACACACAGGTGCCAGACGCCGCCGCAGGGCTCGTGTGAGCAGTCCACCTCCACAGGGTGAGAGCCATGGTGTCTTCGGAGGGCTGGAGGCAAGCATGGTGAAGGTGCAGCGCCTACAAGGAAAGGCAATACAGTCAGTCCAGCGACAAATGAGGCGCCTCAATGACAACATGAGCAACATTGACAAGGGCATAGGCACAATGGCTGAGGGCATGAAGGAGATGGCTGCAGGCATGCGGGACATGTCCCAGTCTGTGATGCTGCTGTGCAGCAAAATGGATGAGGACAGAGTTACACGGCGCAGGGAGAGGCAGAAAATGGAGCACCATACAAGGGCAGTGAACCGCCTAGCAACTGCCACTTCTCTGCTCTGCAGGCGCTCCGTGGCCATGCAGGAGGGCCTGGCGCACTGCAGCACTGATGTCACTAGGGGGCTGGTGAAGGTGACCACTGCTCTTGAGGTGCTGCTGACAAGTCAGTCTGCCACTACTGGTGCTGTGGAAGTTGGGGACAGCGAGGACACGACCAGTCGGAGCAGCATTACCCCCCCTGTAACAGACACCCGGAGGAGCAGCAGACGGCATGGGGCTGCCACTGGTTCCACAGCCAGTGAGGACAGTCACGTACTGGCATCCAGTACTGTTGTGCGTGGCCGCAGACGCTGATGCAGCCCACACTAACAGGACAGAATTGGGTGAAGTAACCCATGACTTCCTACTATGGATGTCAGAAATTGGAATGCCATGTTTGGCCGTTTGTGTTGTGGCGTAGTGCCCAGAAATTGAAACTACGTCATTACATACAACTACTGGCTGTGTCTCCTTACTTACTTAGAAATAGTTGCATGTGATCTCTGCCCGTCTCTGTCTCCCATCTGTTGCTGGTGGCACTCCTGCTGCGTTGGGCTCTGGCTGTGCTAATTCATCATCATTGTCCTCAAAATCTGTTAATTCCACTTCTGTACCTTTCTTTGTGGCAAGGTTGTGCAGCATTGCACAAGTTGCAATGATTTTGCAGCAGATGATGGGTGTGTACTGACGTGCGCCTCCGCTTTTGTGGAGGCAGCGGAACCTGCTTTTCAATAGTCCAAACGTGCGCTCCACAACGTTGCGTGTTGATTTGTGTGCCACATTGTATCGTCTCTACTCAGGGTTGATGGGTTTAGGTAGGGAGTGAGGATAAATGACCGCACGGCATATGCACTATCGCCTAGGTGAGGATGAGAGTGCCATTAGTCACATACACCAATACACATTCATCTGCAGTAAGTATGAGTAAGTGTCACAGTGATTTACCTAGCAGGTATCCTTCTCCAAATTCTCCCGCAGCCAGGCGTGTGTAGATCCCACTGTTCTGGAAGATGTATGAGTCGTGGGTGCTCCCAGGAAATTTGGCCACGATGTCAGTGATGATGTTGGCAGCATCGCAGATTACCTGCACATTTATGGAGTGGGTGGACTTTCTGTTCCTGTAGATGTGCTCAGTGGCTGCTGGTGGGCAGATTGGAATGTGTGTGCCATCAATACAGCCTATGACATGCGGGAACTGTGCCATCTGGTAAAAGTCTGTCTTGGTTTTCAGCAGTTCCGCCTGTGTGTTTGGGAAGCTAATGTAGTGGTGCATTCTCTGCATCATGGCATCCAGGAACTTTCTGAAGAAACGGGACAAGCAACTCTGAGACACCCCGCCTACCGCAGCTATCACCCCCTGGTAACTGCCAGATGCGAGTAGATGTAGGCTACAGAGCACCTGCACATGTGGTGGTATGGTGTGCGCCCTTGGTGTTGGGTGCTCCAGGAGTGGGTGCAAGTCCCTTATCAAGTCCAGGATGGTGTGGGGGTGTAGCCTGTACCTTTCATGGATCTCAGCCTCAGTCTGTTGGAAGATTGTGATGCGCTGTCTGTAAATGCGCTCCTCCCTTCTCCAGATCCTCACTCCTGCTGCCTGTAGACGTAGCCGCCTTGCAATCACATAGAAAGCCGCCATAGTGATCACACTGTTGCATTTTGGGATTGCTTATATTCGCTGTAGATGATTACCACCTGCTTTCAGTCAGTGTTAATTACCGACTCTTAAATACCGATTTCATGTAATTCGGTATTACCGAATTTACCTACATCTCTTTTTTTCGTTTTTACCGATTCTTATTTACCGATTCGGTAAATAAGGAATCGGTGATTTCCGAATGGGTAGATTTGAATTGGTAATGATGAATCGGTATTTACCGATTCATAATTACCGATTCCTTCTTTTTGGCCTCCTACATCTCAATCGCCTAAATACCGGTCGGTAACGGGAGATTTACCGAATTTCGGCCGTTACCGACCGGTATTTAGCTACCTACATATGGCCCCAGGGTGCCATAGATACCGATCTGCAAAAACTGAATTCTCATGTAACTCGCGCACAAAAGGAGGACAGTGTGGAACCTACTACCTGCTCATGCTGACCAATGCTCTTCATACTTGCGAAAGTCCCAACTATCCTGTAATGAATGGTAAATCAATGGTTTCAAAAACAATGCTTTTACCAATTCAGTTCAATCTGCTGAAATCTCTCAAAACGCCAGTGGTAAAGTCAACACAGGCTAGAGAGATTGTAGTTTGAGCAGAGATACATCAGTAACCTGTACAGAAAGCTAGACCATTAGGAAACTTCACTTCTTCCTAAAAGAGACAGCACAATAACCAAAAAGCTATTATGCCCCTATCAAGTGCCCTCATCTTTACCTCAGACGATGATGAAATAAGCAACTCAACTCCCCACTCATCAAATGGTAGGGTGGACTTAAGTACCCCAATATCAGTTGTTTCTCCACACAGCCCATCTCCAAATGTCTGTATATCTAGGGCGAGCAGTCGCGCTTCTATGGCGCAGGAAATGAAAAAAGGAAGGTGCCACCTCAAAACTGAACTTTAAAAGCACTGGATCAAACAGAATGCTGAAAGAGTTCCTCCCCAGGATGAACACACACACTTGGAGGCCTCTATAATTCAAGACAATAATACCAACTTTGTACCATTCATTTCAAAGAAGAATCATACAAGACTAAGAAAACTGAACAAAAAACGAAAAATATGGCTCCCACAGAAGATCATATAGGGCCTAAGGAAATTCCAAAGCTAAAGTTATATCTTCTCATCAAAGTCTAGTAAAGTCAATTCTACTCACCAACTACAAACAATGAACACAATAACGTTCAAAGATTACAACTTGACCCCATCCACATAGCTGCATCCCCCCATAGAACTTGAGGGCACAGAAAAAGCTAAAAGCACAGGAAACAACATCAAAGACCCTTCATATACCGTTTTCTTAGGGCACACCGATTGAAATCCAGATTCAATCAGTCTCATTAAAGATTCATGTAAAAAAGAATCTAAGAACACTATTATAACACTAGAATTCAAACTTGTCAAAGAAAAAAACGAATTCCAACTTTTAGAACAAACTGGTTGTGACCCAAAAACCAACCATGGAATCACTGCCCGGACCGCCCACCCACCAGTCCAGGACAAGTACACTAAGAAGACTCCCACAAAAGAAAGTTGATACGATAAGCCTTGCCTCTACTGACTCCTTAAGAGTACCTACGAAACGAGGAATTAATTCAGAATCACCCTGCGATTCAACCTCACAACCCACAAAAGAGAAAAGCCAAAGTGACAATAATGAAAAATACAGCGCCAAAACTGAAACACAAATTCCAGTGATCCAACAGGTGCTTAGCCAACAAATTGAACATGAGTCTATTAACGCACATTTCGTCATCCTACTGAAACCCCAGTATATCTCAAAGATGCCCCAAGACTACTTAAACCGAAGTAACATACTAAAATTACCAAAGCCACTTCCAAAGCAACAATTGTTCTTTGACCAATCTATTCTAAGTGTTGCAAACTTTCCTCCTCGGCAAGAAGAGAACAAATCCAGAAAATGGTCCTAAGATTCAAGAACAAATTTGAATCTCTAATGTCGTAAAAACAAATCCTCTCCAGCTGGGGAATCTTAATCTCTCTCCCAGAACCTGAACTCTATTCTACAACTTTCAGGGCAAACTGCAGCAAGTCCTACGGCAGCAACATTACTATGAAAACCCCCTAAAGTACAACCTATATCCAAGAATCAGCCTCACAAGACCCCCAGTTACACTACTGCAGGGACATTCGGACTCGTTGACCATCATGGAGTAGCCCATAAAGCAGGTACTATCAAAGCAGCACTTGGCCAATCTCCCTTCGACCACAACGGCAAAGCAATTCTGATTAACATCAACACTCGCAGAGACAGACTCTGTAGGCTGAGAAAAAGAGAACAGATATGATAGGACCTGTCATGGTTACCTGTAACACTTATAAAGTGCATCCTGACCCTAATCAGCAAAAGGATCCCAAATCAGTATCCCATAAAACAAAACTCCAAAAAGGATGACCATGTACTTCGTAGGGCCGGGTGTAAGTTGCATATACCATAATCATGCAGAATTACCTCAAAATTCAGTGAGATTACGCTTAATTATGTGAGAAGAGTAATTCTGCGTTTCACACTATTTTTTAGCACAAAGATGCCTCCTTGCATCCAAAACTGGTGCAAGAATGCATTTTGCGCCAAGAAATAATGGTAAATGCAACAGAACACGAATAGCGGGCACGCACTCGTGCTTGTTAAATGTGCTCTTGGGGTAGGGTTTTTCTCCCCAAACTATTTTCTTAGCGCACAATGCCCCCTCGCATCCAGAATGGGCGCGAGAATGCATTTTGCACTATGAAATAGTATTAAATGTGCTTTTGGGGTAGGATTTTCCCCCAACTTACTCTCAATATTTAGAGCTATTTGCTTAATGCAAAGTGCATGCTCGTGTCCAAAAAAGACACCAGGATGCATTTTGTGCTATGAAATAGCACTAAATGCAGTAGAACACGAAACGCGAGCAGTCACTTGTGCTCGCTAAATGTGCTCTCATGGTAGGATTTCACTCCAAAAATTACTCATAATTAAGCGAGTTTTAGTAATCACATAATTATCCGAAATTCTGCATCAAAGAGTAATGCAAAATTACCAAAATCACTCCCATTACTTCAGTGTAGTTGAAATTACGCCGGGCCTAGTACTCAGTCAAAGCTAAATAGAGCAGCTGCAAATTTGCTCATGGAATATAGGGGGCTGAAACCAGCTCAGTATCCAAGATGATGCAACTGGGAGGCACTGGCCGGACCCCCCGAATACAACCCGTTGGAGGTCAGGCTCCTTATGGGCCCACTACCTAAGGGGGGTATCTCACAGATCTAAAAAGCCATTGTCGATCACTCCAGTGTACACTTTCGCCCTTGAGGGAGTGTTGGGAGGGGTGGCTTGGCCCGCTGGAGGAGGTGGAGTGAAGGGTGGCATGTATGACACCCCATACCTTTGCCATCTCAGCCCGGCTCCGCCTCATCCAATTGAAATTTCTCCATTGAGCCTACCATACACCCAGGCACCTGTGGAGAGCTCACAGATGTACCGAGCCAGCCTGCACTAGATTGTGCCAAACGAAGACCTTTTTGGCTGGAATCTTTGACCAAGGTCTTCGAAAGTTTCTACCTCTCAGTCAAAATACCCACATCTTGGCAATGCCCTGAACCTACTTTTCCGCATGGAAACCTAGCTGAACACTGCATCAGCACTTGACATCGCCACATCCACCCTCTCCCCTCGGCTATTAGATCACCAGGCTAGACAGACCTCACAAGACCATCATCCATAAGAACGCCATCAGCTGCAGCACCTCCACAGGCACATCATCTTCCAACATGGAACACCTGTCATTCAAGTTTCACGTCACAGCCAACTTCACCTTAAGTGGCACTCTCATCTACAGACCACAGGGACGCACACCAACTTCACCATCACGAACTTTGTTGCACTATTCGCTTTCACGATTCACTCCCTGTGCTCTTGTTCCCACCACCAGGGGGCCGAATTGTGGGGCTTTCCAGTATTCTAATATGCTTCCAGACACATCCCTGTATGCATATCCTGACTTCCATGCATTTGGACATCATTTAGGAATTGACATCCATTCCCAATCCATGCCGGGTTTTGTGGAAGCCAGTCTGCTCATGCTGGAAACTCCATTACCTATAATCCCCTGCTCGCTGCTTTGTCTCCACCCCTGCAGGCCAAGGATGGGTGGAGGAATTCAGCTCACCTGTGGCTGGCTGCTGCTAGCCTGCTCACACCTGATGCATGTGATTACTGTGAGCTCTTTTAAGCCCCAGCTCCCTTCAACCCAGGGTTGGTCATTGTAGCTGTTTTCAGGTGAGACCGATCCTTGTTTCCTGAGCTTTTGATATTCCTTGATTCCTGAGCTATAGTTAATCCTTGTTCCTTGATTCCTGAGCTATAGCTATTCCTTGTTCCTGAATTAGCACTGCCTGCAGTGCTACCTTGTTTCCTGAGTTCCTGGGCTATAGCTATTCCTTGTGCCTGAATTAGCACTGCCTGCAGTGCTACCTTGCTTCCTGAGTTCCTGAGCTATAGTTATTCTTTGTTCCTGTTCCTGGGCTTCAGCTATTTCTTGTTCCTGATTTGCACTGCTTGCAGTGCTCTCTTGACTCCTTGTTTCCTGAGCTGTAGCTATTTCCTGTTTCCTTGAACCAGTACTGCCTGCGGTGCTACCTTGACTCCTGAGCCTTAGCATTCCTTGTTCCTGACCTGCAGCAGTTTCCCTTCTCCTGAACTAGCACTGCCTGCAGTGCTACCTTGACCCCTGAGCCTTAGCATTCCTTGTTCCTGACCTGCAGAAGTTTCCCTTCTCCTGAACTAGCACTACCTGCAGTGCTACCTTGACTCCTGAGCTTTCGCTCAATTCTTGTTCCTGCCCCAGCACTGCCTTCTATGCAACTTTGTTTTCTTGATTCCTGAACCTGCACTATTCTAGCATACCCTTGTAGCCTCCCCTTCTGTATATCCTTTTCCAGTCCCTGCCTTTCTTCCCATGTCCTTGGTTCCAGTTCTAGTTTGCTGTCTTTCTATTTCTGCTGTCTTGCTTCTGTTACCTTGTATGTTTGTTACCTGCTTTCTGCCAAATGTGCCCTGTGAATTCCTTCCTTTCCTGTTAAGCACTCCTCCTTGCTAACTCCTTGTCTATTGTGCGAATCACTGACAGAATATCGAAGGTCAGAATATCGACCTACAAAAATATCGCAGCAAGAATATCGAAGTCAAGAATATCGACATCCTATCTACATTATGGTAAGTACAAAAATATCGAAAAAAAGATATCTTTGTCAAAATTATCGTTGTTAAAAATATCGTTTTTTTTAGTTAAAAAAAGTAATGTAAAATAAAGTAAATAATACATATAATTAAAATAAACATAGTTAAAATATTTTAAAATGTTTAAAAATTATAAATTAAATATATATAATTTATAAATACATTTAATATATACATATAATATATAATATATACACACAGGGGCCGATTCTGATGCGGGTTGGAAAAGCTTCCCGACCGAATCGGTTGGGAAATGGTGTCCGACCCACTCGGATCGGGAAAGTCCGACCGGCGGAGTAGGATGCATCCGGATGCTTCCAGATACGATTTGGTTGAACTCCCATTGACTTCAATGGGAACATTTGTTCCTAACCGCATCAGAATCAGGCCCTCGGTCGGGAAGCTTTTCCAACCCGCATCAGAATCGGGCCCTTAGTAATATGTTTTAATAATTATTTTAATAACTTATAAATTAAGAAAATCTTATAAATTATAAATACATCTATACACATAAAACAATAACATAAATAAAAATTAAATAAATATATGTAACAAATTAAAAAAATTAAAATTATTTTTAAAATTAATGTTATACTACATTAGCTAAAATAATACAAAAAAATATTAAATAGTGGAGGGAATAAAATTACTATTCCAACTCCAAACAGTGCAACAGTAGGGTAAATGTTGGATAGCGTAGGTGTAAAAATTACTATTCCCACTCCAGTGAGTGCAACAGTAGGGAAAGTGTGGGATAGCGCAGGGGTAAAATTTACTATTCCCACTCCAGTGAGTGCAACAGTAGGGAAAGTGTGGGATAGCGTAGGGGTAAAAATTACTATTCCCACTCCAAAGAGTGCAACAGTAGTGAAAGTGTTGGATAGCGTAGGAGTAAAAATTACTATTCCCACTCCAGAGAGTGCAACAGTAGGGAAAGTGTTGGATAGCGTAGGGGTAAAATTTACTATTCCCACTCCAGAGAGTGCAACAGTAGGGAAAGTGTTGGATAGCGTAGGGGTAAAAATTACTATTCCCACTCCAGTGAGTGCAACAGTAGGGAAAGTTTTGGATAGCGGAGGGGTAAAAATTACTATTCCCACTCCAGTGAGTGCAACTGTAGGGAAAGTGTTGGATAGCGCAGGGGTAAAAATTACTATTCCCACTCCAAAGAGTGCAACAGTAGGGAAAGTGTTGGATAGCGTAGGGGTAAAAATTACTATTTCCACTCCAAAGAGTGCAACAGTAGGGAAAGTGTTGGATAGCGGAGGGGTAAAAATTACTATTCCCACTCCAGTGAGTGCAACAGTAGGGAAAGTGTTGGATAGCGTAGGGGTAAAAATTACTATTCCCACTCCAGTGAGTGCAACAGTAGGGAAAGTGTGGGATAGCGTAGGGGTAAAATGTACTATTCCCACTCCAGTGAGTGCAACAGTAGGGAAAGTGTGGGATAGCGTAGGGGTAAAAATTACTATTCCCACTCCAAAGAGTGCAACAGTAGGGAAAGTGTTGGATAGCGTAGGGGTAAAAATTACTATTCCCACTCCAAAGAGTGCAACAGTAGGGAAAGTGTTGGATAGCGGAGGGGTAAAAATTACTATTCCCACTCCAGTGAGTGCAACAGTAGGGAAAGTGTTGGATAGCGTAGTGGTAAAAATTACTATTCCCACTCCAGTGAGTGCAACAGTAGGGAAAGTATTGGATTTTTAATTTTTTTAATTTTTTTATTTATTTAATGAGTTTTATATAGCGCTGGCTAGACCCGGAGGTATCAGAGCGCTTTACATAAGGAAACAGCAAGTTGCAAGTTACAAAATTTCACATAAGTTACAGAGTGATTACATAGTCAAGACAGGAGTTACTAGCGAGCACAAAAATCAAGCCCCAAAAAGACCAAGAGAGCTGGAAGTCCACAGGGAGGAGAGACTGCAGCGGAGAAAACGACGAGTCAAATGTCCGAAGTCCGGCTGGGTAGGTGACGGCCATAGCGGTGAGCAGGAGCCAGTCTCCCCTATAGCTGTCGGTGCAGCTCCACCGGGAATCGGCCATGTAGCTCGGGCTCCGCAGGGTTAGAATGAAGATCATGAAGTGTCCGGAGGACTTGAGCCAAGAAACGGGAGAGTGGAGATGACGAGGATGGCAGGATAGGAAAGGGTATGGAGCTTGGCGGCCATCTTACAGTCAGGCAGGTAGAGTCAGTCAGATTGGACTCCGTGACTCTGCAGCTAGGCTTGCCTCATGTTCTGTGGTTCGTTTGCTCAGCTATGCCATTAATCCGGCTAGAACATCGGGACCCCCTCGTCTGAAGGCACGTCTTCCCTCTCAGGTGGAAATACCTTGGTGGGTGCCATTTTGGGGTCAGGCTCGGCGAGTTCCGATTTAAAAGTATTTGCCGAGTTTGATGGGGGGTAAATTTAGGCGCCAGCAGGACCTCTGAACCAACATTGGGATCGCAAATGGCTGTTTTCCGATCCCCCACTCACCGCCTCTGAAGCTCGTCCTCTGTGTAGATTGAGATTGGCATACCATGGCACTTTCTCTAGACTCACTCTCCGCAAGCAGTATTAGGCTGGCTAAGAGACTGAGAACAGCCGCCATGTCAGGGTCAGGCACAAAGGTCAGGCAGTCCATCGCCAGCTCACGACGGCTCAATTTAAGTCCAACACACTCTAAAACTGTTGACCGACTGTGGCAAAACTAGCGTTTCCGCCAAACGGGGCCCCACTAAGTAATGATCAGACAGGAGGCTGGATCAGTTCACCGCCCTCCGATCTCCGGGTCTGGGCCTCTAGCCGTTCCCTTTACTCCTTACTGTCCAGGTGCGCCAGCTATGCGGTGGTCACAGCTTCCATCCCGCCGGCCTCTCCGCTTCCCCGCAGCCCCTCTGTGCTCGGCCTCAGCCTCCTCGCAGGTCCCGTGCCTCGCGGCACGCTCCAAGGCCGTCGAACACTTTTGAAGCGCCATCTTGAGGGCGCTCGACCTCAGCCGGCTCCCCGGGGCAGAGCTTGCCCCCGTCGCTCCTGTGGGTACTTGAGCTGTCCGAAGCAGCCCTGCTCGTTAGTGGAGTTACCAGACCAGATTCAGCCCGCTCACAGGTCCCAGCCGCCAGTAATTTACGACGATAGACTCGGGACCGGCACGGAGCTCCGGGCTCACGCGTCCGCTCTCCCCCGAGGCTCCTCCCACTATCATGATTGCCAAACATAGAATTCTGGTCAGGTAGGCCTTACTAACGTGAAAAAGTATCCACAGTGTGATTATTACAAACGGGCGTGGGGGTTTTGAAGAATATTTGGAGTCCCTACCCTTTAGGCACCTTCTCCCAGCCAGGATATAAAAGACAAAAGATGTTAGTGATGGCCCATTACATCGCAAATTACTGCCTTTCATTTTTTTCCTCTGTAAACAAAGCACTATTATCAGCATAATGCTTCTTTTGGCTAGAGGCTGGCTCCTCCCGCGATCACTTGAGGCCCCCACAAAGCCTCCCCCCCCCCCAGTTTGAAGACCCCTGATATAAGCAAATTGGGATATTATAGCAAATATAGCATGTGCCAATTTTAGTTATGTCTATAAACTCTTTTACCATGCTAATGTAACTGTTTTCAAGAAAACCACCTCTACTAATTCCTTTATGTTCACACCTATTATGTCTTATATGTTATCCTGGTTATGTGTTAAATTGTTAGCCTTCTAAATGTAGCTCACTGGAAATAGTAACTACAACAGCACAAATAAAACTATTACTATTTTTTATTAACACTGTAAACCTTACAATTTTACAGCATCCGCTGTTTCTTCATCTTCAAATTGAGACAAAAAACGTCAATTGTGGAACCAAAAAAATCAAAAACAATTTTCTTTAAAAGAATATTTGCTTCTTTTTTTCTTTTCTTCTTATTTTGAAAAACATTAATTAACAAAATCAAAATATTCTTAACAGTTAATGTGTAATTTTAATTTTTTTTTAGTTTTTTTAATTCAACAGATCGGTCTCTACTTAATAATTTTCTTCAACTTGCTCAAAGCTGAAAAAAAATTCTCAAAAATTCTCAAGTCTCTGTTTCATAGGTCTCTCAAGTTGTTCAAAGTGTTTTCTTTTGCCAAGTCTCCAACTCATCAATTTTCAGTATCCAGCTTCACACAACATCCTGTTCTTATTCAAGGTGGTTCTTCTCCTGTTTCTATTTCACTCTCAGATTCAGTTTCATATTTGTACGGGCAATAATTCACAACTGGGTCAAAATCTTCTTTTAAGTCAGACACAGTAGCTAGATTCACCCATTCAGGCAAGGCATACTTTCTATTTGGCTCTCTTCTTCTCGTTGATCTTTTGTCCACTGGCAATTCACTGGCTAGTGTCAGTCTCTATCTCTCAAATTTTTCAACTGGATAACAGTGCTTTCTCTTGTCGGTTCTTTTTGTCAGAATATCTTCTTCAGCTTGTTTCTTTGGCAACAGTCTTTGTCACAGTCTCTTTATTTTCGCAGATACTCGAGTTCAAACTTAAATTGCACTTGAACTTGAGCTTTGATCAACGTTGTCTTGGTCTGCTCTGTTCACTGCAAAATTCTTTC
Organism: Calotriton arnoldi; assembly: GCA_963921515.1. NCBI lineage: Eukaryota > Metazoa > Chordata > Amphibia > Caudata > Salamandridae > Calotriton > Calotriton arnoldi. The sequence continues at coordinate 32,082 of CAWUFW010017667.1, read as the reverse complement.
TACTGTTAGGGTTTTGTGACTTAGATTTTTAACTGTAACCTTTCATTTATCAAGCTTCTGACTTTTGCACTGCAACGGTCTTCGCTCTGCTCTCTGCTCTGAAACTAGATTTCAGAATTTTCAGGTTCTTCATCAAAACATTTGCTCACCTGAAATTCAAACTTTCTCACTTCATTGTCTTAATTGCTTGTATCTTCACCAGTTTCAAGATTTTCACCCCCCTTTGAAACCATGCTATGAGGATTTTGACCTTGTGCTTCTCTCTGTGCACTTGACTAATTCACATCATCTTAAACTGCTCTCACTTTCTTTGTGTGAGCAGTGTGGATCCACTGGGAATTTTGGTACAGTTTACCTCAGTGTTCATTATCATCACTTGGTAGAGTCCACGCCACCTTTCTATCAGGAAGCTCTGCCTAGTGTGCTTGTGAATCATGACCCAATCACCAGGCTTCAAGTTGACAGACAATATCTCCTGTCTTCTGTTCTACATTAACCTGAGACCGATTTCACCATGTCAGACCTTTATAGTTATCTAGCATGATGCCATTACTTATTGAAACTAGTGCAGCTTATGGAAAATATGCAAGCCTCTTTGCTCTGCCCACAATGATTTAATGGGGCAACAAAACATTATTTTTTTTATCAGAAGTACTTCTCATGCACATCAAAACATCTTCTTTTTTGATATTATAGTCGGACATGAGACGTGTATCTCTTGATTTTCCTCTCTCTTCTGATCTGTGTTCTGATCGTCCTTCCCTCTCAAAGTTTTTTGATGAACCCTGAAAGGAACGAAAGGAACGTGCATCAGTATCCTGATACCTGTCAGGTTTTTTGATGTTGTCACGGTTTCTAAGGTTATACCTCCTGTCTGAGGGCTCCTGTTGAGGAGACCCACCCCGTGATTGTGATGTATTCGGTTTATTTTTTTGCTGTTTATTATCCCATTTCTTTTTAGAAGGATCGGGTGCTTGCTTGGCATTATCCTTTTCAGGATTACCTATTACTTGTGGTTTCATAGGTCTAGCTCCCAAATTATCTCTACCCAATTCAGTGTTATGTGTCTTCGATAATTTTAGGTAGTTCATGCTCCTGTTGTGCAGGAGTGCATTCCCTCAGGCGTTGGCGTATAGCTACCGCTGCTGCCTCCCCTTTTATGTTCGCTAACATAATTGTAGATACCTGGGAAAAATTGCCTTTTAATTTCATCCCTAACTTCAGAGCAGGTTCTGCTCCATACTCAATCTGTATTTGTCTTAATACTTCTGGTATCACTGCTATTGAAGGGGTGACCTAGATTCCTGGTATAGATGGCAGCGAAAACTGTACCCCAAGTGGTACAATCCTCTATCGGGGGAGCTATTCCCATTGGCAAGCAAATTGTCAGTATTCTGTGTTTTTCTTGAGGGCCTGTGTGTGGAAACACTTCTTCTAACTGTGCTATTTTCTGCGCTATCCAGAATGGCATTTTCTCATGTTTAGTGGGCATTCTTCCCATAACTGCATTCAGAGTTTGTGGGGAGATTTTAGTTGCGGTCCCTTGTAGTTGACCTGCTGGAGTAACCCTTGTGGGTTAAAGTGTGAGTATTCTCATAACAAACTGTCAAATTTCTGTAAAGTTAGCGGAGGGGTAAAAATTACTATTCCCACTCCAGTGAGTGCAACATGAGGGAAAAAGTTGGATAGCGTAGGGGTAAAATGTACTATTCCCACTCCAGTGAGTGCAACAGTAGGGAAAGTGTTGGATAGCGTAGGGGTTAAAATTAACATACTTATAATTAAATTAATTTTTATAAATAAATAATGATTTAATTATTAAATAACAATAAATTAATTACCAATACCAATAAATAATTAATAAAAATAATTACCAATTAATAATTAATTAACAATAAATTAATGATAAATACCAATAAATAATAATTATTAAAAATAAAGTACCAAATTAAAATTAATTAACAATACATTATTTTCCAATACCAAAAAATTATTATTATTAAAAAGTAATTACCAATTAATAATTAATTAACAAACAATTAATGATAAATACCAATAAATAATAATTAATAAAAATGTATGACCAATTAATAATTATTAAACAATAAATTAATTTACAATACCAAAAAATAATATTTATCTAAAATTAATTACCAAATAATAATTTATTAACAATAATTTAATTATCAATACCCAAAAATAAAATTAATAATTAATTAATTAGAATTAAATTACTTCCCACCCTATTTCCCTATAAACTCACAACCCGCTCCAATAATAAATTAATACACTTAATATAATTATCAATTAATCAATTTATAAAAATTAATTACCAATTAATAAAAATTAATTACCAATTAATAATTAATTAACAATAAATTAATTAACAATACCAATAAATAAAAATAAATAATTACTTAATTACAATTAAAATACTTCCCACCCTATTCCCCAATAAACCCACAACCCGCTACAGAACTAAAACGCAAAATTTAATTAAAATTAATTAATGATTCCTAAAAATGATTAATGAATTTACTATAATTAAATTACTTCCCACCCTATTCCCCTATAAACCCACAACCCGCTACATTACTAAAACGCATAATTTACTTAAAAAAGATTACTAACTTATAAAAATGTTATACATATATTTAAAAACCAGTACAATACTTGACAAAAAATATACAACACATACATATAAAATACATAATAAAATACATAACACTAATATAAATATCGATATTAGTAACATTGATTTTTTTGCTATCGATATTACTAACTTCGATATTAACAAAAACGATATTACTTACCTTCAGGTCGATATTCTGGTCGTCGATATTGTTGATTTCGATATTCTGTCCCTACGATATTTGGAACTCGATATTACTGTAGGTCGATATTCTAAACTCGATATTTAGACTGTGCACCCTATTGTGCTTGTGTTTAGTTCTACCCCTTTGCTGTTACTGCCTTGCGTGTTCCTGTTTGATCGCCAGGATCCGTGGGCACAGCTGACTACCTAAGTGGTGTTTCTTGTTCACTGTGAGTATTGTCTTTGAGTTACTGTTATAACATCACCATAGGTATAAGCTCCTCAGACCCTGCCTGTGCATACATATCCTATATGTGGGTATTTTCAGTCAGTATCTGTAACAGCAATTGTGGGTGAGGAACTTACTGAGCTTCAGTCTTACCGTGTGGAGCTCCCGAGTGCTTTACCCCACATTCCCTTTATTGTTAATGTTGTATTATATATATGTCTTGCACGTCCGTCCTCGGTGTAGTTTGTCTGAATGCTAAATTGCCTTGTGAGTGCCCTTCCTTTTTGAGTCTTAGCCATCTTGTTCCTTTGTACAGGCTTCCCCTTTGGATCCCTTTTCTCCTCTGACTTCCTGTGTGATCCTGGGCAGCGCTGTACTCCTCTCTGTGTGTACATTTTCTACCCTGTTCCCAGTCCTTGCCCAAGTCCCTGACTGTGTTCCCAACATAGTCCCGGACAGTCCCTGACATTCGCATTCAACGCTAGCAATTTTATCCTATTTGGAGAGCTGAACTTTCACCAGGAGGACCACGCTATCCCAATTCAAAAGCATTAATCAAAGAACTTGGAAGCCTGGGCCTCACCCAACGAGTAAAGAGCATATCCATTTTGCCGGACACCTCCAGGACCGCATTTTCACCACCTCTGACCACATCTGAGTCGACAAACCCACACCAATCTCCTTGTCAAGTTCGGCAGCTTTATCCAGGTCTAACGCACATGCACCACCATCAAACAAGCCAGCTGAAACTGGAAAAGCATCACAGACAAGGACTGGAACATCACTCTAAACACCTACTTACTTGAACAGAGCAACAGCTTTCTAAAGCCGTCAAGAATTTCAACAATTTTATCACCTCCAGCCCCCCTGAAAAACAACAATACAATAAGATCTAGATCCCAGGCTAGTTGGTATATTCAGGAACTCAGATTGATGAAACACCACTGAAACAACTGGAATGCAAATGGAGAATGAGCCAGGACAATGCAGACATGAGGACGTTCAGATTCGCCCTGTGACACTACCATTAAATGATTGGGACCACCAAACATACCACTCTTGTGGACCGCATTGATGCCAGCACCAACAGAGGCAAAGAAATCTTCACAATTGTGAACGATTTTACCTCACCGGCGGCCGCCTCCAACTTGATCACCCCCTCTCAGGACCTCTGCAATAATCTGTCTCAATTCTTCAGCAACAAAATCACAGCAATTTACAGCAACTTCAACCCATAACTGGACCTAACAGACCTCACCAAATGCCTCGTGATCTTATCCAAAGAACCAGTGCTGACCACATGGCCCGTCATCACACCAGAAAAACCGCTGCCAGCATGAAGTCCAACTACTCAGGGACCCCATCAGACTCCTGCCCCGGCCTCGCCTACTCCAGAGTACTGCAACCCTTCAGCTCCATGTGTACACCCATTCTGAACACCTCCATCTCTTCTCAGACCTTCCCCGATGCTTGGAAACTTGCAACTGTCCTCCCTTTGCTGAACAAACCCTCTACGGATCATTCAACGCTCTGCAACTACAGACCAATCTCCCTGCTTCCATTCCCAGCCAAAGTGTAGAGAAAATCATCAACAGACACCTGACTGAATAGCTCAACGTCCACCAACTCCTCAACACCACTCAGTCTGGTTTTAGACCCAACCACAGCATGTAAACTGCTCTCATCACTGCTCGGATGACATCCGCATGGCTCTGGATGGAGGAGACATAGCGACCTTCATCCTCCTGGACCTGTGGATCTGCAGCGTTTGACATGGTCTTCCATCCCATCCTCATCCAACACCTACACGACATCGGACTCCAAGGACACATGCTCTGATGGATCTGCTACTTACTGACCGGAAGGACTCAGTCAGTCAGCCTGGCACCGTACACCTCGGACCCCTGCGACCTCATCTGTAGAGTTCCGCTAGGGTCCTCCTTGAGCCCGACTCTCTTCAATGCATGCATGACTCCTCTAGCTAGCATTATCCACTCTCATGATATCAACATCCTTTCCTCCGATGAATGCACGTAACTCAATCTCTCCCTAATGGACAAGATGCCCAGTACCTGGATCAAATTCAATGCAATCATGACTGAAATCGCCCACAGGATGAAAACCAACTGTCTGAAGCTGAACACCGACAAAGTCGAAATCGTGATTTTCAGGAAGAGCACTGCCTGGTGGCCAACAGTGTCAGTATCAACACCCAGCCCCACTGCTTATGCCAAGAACCTCAGGATATCGACAGCAAACTTGACATGACCACCCAAGTGAACTTCGTCACTGCCTCATGCTTCCATGCATATGAGGTTTTCAAATGGCTCCCAATCAGCACACAGTTAATTGTCACACACCCCCTTGTCACAATCAAGCTGGACTATGGGAGCACCCTCTATGTCGGGTTCAACTAAAAAAAATCACCAGTAGACTGCAGAACATTTAGAACTTGGGGACCAGAATCACTCTGAACCTTCCATGCAGCACCCACATCACACCACACCTGAGGGAGTTCCACTTGCTACCCATATACAAATGAGCACATTTCAAACTCCTCACCCACACATTGAAGGCACTACATAACACTGGCCCAGCATACTCTAGCAATTGCATCTGCTTTCACAAACCTTCCAGACACCTCTGCTCATCCGGACTCCTGCCTGCAGACTTCCCACGAAAAAGGAAAATCAGATCCGATGGTCAAACCTTCTCCCTCTTCATTCCTAAAGCATGGAACGACCGGCCACTACACATAAAAGCTTTCTCCTCACTTTTTGAGTTGTCCCTCCAGGCTCTAGGCTTGGCCAGACTCACACCTGTTCAGCACCAGGATACCCTTCTGGGTGAAACTGCGCTCTGCAAATCTGCATAACATAGCACAACAAGGGACCTATATCCAACCCATTCACAAAAATGGAAAGAGAAATGATCAGTCTCACTAGCAATTCATAGTCTTTTTGGATGCTCACGTCAAATACTTTACCTCACTAATTTTAATAAATCTCCAAGAATGAGCATCAAAATTTAGTCCAATACCCTGGTTTCAGCCAGGGTTCAGGGGAAAAAAGCAGAACCTCAGATAACATTGTGGCACTGGCCTTCCTTATCCTCAAGTCAATAAGCAGTGATAGATTCCTCAATGCATGCTTTATTGACTTCAGAAAGGCCTTTGACAGCATTCATAGAGGACTCCTCTTAGTTAAATTAAGCAAAAGGGTCACCCTGGAAAAAGTCTTCAAAGCGATAACCTCACTCTACACTAAACATTGGATTAAAGTCCAGTTGGGCACCGATGGGACCTTGTCGAAAAGGGTATTTCTCAACAAAGGACTGAAAGAAGGATGTGTTCTGTCTCAATTCTGTTCAACTTGCTTGTTACCAAAATTAAGCAGATTGTTGCAAATCAAAGAGCATGCCCACCTATGCATAATGGCAGCCGCTGAATGCCCAGCAGGTTGCTTATGACACCATCATCCTAGACTTCAGTGAAATACATTGTGTTTTCATGGGGTGGTATTATTATTACATATAAATATTTCCTTCATAGTACATTTTTTCCATTTCCTTTATTCAATTCTTTAGTATAAAAAAGTTATACAACATTATAAAACATTTGCCAAATTCATACATGTTTCTGAAATTCATACTTTCCTAAACCAATTCTCATTCGTATCAATATGCAGTTTATAAATTTGGTTGTTCTCTATAGCCTTTCTTTGTTGCTCAAGAAGGATGAACTTTCAATTGAGTATTTCACTCTCACGGGGTACAGCCAACACATGTTTTGTGGCTGTAGGACCATTTCTTCTAGACTGTGAGGATAACAATTTAAACAACATAGAAAAAATTTCAATTATAAAGTGCATTGCATTGATTCACTGATCTGAAGGTCTTTGCCTATTCTTGATTGTTATAATTTATCCTATTTTTACACATCTTACCTTATTTTGAGATAAAAAGCCATTTTGTCATGTTCTAATAATACATTGAGAATTATTCAGATATAATACATTTCAGACCAATCATATTAACCTGCGCATCTGATCTATTTAAAAATCCCGGACCAACGCGAGAAACATACATTACAAATCTATATTCTAATTTCATATCCTGCAACCTGACAGGGTATAATTATATGTATTTCCAAACAGTAGGACCTCAAAAGTTCAAAAAAACTCAAGATTAAATAGGAGACCTATTGTTGCATAATTCATTTAATATAGATGGCATATTAAATTTGTGACATGGCCAAGATGGCAGCTTGGTAAGTCACACTACACAGAGCTCTGGTGCGGCCTACCCAGCTCTGTACAAGATCCAGTGCTTCACATCGCGATTGACTGGTGCAAGAGTTTTGGGAGCATCCCTTACCACCTAGCAAGGCTGAAACTGCCCCTGTGCCGAGCGTTTCTCCCCTCAGAGGCTGCGGTGGAGCAGGGTGACAGTGTGTAGTGGGAGCCACGGGCCGCCCCTCAAGCTTCTACTCAATTACAGTTCGGGAACGACCTGGACGAATTACAGAGAGATTGGCCTCTGCTGGTAGGGGGCTTGTGTGGTGAGATGGGACCACCCGCTTCTGGGGCATGAAGAGTGTTGGGAGCTGGCCGGGGTGGCAGAGCTACAGCGGTTGCAGCCCTGTTTTGGGCTTAGTCTATCTGGTGGCCCAGGAGTTGGGCTGGGCCAGAGCAGTGCCTCCCCTACATTCACTGGCTCACTGGACTAGTATGGGGCCCACAGGCATACTAGAGCCACACTACCCCAGCAAGACAGCTCGACCCGTATCTCAGTTTGGCCCAAAGAGAGCTTGTTCTCCCTCACTTTCCTGCCTGAAAGGTCCGGGGTCTGCGTGCCCCCTAATGACTCACAAGTGGACTGGCTTACCTGGAGGGATTGGAGGTGCTGCTGTGAGGGGCTGGTCAGAAGTGGGGTAAACCCTTACAATAGGTCATGGATGCAGGAGCAGAGGTCAGACTGGGCAGCAACCTCGCTGAACATCATTGGAGTGGTGCTAAGCCCCAATGGAGCCTTGGACCCATGTAGAGAGATACTGAATGGCCTTGAGATCCCACCTTCTTTCTGGTAAATTTGGAAGTATTTGGAGAGGCTGCAGGCGTCTGAGAAGTGTTGGGGAAAAGTCTGACTGGCTGCTTCTGAGCTGGACGGGGTCAGAGGGCAAGCACTAGCTAGATAGTTAAATCAAAATAGCTAAGGCTACTGCCTGAGCACTGCCAGTGGATAGAAGGGACCAGACACCGAGGTAGGTTGACCTGCTGAGGCATGTGGAGTCCACACTAGCAATCCTCCAGGCCATTAAGGACACAAAATCGACCTAGGAGGCAATTAAGTTAAACCTGCTGACAGCTGACAAAGGGAAACTGACGACGGAGTTGACAGAAAAGAGTACAGTCTCACCTCCATCTGGCCAACAGTCCAAGAACTACAGGCGCAAGTGAAGGGTTTACAAGAGGAGGTCAAGGTGCTTAAGTTTCGGAGTGAGAAAGCGGAGGGGTGCTCAAAGTGTAATAATGTGAGCATTATTGGGGTGCCAAAATAAAAGGAAAAGCCTAATGTCGAGCTGTTTGTAGAAAACTGATTGTCCTAAGAGGTGCTTCAAGACAAGATTTGGAAATTCTTCTCGTGGCAAGGGCCCCTCATGTGCAGGGCTGCCTGATGTAGACAGGTGTGCCAGAAAACAATCTAGAGAAACCCAAACTGCCTGAACAATGATTATAAGGTGCTCATGAAGTCACTAATGCTTTAAAACATTGCCATGCAAACAGAAAAAGTTACCCCAACAAGAATCAATCAAAAAGGGATAAGAAATATATATATTTTTTATTATTTATACTATTTTATCAAAATTCAAATAGATAGCAAAAAAATGTTTGAAAAACATTTCAATATGAACAAATATATACAAGGTCCCACATTCACACATTCAAAACACTAATACAGTCATACACATACACTCAAAAACACTCAAAAAGATATACAATTTATAATAAGGTCTTAACTCAAAATGGAGGCACACGGTTCTCCAGGCGCTGGAGAAGCGTGTGCCTCCATTTATTTCCACCTTCTATAATAAGATGACACATGAACTACTATTAATTGTTTGATGCCTATCTTGTATCTTATATTATCAAATGTGAATCATTTTGAGTTACGACCTTATTATAAATTGTATATCCTTTTTGAGTGTTTTTGAGTGTATGTGTATGACTGTATTAGTGTTTTGAATGTGTGAATGTGGGACCTTGTATATATTTGTTCATATTGAAATGTTTTTCAAAATTCTTTTTGCTATCTATTTGAATTTTGATAAAATAGTATAAATAATAAAAATATATATATTTCTTATCCCTTTTTTGATTGATTCTTGTTGGGGTAACTTTTTCTGTTTGCATGGCAATGTTTTAAAGCATTAGTGACTTCATGAGCACCTTATAATCATTGTTCAGGCAGTTTGGGTTTCTCTAGATTGTTTTCTGGTTCCCTCCCCTGTTCCCTCTGCCTGCTATCCGCCCTCAGGGGCCCCCTTCTGTAGTAGTGGTAGACAGGTGTGCCACCAAGGTCGAATGTGGCCCATTTATTCAACTATCCGGACAGAGACTTAATACTTCAAGTGGCCTGCTCCAAAGGGTCATGGTCCATGAGCGGGCACTTGGGGAAAATCTATTCCAACTATACCACTGAAGTTCAGTACCAGCACTCGACTTGCCCTGGACCTGTGGTACGCCCTCATGTATCCCGCCAAACTGTACGTTATGGAGAATGGCAAGTCCCTCTTTTTTGCTACACCGGAAGATGCCTGGAGTTGGCTCTAGTCGAAGAGGATCAGTAGGCCCTCTCTGAAAAAACTAGAGTGCGGGACCTTGGGAGGGCCAGCGCCCCTGCAGATGATGCTCTTGGAAAACCAAAGGGCGTCCCACAATGGAGGAGGCAGTTGAGGCTAGGGCAAAGGTAGTGGCGGATGTTCTGTAGGATTAGTCGGCATTGCCGGACCAAAATTGGTCTTAGGCACAGGGAAGACTGAGCCTGTGTTGTGGGAACGGACAGTTCCCAAGGTCTGCTCCTCACTCCGAGGATGGCAGATGGCTTTACTTGACTCACATCATCATGGGGCAGGACGAAGAAGTCCGACCCTGGACTATTGTGATGCCCCGGGGGGGGTCTGTGGTCATGGCTTCATACGTCTCTGACTAAGGGAGTGCAGGATTTGGCCAGCACTGGATCAGTCATATGAGCCAGCCATGCTCCATTGATCCATTCTAGATATGGATGTCTAAATGAATCACTTTTTCGGAGGTTGTTGTGTTTATGGTTATGATGGTGGAAACCTGTTCTGGCTCTCCACCTGGGGGCGGGAGATGGCTTTGTTGGTTCTCAGTTTGCTGACAGTGCAGGTAGGTCTTTGGGTGGGCTTGTGGGCGGTAAACATGGCAGCCTGCATCTGTTGTGCCCTCTGGCACATGGTGGTGGGAGGAACACAACCTCCTCTCTTTAGGTGGGGCATTAGCTGATTTATGGATGCACGCTACAATTTAATTACCTGGAATGTCAGGGCGATGGCCACACCCGGAAGGGGCATGGGATATATACTTATTTAAAGCGTGCAATACCCTTTTTGCTTACTTGCAGGAGACACACCTCACAGGTCCTAAACTTAGAAAGGTAGCCAAGCGATGGAAGGACCAAAAGCATGGGATAACATACTCAGCTTATGCAAGGGGCACAGTGTCCTTGTGGTACAACACACTCGGATCGACACAGAGGGTAGGTTTGCGGTGGTAGGGAGACTCTTGGATAGCGAGCCCCTCTTAGATATAGCACTAATGCCCCTAACATGCATGACAACTTGTTGCACAACTTGAGTGCTCCCTGTGTCTGAGGGGATGATTTCAATTGTGTGGCTGATCCTGAGGTTGACTGATCAGTAACTCCATTACTGACTACTCCTGGGCTCTGGATCACACAGCACTTTCGAAGCTGGCTGGAAGCCATGAGGCTGTTCGAAGTCTGGAGGAGCAAGCATACACAAGCCAGAGAGTACTTGTTCTACTCTCTGATTCACCAATTGAATTCCACACTAGGCTTGATTTCTGGCTGTGCAATCATGACATGTGGTCAAGAGTGCTAGACACAGAATAGTTGAAGGGCACTCTATCTGAACACACCCCCTTCAAATTGGTCATGTCCTAGGGAAAGGGTAGGGCGTGGGTCCCCACCTTTAGGTTGAGGGCCGAATTACTGCTAGACAGTCCGTTTCACAACTAAATAGGTACACGTATTGCCCAATATTTTAATGAGCATGAGGGGTCTACCACAGAGAGCATGGTAGAGTGGAATGCCTTCAAGGTTGTTATAGGGGGGCATGTATTAGGACTTCTTGTGGTGTCAGCTGTACAGTGAACGGTGAATCACTTGACATAGAGACGAAAATCAAGCAGGCCAAACAACAATTGGTGGTCAACCCCACCACTGGGGAAGGCCTGATGGGGTTTTCAAGAAGGCACTTTGATTTGCTCCACAGACTGGGAAACCTGGATTACAAGGAGTTTGTTGCACATCAGCACGCTGATGATGGCAGAGGACGTAGGATGCTTGTCTGGCTCCTGAGATCTGACACCACCAGAGTGCCCATTGGCCCTATTAGAAGCCATAACAATGACTTTGTCACTATGCAGGAGGCCATCTGTGACGTTTTTGTTTCCAATTAGAAGAAACTTTACACAAAAAGAGGGAGACATAGAGCCAGATTTGGTGCAGGAATATGTGAGTAGCATCCCCACTTCCCAAAATAAGTCCCCTGCAACACCAGGAGTTGAAGGAGCCATTACAAATTGGCAATGTACGCTTGGCCATCACTCAACTGGCACGCAATAAGACACCAGGTATGAATAGACTGACGGTGGAGTTTTATTTCACGTACAGAGCTCTGATGGTCAGTAAATTACTGACCATGTTTACAGCTACTTCGCCTAACACAGGAAGGGTCCACTAGAAGCTCATTCATACTGGCCACTGTCCCTTCTGAAAAAGCACTATAAAGTCCCAAGTCGCATTTGGATGAATAGACTCCTCCCACTAATACAGACACTGATTCATGTGGACCAAAACAGATTCATACCAGTCTGCAATACCTTCATGAATGTTTGATGCTTATTTGGCACGTTAGATATCATGGAAAAGGGGGAAGAGACTGCTTTGGCGGTGTCCATGGACACTGGAAAGGCCTTTGATACTCAGGTCTGGCATTATCTCATGACGGTCTTAAAGAAAATGGGTCTAAGCCTGTTGTTTCTACGGTGGGCACAGCTTCTGTACACTGGGCCTTTGGCCAGGGTTACGAATTTGACAGGTCACCTCAGAGGGCTTTGAAATCACCTGTGGCATGAGGCAAAGTTGTCCCCTCTCACCCATTATATTTGCCATGGCGATGGAGCTTTCTGTGTGCGTATTGTGCCGCAGAGGTCAAGACCGGGTGATTCCTTCTGGGGTGGAGTGGCACATGATCTCACTGTATGTGGATGACGACCTTGTGTATCTCCGCAACCCCTGGGAGTCCATACCTGCGCTCACAGTTGAGGGGGATAAGTTTGGCAAGTTCTCTGGGCTCCGGGTTAATTGGACCAAATCTTGCCTGTTTCCCCTCAAAAGCACCAGACTATGGAGCATGCTGCCCTCCCTCCCACCAGACTTGTATTGTATTTAGGTATCTGGGGATCAACGTGTATCAAATGAGGATGACCTTGTGAGGGGAACCTTAGAAAAGTGCTGATATTAATACTTTTTTCCCCGGCTTGTGCAACCATAAAAGTACATACATAAATAAGTTAAAACATTAAAACTTCTTATCACATTAAGACAGTACAAAACACAGTTCCAATCAGCCTTACTAAAAAACCACATAAGTTTGTCTATTTTAAAGATTCGACTGCCAGCAACAGTGTTAGAGAGACAATACAGTGACTGATCCCAATAAACCTTCTTTGTACCTTGCATAAGCATGCATACAGTCTTAAAAAGTTTAACTAGCACTAAGAATGTTGGGGATACAAATACAGCTTGTAATATAATCACCCACAGCACAGCCTAAGTGTCTGCCAGCTATATTAAAACAGAGAGCTTAGTTGATCTGATTCTCCATGCTCACGCTAAAAAAAGCAAAAAGAACAATTAATGGACAGAACGCTGACCAATGCAAACATTCACCCCCAGTCACAAACATCTGGGTTTAATCCATCGTTCTTTTGCTCACCACGCCACCCCAGTTTGGGCCCAGCCATATGCAAATCAGTCTTGACCCTGGTGCTCATGGGAACAGTCCAGCCCGAACTGTCAAGCCAGGTCCTCCCTGGGATGCTTGTTTCCGGTCCAGGGAGGACCTGGTTTGGCAGTTCGGGCTGGACTGTTCCCATGGAGAGCAGGGTAAAGACTGATTTGCATATGGCTGGGTTTAAAATGGAATGGCATAGGGAGCAAAAAAACGATGGATTTAGGCCCAGATCTCTGTACTGGGGTGAATGTTTGACATTGTTCAACATTCTGTCCATCAATTGTTCTTTTTGCAAACATCTAGAGACAGCAAACACAATGTACTCCTTTGTATCACACCCGAGTATCCTAGAGGCTTCCCAATAATGGGCTGTGCCCTTTAACTTGCACACTGGAATAACCCATATTTTTCGGTGCAGGGAATAACTTGAGCAGAAGAAAAGGAAGTGGTCCACCACTGATTCTTTCGGTTGCGGGCAGAAAGGACAGTGGGAAGATATGGAGCCACTTTTGTACCATTTGCATTTTAATGTTTTTAGCAGCAGGGTACCAATCCTAAACTTTATATAAAAACCTTTAGCTTGGGATGGCCGAATCCTGTCCAAGTAGGGTTCAAAGCTAAAAAAGCATTTACAGCTAAGAGATTTCTGGTGAAACTCCCTGGTTTTTGCTCTTTCCAGATTTTGGCCAACATAAAATCCCAATAGGCTTGCTTCTGTTTTATAAGGATGGCTTTTGTCATTAGGCCAGGAGAGTGCCAATCTTCCTCCATTTTGACAGGCTTACACTTACTTTTATTTTCCTGAGCCATGGTGTGTAGATTCCTTTGTTGATACTAACTATCTCCACCAGGGTTTTTCTATAGGGCTCCAGTTCCTGTGTCATCCAGAGATGCACCCAGTATGTCAAAGGTTTTAGAAGTATCACCTGATCAATTCTCTTTAGTGCTAGGTCAAATCATAGAGGTGTAAGGGGAGTACTTGTGGGCATATTGAAAAGTGTCCTGATGAATGTTTTTTCAGTATGGGTAAGCATGGACACATCCCCAAAGTTCAATCAATCAATCAATCAGGGAATTGTAAGCGCGCTACTCACCCATGAGGGTCTCAAGGCGCTGAGGGGGGGGGGGGTCCGCAGATCTGTTTAGCCGAAGAGCCAGGTCTTGAGGGTCTTCCTGAAGGTGTTCAGGGAGGGGCGCGTCTGATGTCTGCCGGTAGCTCGTTCCAGGTCTTGGCTGCAATGTGAGAGAAGGATCTTCTGCCTGCTCTGGCTCTGTGGATGCGCGGAGTTTCGGCCAGTGCGAGGTTGGAAGGTCGGAGGTTTCTTTTGGGTACGTGGAAGTTGATTCTGTCGTTGAGGTATTTGGGTCCGTTGTTGTGTAGGCATTTGTAGGCGTGAGTGAGGATTTTGAAAGTGACTCTTTTCTCCACTGGGAGCCAGTGGAGACTTCGTAGGTGTTGGCTGATGTGTTTGTGTTGGGGGATGCCGAGGACGAGTCTGGCGGCGGTGTTCTGTATTGTTTGGAGTTTGCGGAGTAGGGACTTGTTGATGCCGGCGTAGAGTGCATTTCCATAGTCCAGTCTGCTGGTGATGAGTGCGTGGGTGACTGTCTTCCTTGACTCAGGTTCTGCACTGTATGAAGCCCCTGACATTGCTGTGGCACTGTATATTTCAAGGGCCGGCGTTACTGCTCTGCTAGAGGTGGCCAGGTATTTCCTTCCTATAGCCGATGCCCTTTGGATCAGGGTGGTTCTACTTTTCCCCAAATGTGGTGCCCAAGACGTGTTATCGGCCAACCTTACAGCCAGATAATCTAAACATTTTACTTGCTCCAGAGGCACCCCCTCTATCCTCACCCTGCCTCTAAAGAAACAATGGGGATTCAATACCATAAATTTCGACTTTACAGGACGATAGCAATGTACCTAGCCCCCAGTGCAATGCCTGTTGGGATAACTATACGCACTAGATCTCTACACTCTGTTGGAATTCTCTTTATTTTGGAGAACATGTCCATCCTAAGCCAGATCAACAGACCACCTGAGGGTCTCCCCGCTGGTGATGGTACTGCGTTAATGGCAAATGTAATGTACCCTGATCTAAACACTGGCTCTAATGCCCATGTTTCCTGCAATAATATAATGTTGTGTTGGTCTATAAAGGCACCCCAATAAAGGTGCTTGCTTAGCTCTAATCCCCGCGACATTCCAAGACAGGATTTTTATAGTACCAATCTGACACGAGTTCGCCACTACATGATGGTCTGGTTGATTGGTGCAGCTGTAGATCTTTCCATATAAAGTTTACATAAGAGCCCTGTCACAGGAGGCCTATCTAATGGTATTTGTTTCTGCTGGAGAGATCCAGCAGCTTTGGGCTGATTTTCTGCTCATCAATCAATTTCAGACAGATTTCCCACGTGACCAGCTGAGAGGAGAGGCTGCTGGTGGCAAGGTAGTGGTTTCAAAGTGTGAGCATTTGCTGGGATGGTTAGTGGGCATGGGGCGTTTACTTTGAGTCTTATGGGTGACTCTGTAGGTGGTATAAATCTATGCTCCAGCGCTATCAGCCCTTCGTCAAGCTCATGGTTTGCTAACTTCAAATCAATGTAATCGAGTGTTAGGTGTCCACTCCTGATCTAGTGGCATTTAATATATCCTCTCTTATAACGGATCTACAACCCCAGACCTTTTGGAGCCAATGAAAAGCTTTATTTTTTAACAAATCATGTGTTTCCCTGGCCTGGCAGGATTTTGGGGACATTGATCATGAATATGTCATGTTGCTCTGTGTTGAGTCCTAGTGGTCGTGGTCTGTGTCTGTTAGGATTTGATATTAGTGAGGCCTTCCTCTCATATTGATGACCAGTTATGCCATTGCCCCTAAGAGGTTCTGTGGGCCTTGAATCGCTGTCCTTGAGTCAATTAGGATTACGCTTTTGTTCTGGGAAGGGCGAAGACATCCCCCAGCCGCTCTGATGACACCCGGGGCATTTGATTCCTGGGTCCAACTTTGAAATCGTTTTTTGGGGACATCTGCATGAGTACTTACCAGATTGGTGTCTTGACTAGGGCATGCCATACCTTCAGTTTGAGGTGCATTAGAGTTAAGCTTTGCTACAGAGGCCGCCAATTATTCATCTTGTCATTAAGGGCCTTAGACAACCTTCCCATGTAATCTCTTAATTATTTCTTTCTTTATTGAGATCAGCTGCAACTGGGAAAGTCCCTTCCCTCCTATAGCAGCAATGCTATAGGATGCCGGTGACTGTGTATTGACCATGGTTGGTTCATTCATAGGCCCTAATACTTCAAACCAATTGCTACATTCAATTGTTTTTACAGGTGCTGGGGTAATTGGATCAAGTGACTGATTTGTTATTGGGCTTTGCTGCACAGTCAGAAATGGTGACGAAGTGCTTGTGCTAGTGTCAGCAGTGTTGTGAACCAGTATGTCAGTACTACCCGGTTTCTTAAAAAATGACTTCATGTCCCCCTTCCTGCCCTTCCCTGGTTGTTTTCCTTGGATTTAGTGGCCTTGGTAGCTAGGAGGCCTTCAACTTCTTCTATCAGTACATTTATTTCGTCCACGGTGCAATTCTCTGCTGCATGTCTTGGTTGTTTTTTAGCCGTTCACAGTGTCCGGTGAATTGTCATTGGCTTTTCATTTCACCATGATGGCCAATGGTACAGTACAGTTTGGAACACCCCTTAAGTGGTTACTGCAACAGGTAGAAGAAAGCAGCAATGTTTCAAGGGCTTGCATCCCGAAGTAATCTAATTATAGAGGGACCACCTAGGTCAATTGCTCAACCGTCAGCAAGGGTGTTAAAGCTAATGGCCATGGTTTCCTCTATAGCAGTCAGGCTAGTATAACGCACAAGTAAGTTAATGGTCTAGATACAACAATTTCAGAGCACTCTAGGTAATGTAGACTATGACCCTTATACAGACTTGGAGCAGGCTTAGTATAAACAATCAACAATGACACTCCTGCAGAGATTTGCTCTAATTAATAGCAAGACAACAAGACGGACACCAGGACGTTACAGGGCAAGAGTCTTGGGGACATATTTACAACAAAGTGGCAGAGCGCGGTGTTAGCCTCCTTGGCTTAACGCCGCGCTCCGCCACATCAGAAAGGCAGGGCTGCACCTTATTTACAACAATATGGTGCAGCCCTGCGTTTCCCCCTGCGCTGGCGCTAAACTTAGCAGCCTAGCGCCAACGCAGACACCCTTGCACCATAGTGCAAGGATGTCTGCGTTGAGGGAAAGATTGTTTATGTGCAGGAAGGTCTCCCTTCCTGCACATAAACAATCTTTAAATGGAGTTTTGTAACTTTTATGTGTGCTGCTTAATGCAGCACACATAGAAGTTGCAAAACGTCATTTTTTTTTTGATTGTTCATGTACAGGAAGGGAGACCTTCATGTACATAAATAATCAATGGAAATTTGCTGTTTCTATGTGTGCTGCACAACACAGCACACATGGAAGCAGCAAAAACAAGGAAAAATAAAGCATTTCTCCTTGTTTTGCCTGTTTAAGACCAGGTTTTCCCTGGTCTTAATTTTGGCGCTGCCTCCTATTTACGCCACCCTTGTAAATAGGGGGCAGCGTCAAAATCAATGGGTGTTGCGGTGGAACGCCCACCGCAACACCCATTGCCCTCCCCTTTCACGCTAAGTACAGCGTGAAAGGGTGCCTTATTTACAAGGCAGAGTTAAGCACGTTAAGTGGCTTAACGCTGCCTTGTAAATAAGGTGAAGCCCCTATCGCCACCACAACATCACTAAAAGTGACGTTGTGGTGGCGATATAGGCTTGTATATGTGCCCCTAAGAGACTCATGCAAAGCCAAATCTCTCCATAGGGTGTGACCACTAGATTCAACCACTCATGCTGCTGTGTGCACAAGCTGTAGAGAGAAACAGAAGGGTAGAAATTTCCATGAGGGGAAAGCCACAGAGGAGACTTTTCTGGTGTCAGCAAAGGCTTGCCGGAGTGATATAAGACTCAAAGGAGGTGGCCCTGCCTTGGCTCTTCCTGGCAATGACAGGCAAGGACGGGCGCACCTTGGCCCAGACTTTGCCCACGTGCAGCCTGCAGGACAAGGAGATGCGCTATATAGCGCTTGAGTCAGCTGCAGGTGGTGGGAGTTCCAGGAACCGCCTCCTGGGGCCCTGAGCAGGCTGGGACACATAGTCCCACATGCTGACTACATTGCAACAGTTAGTGGCCTTTTGGGGCACTCTCCGTTGCCCCCATCTGTCCGGGTGGCTATTGCCAAGATGCTGGTTCTCTCACACTTATTATATTTATTCTTTGCCATTCCTATGGTGCTCTTCTTATTGGAGCGGCATGCCATGCTTTCGGACCTTATTTGGGACGGGGGCCAAAAAGAGTAGCGCTTTGCAAGATTCATCTCCCTTTGTTGGAGGGCAGCCTGGGTGGAGCACTTTGGATTAGAACTTGAGCAATTAATGGCGTATAATGCGCTGGTGCACAGAATGTGCTTTTATCGGAGCCAGGCTGGAACCACCAATGATGCCACACTAGTGTGCCTGCTGACACACTGGCACAGGGCACAAAACTGTCACAACCCTCTACACTGCGCTGCAGTCTCAATTTTTGCACCCCTACGATAACATTAGGGATAAATGGGCACAATGCCTGAACCGGGCGCTTTCAAGTTTGGCGGAACTTAAATTTATTCATTTCAACTACTTGCACCAAACCTATAGCTCGCCAAGACATATCGAACATATGTTTGTGAATGCGACCTCCCTTTCATTTCCTAGGTGTAGTGCGCCTGAAGCACACATTTACTAGATGGTGTGGGCAGGGCCGGTTCTAGAATTTTTAGGGCCCTGGGCAGAAGGGGAATGTGCAAGGCCCCTCTAATTTGCATAGACTTGATCCATTCAGGGCTGTCTGCATCTCAATAGATGCCACATTCTCCTGAAGCTGCAGCCCCTCCCTCTCAGTCACCTACAAGCACCTCTTAACAGCTCATCAAGGGCTGAAGGTGTGAGGGTTGCTTATGTCCAGAGAGGGTTAAGACTGCCAGGGAGCTAAACAGCCAGGCAACAGTCCTCCCGCTGTGCCTCTGCGTGGGTGGTGGGAGGAGTCCTAATTGTGGGACAAAACTGAGGAATGTGCCTTCTTGCAACTGGAACTGCCCCCCACCCCCGGGTTTGCCTCGCTACACCATAGCAGTGAGGCCAGGGGAGGGGGCACTTTAAGGTGGCGCACTTGCAAGGTGGCACCTTTCATGCCATGCCCTGACTGTGTCGCATTGGTGCGAGGCCTCAAGTTGGAGGGCTGACTGCGTAGCCCTGGGTGTGGGAGTGCCCAGTGATAGCACAGGTCTGGAGAGGGGTATTAATGAAGTTGTCTGCTTTGGTGGGCAGAGACTTATGTCCAGATCTGAAATTTTGCCTATTGGTGTAGATGCCCAGGTTAAAAGAAATTTAACTGGAGTGTACATTTGTTGACTTCGCACTACTGCTCTATAAACATCAGATCGCAATGTCCTGGAAGGTACCAGCAGCCCCATTGGTGACACAATGGTTCAGCAGTCTGAAAAAATGGGCTGTGGCTGGGTAAATGCATTTCACAATGAATCAGACAGGACGGGCAGGCAATGGAGAGAGCTATCTGGGACACCTTCATCATCAAATTGGATGTGGGATCTGTTGACAGATCATCTTGAGCATCGAGTTCAGGGGGCTGTGACCTGGGGACCTGACACTGGCCTCCGCTAGGTTGAACAGGCATTTAGATTCGAGGGGCACTGGACAGGGGGTGGATCCCCCACATATGAAGGACGAGCCTCAGGTTAATACATAATATGGACAATTCCCTCTGTGAGACAGGCACATGGAGAGTCACACCAGCTGAAATGGGGCGTGGGAACCCCTCCTACTAGTGACCTACTGTTTATTGTAACCTAGCAGAGGTTAGTTGTTCATCAAAATATTATCTTAATGTTGCTGTTTGCCTCACTAAACATAGCATTTGCTGAACCAGGATTATGACTGGCAGTTACATTTACACTTACACGATCCCTGCAAAGGGACCAAGGTGGGGATTTGGCCACCACATGTTATACTGCTGGCTATTACTGAGGTAATCTGTGCTATGTACTGCAAAAACCTAATAAAGAGCCATATTACATATCATACTACAAAGGTGACAGGATGGTATATCTTTTCTAGTCATGTGATAGTTCTCATCAATAACATATTATTAATTTATTAAGTTTAGATTTGATTTGTAATCCTAACAATTATGCAACCAGTCCTATTAGAGATTATATTCAGACATTCCTGCTTACCTACAGTATACCAAGAGGTCCATAACTTTTTATCTTATATTTTATTATCTATGTCCTTTCTTACCTCCTGCGCTACACTTTGAGACATACATTAATCATCACTTCAAACTTCAGATTGCCATAAATAATTATGTATTAAGCCTTTGTATTATTGAGTTACGCTATTCCTTATGTGTAAATGGTTCAATTTCACTAAAATACAATTTAAATATTGTTTGGAAGTAATTTGAAAGGCCAACCACTAGTTTTCATCACAACGTTCTAAAATGTTTGACCACAAATAGCTTGTCTAATCTTTGACGTTATCACATGACACCCCAATTATTTTAATTATTAATCCTTATTTGCTTCATCAAAACATAAAGCAAAGATCTTTAACATATGGGGGACCCCCACTAAATCTTGTACAATTTTCACATGATTTCATCATCTATTTAAGTTAAGATGAAACTTTTTCTATATTCATGGTAGCACAAATAGCAGACAAATTTTAACATTGCCTTTCCTGCAGATCTTTTCCGATACAAACTAATCTATCTCCCATCTTACACAAAAAGCAGTTTCCAGCATGAGTCTGCCCATATAGTCAATCTAATCACATTGCCTTGTCAAATCGTCATGTAGGTCAAATCATATTTTCCAGCTTGTACCACAACATTATTTCAAATGAGAATTAATCTTTCCCAGTCTCAATGTATGTTTCACTTTCATCAATTCGTCAAGCTAACCAAATCATATTATCAAGATTGGAACTAAAAATGTATTTTAAAAGGGAACTTATATTCCCACTTATCATTTCAACAGATTCCTTACAGATTTAATCTTTGACACAACTTTCTAAAAACTCACCTAAATTATTACTAAATGTATTACAAGTTCTGACCTGTTTAGTGCATCTTGTTCATCTTATCAGTCAGTTTGTGTAAGCCTAAGCTTAATGTGATACTTTCTTTGGTACCAAATGGCTTAAAAATTTATCTGACGTCACTTCCAATAATCAACACATGCCCAACTCAACCGATATTCAAATAAATTGAAATTGAATCATAGACCAAAGACATTGGTTTGATTCACATCCCTTCATAAAATGTTACATTAATATTCATTCTATCTTCTTGTGTGCCACAATCTAGAGCCTTTAAATACCATATCTCAATGCGCTTTAAACAAATTAAAATTTACCTTTTAATGTGAAAAACATCATAAGTGATGCATTGCATATGACAAAAATAATGTTGCTCCCTGATAAGCTGGCAGTGGGACTTGAACCTCAAGCTACTATGCATTGGTAGATCTCGGCTGTCCCTTGCTTAGCAAACTGTGCTATCTCGTTTTCACCAGATCCATCTTTTAAAAGTCCTTATATTTCAACTTCATGCTGCTATATATTGATAGATCTTAGATCCGCATGAGCAGTCTGGTATACTCTAGTATATTAGTCTAGTATATTCCCCTAGGTTACACATTATGTAGACCAAAAATAATTTTGCTTCCTTAAGAGGCCAGTATGAGGGCTTGAACTCCAAGCTTCTTTACATCGCTAGCTTTTTGCCATCCTTTCATTAACATTCTGTGCTATCCCGTTTTTTCAAAATTACTAGATCTTCATCCATGTGAATAGCCTAGTATACACCGCAAAACACAGTGTCCAATTCTCAAAAGAAACAAACTCATAGTCTTCCAGTCTAACATACTATCTTAACACTATGCTATTCTCGTGAATATCGACATCCCACCTTAACATATATAAAGGCAAGAATTGCTTAAACAACACTTTACAGTTCCTTGATTTTAGACAGTTCACAACTGTTACCAGTATATCAATCCTTTGTTTGACATTCTCATAGCTTATCTTTCTTCTCTAACTATATAACTTTCTAACATCTAAATACCTTTGAATAAAATCACATTTTCTTCTCACCAAAGCCAAGGACAGTTTTTATATTTTAGGAGGCAATGACAAGAATTGAACTCCTGATAATTATGCATCTCCAAATCTGTGTACCTCGACAAGTCTCTGCTATCATTAGCAGACCGTGCTATCTCTATTTTTCAAGAGACTCTTTATCCCAAAGCCTAATGGAATCTTTTGTATGTCTCTTCATTAATGCACGATCTCAGTGTCTAACTCATTACAGTATAGTACAAAACACCTTATCAAAATTTAGCCCATGATCAGCAGTTCTTCATGTATTAATCCACCAAGTTGCCTAAAGGTGTAATTTTTGTTTTCTATCAGTCGCTCTGTGGTGAATTGGTATATGATCAATTCCCAGAAGCGCGATCCCATTGATTTCTGCACTTTTGCACTTTTCTGCAAAGTTCTTTCCAATTAGTGACCTATGATCTACATTTCTTATTAAATGTAGATGTTCCTTCCTTCTTTCTTTTTTAAGGGGTTCCTATCATGGAGCCCACATATTGTAAAGTATATAATGAGGGCACTATGTACATGCAAATATGTGGTGTTACAATTGATAAAATGCTTGATAGTAAAGATTTTGATTAGTCAAAATTATTACATGTTTTAGTTTTATCTACTATGGGGTCGATTCCGATTCGGGCCGGAAAAAGCACCAACCGACTCGGATCCGGAAAAAATACCGACCGACACGTACCCGTGGCGCCCGACACGCCAAGTACGATGCAAGGCGCGAAAAATCCGACCGACACGTAACGAAACCAAGTCGACCGACCGAGCCGCACGGAAAAAAGCAATCCGGCCGGAAAAACACGCGAATCCAACCGACCGACACGCACCCGGAACAAATCCGACCGAAACGTACACGCGAACTCCAAACCGCTAAGTACGATGCAAGGCGCGAAAACCGACGAGCGAGTCGGACGGAGGACAAGCCGTGACGACCGACACGCATACAAAACCGAGCCGAAGCAACACAATACACCGCGACCGACGCGTACGCAGCATAGAAAACTGCACAAACACAGCGTGAACGAAACGGAAAACACCGTACGAGACCAATGCAGGGTCCGACTCGGTCACAAGAACGTTTCCAACATACACAAACAGCACAAAGGAAAAATCAACCAAAAAAAGGCCAAACAAGCAATTACCAAGCCAATAAATACTGGGGGGGTGGGGACAGAGAACAAGGACACACCCACAACTCCACCTATATAAAGGACACAAATCACTACCATGAGCCTTTGCAAATGCCATTCCACTGCCAGCACCCAAGAGAAAGCAACCACACACCCACAGCTCATCCCTCACACAAGCCACACACCATCAGCACACCAACAAATACCTACCTCACATACACCCAGCAAAACACACACTCACACACCCTCACCTGCACACCAACACACACATCACCCACCATCACCACCCATCACCATGCCCCCCAAGAAGAATCCCAAGTTCCTAGATAGTGAATTGGAAGTCATGGTAGACGAGATCCTCAGGGTGGAGCCACAGCTGTTTGGCACTCTGGTCCAACAGACCCCCATGTCGCAGAAAACCAAGATGTGGGAGAGGATCATCAACAGGGTGAACGCCCAATCACCATGTCGGCGCACAAAGACGGACATCCAGAACAGGTGGTATGACGTGCGCAGGAGGGTACGGGACATGCTGAAGAAAGACTACATCAACAGCCAACACACCGGCAGTGGCCCTCCTGCCAAGCCAATATACCTCAGGCCCTGGGAGGAGAAGGTGCGGGCCATCCTTCCGCCAGTGAGCGTATATGGACTAGAGGACATCCCAGAGCCTGGTGAGTACACAACAAATGTACACAATAAACTGCCACAAAACACACACATCACTGTCAAGGGGAGAGTCAAACCATGCACTCATAGCAATTACACAGCAACTAGAACAGAATCATCCCAAAATGTGTATGTCAGTCAGATAAACACAACACATGCCATCAAAAAAGTCACATCCAACTGTGCCAACACATGTACAAACACAACCACAACTACAGCTAGGCAGTGGCACAAATAGAACTAACAAACACATCCACACATGTAGCCACCACAACAACACCAACACACAGTGAAGACCACTCAAAGGAAGGAATTCTGTGTATGCTGGCCAAGTCAGTGTAGCCAATAGCATCATGGGAGTCGCAGTCACACATATTGCCCGCCCCAAAACTGTCCCATCAACACCACCATGAACCATGCGCACATCACAGGGAGTGGAGAAGGACTCACAAGATGGCTGACACTGGCTACTGCTGTGGGGAGCACAAGGCCCTGCTGCCAACTGTGCACCAACAAACAGCAGGACACCACTGACTGACATCCTGAGAGACAACTTCCACTCCCTGCAATGCAAGCACGTTCCATGGTGGGATATCTGGCTGGCTGGGTGGGAAGGGGGACTTGCAGCACTGACTATAGTCACCAGCACCTCCCCTCACACCCCCCAACACAAACTCCACAGTACCCACCTGGTAGAATGCAATGCCCTCCATCCTAACACAAGATCCCACAAAGCACCACCACCCTGGGTTATGTTGTGTGAAGCACAGGGACACTCTTGGGACTCTTAGCCAAACAACTGCCAGGACAACACTCCCAGCCATCCTGTCAGCACAGCCAGCCCACCCCACAGGGAAGCAGAGTCAAAGGAAGGAAGCATGGGCATGCTGGGAAGGGGGGAGGAGGCAATAGCATGATGGGAGTCGTAGTCACAGACATTGCTCAGCCTCACAACTGGCCCATCAACACCACCCTGAACCATGCTCACATCACAGGGAGTGGAGAAGGACTCACAAGATGGCTGACACTGGCTACTGCTGTGGGGAGCACAAGGCCCTGCTGCCAACTGTGCACCAACAAACAGCAGGACACCACTGACTGACATCCTGAGAGACAACTTCCACTCCCTGCAATGCAAGCACGTTCCATGGTGGGATATCTGGCTGGCTGGGTGGGAAGGGGGACTTGCAGCACTGACTATAGTCACCAGCACCTCCCCTCACACCCCCCCAACACAAACTCCACAGTACCCACCTGGTAGAATGCAATGCCCTCCATCCTAACACAAGATCCCACAAAGCACCACCACCCTGGGTTATGTTGTGTGAAGCACAGGGACACTCTTGGGACTCTTAGCCAAACAACTGCCAGGATAACACTCCCAGCCATCCTGTCAGCACAGCCAGCCCACCCCACAGGGAAGCAGAGTCAAAAGGAAGGAAGCATGGGCATGCTGGGAAGGGGGAGGAGGCAATAGCATGATGGGAGTCGTAGTCACAGACATAGCTCACCCCCACAACTGTCCCATCAACACCACCCTGAACCATGCTCACATCACAGGGAGTGGAGAAGGACTCACAATATGGCTGACACTGGCTACTGCTGTGGGGAGCACAAGGCCCTGCTGCCAACTGTGCACCAACAAACAGCAGGACACCACTGACTGACATCCTGAGAGACAACTTACACTCCCTGCAACGCAAGCACGTTCCATGGTGGGATAACTGACTGGCTGGCTGGGTGGGAAGGAGGTCTGGCTGTCAACCAAACACAAGCAATGCAGACCATGTTCACACCCCAGAAAATACATAGAAATGCCCAAATAATGCAGGACAATGTGCCACACCAATATCAACCCCTGCCTGTGACGACTTAGGACAATGCAATGTACAGGCCCGCACCCAGAAGGCACAGTCACAACTGTCATGTGTGTCAACCACTGATGCCTGCAGAAACATGACATACATTGTTTGTGTCTCCCAAAAACAGGTGATGATGGGGACACAGCAGCAGACGCTGAGGAGTCCCAGTCCCAGGCTCAAGAGGATGCCGAGCTCACTGGCGTCGTACAGCCTCTGTCCTCCTCGGACGATGAAGAACAACCTGGCACATCCGGTGCAAGTCAACATGCAGCACCAGCAGGACCACCAGCTGCAGCACCAGCAGGACCACCAGCTGCACCCCCTGCACCCACCCCTCCAACGACTGTCACCACGAATACCATCCCTGCCGACATGGACAGAATAAGGAGCAACACCAGCACAGTGACCCTGGACCAACCTGGGGCCATGGACACCACCACCACCACCACCAACCCCCAAGGTGGACCAGGGTTATCTGTGCGTGCCACTGCACACACTGCACATGTCAGCAGGGGTGGTGGGAGGGGTGGGAGACAGAGGTCGCTGCTTGCAGACGTTGCTGGTGTGCATGACGACCCACAACTGGTACGCATAGCTGATGCGTACCAGTCCAGCACCGGAGAGCTCAGCCAGGTAGTGGGGCTCCTCAGAGACATTAAACAGCAGCAGGCTGCCCATCATGCCCGCTTGGACTCCCACATGTCCCACGTGGAGTCACACATGTCCCGTGTGGACTCACACATGTCCCGCGTGGAGTCCAAGTGGGATGCACTGCATGAGATGACGGCGGTGCACAGGGACATTTTACAATGCCTCCGCCAGATGAACAGCAACCAGTCCACACCTCCCTGTGTGCCAACAACATCTGGTGCCGAACAAACTGCAACTGCCACAGGGAGGGAGGAGGACTCTGGCGGAGAGTCCCCTGCACCGCAGCAGCCTGCACTTGAGGGGCCCCCCCAAGAAGAGGGGTCATCCGAGGAGGGAAAAGTGAGAGGCCGATGGCCAAGCGCAACTCCCAGGAAGCCTGAACCTGTTCTGGATGTTCGCCTTTGTGCACAGACTGTTCACCCTGTTGACGGCAACACTACTCCCACACATTGCATGGGGAGTACAAGTTGGACCAATGTGTCAGACAACTGTGGCCCCGATACTGGGGATCCTGTCTACCCGGACTTTCAATTCACCTAGGAACTTGGGATTGCAAGATTCATGTACAGCACAACCCATCCTATGCACTATTAACACAAATGTATCACAATAAACACACTAATACACCATACTTGCCTCTGTCGTGATTCCAACGTGGGTGCTGTTATGGGGATGATGAACTGCAAAATTACACAGTGTATGCGAACTGCAACAGCAAGGACAACACAGGCATGTGAGTACAGGCAACGTGACACACATGAGGGAGACACACCACCAGGGCTACACGACACATACACACCTAGGCCATCTGACTCATTGCCTACACTGATGTTGCCAGGGAAGACGGTGCAATGCACAGACACCACACCCATTCCCAGTTGTAGTCAAGTAGCCCACAGGTGCAGTAAGCAAATGGCAGTCAAATGTGTGACCACAGACAACGCACATCACAAAGTGAAGCACAGGTTTATTACACAGTTGCAACATGCCGTAACCACTACAGATGCAAGGTAACCCCACCTGGTAGCGGGCACACAGTCAACAACTGTAGACGGAAGGAAGTCCATGGGTGTGGCGCACATCACCTGTAGGGACACAACAGCTACCAGCCTGGATGTGCAATCACGTCGTCGGTGGACACAGTTGACCAAACGAATCTGAAAGTACCCTGTGAAGGACAGAAATGACACACAGTCAAAAGCAATGGAGTACAGGACAGAACAGCAAAACTCATGCACAATACATGTTACAAGATACCCACCCAGAACCAAGTTAGCATGTCAACACTGTTGGGGAGTACAGCCCACCTGTAACCACACATCGCAACACACATCCAGTCAAGTAGCCCATGGACACACTCCAACAGCACCAGAGCACCACCCACACATCATGCCAACTCACATCATTGACATGACACCTCAGGATACTCACATTCAGCTAAAGAAGTTGGTGATGAGCTGTGTGCGGACATCACCATCATCATCATCATCGTCACTGGCATCGTGGTCCAGGCCAGGATCCTCCACAGGTGGCGGATGTTGGTCATTGTCATCCTGGATGAGAGGCAACTCCTTCCGCACTGCCAGGTTGTGGAGCATGCAGCAGACGATGATAATCTTGCACACTTTCGCAGGGGCATATGGGAGGGACCCTCCGGTCTTGTCCAGGCAGCGGAAGCGGCTCTTCAGGAGACCAAAGGTCCGCTCAATCACTCTCCTGGTCCGACCATGTGCCTCATTGTAGCGCATCTGGGCAGGTGTCACAGGGTTCCTGAGGGGTGTCAGCAACCACGGCATGTTGGGGTATCCCGAGTCACCTACGGACAGACAAGTGCACATTAGCTGACTTGGAAAAGTGGGCGGAATACTACAGATCAGATCACACACAATGGCACAAAGTCAGTACACACCGACAAGCCAGGCATGCTGGTTCTGCATCTGTGCCATCATCCTGGGGATGCGACTACTCCTCATCACAAAGGCATCGTGTGCTGAACCAGGGAAACGGGCACACACGTGTGTGATGGTCATGTCTGCAAGACACACCACCAGTGCATTGACCGAGTGGTAGTGCTTGCGGTTCCTGTAGGCCTGCTCCTGGGCCTGTGGTGGTACCAAAGCCACATGTGTCCCATCAATGGAGCCAATGACATGCGGCATCCTCCCCAGGGCATAAAAGTCACTCTTCACGTCAGTGAGTCGTCGCAGTCTAGGGAAATAGATGTACCGGTTCAGGAAGAGCAACATTGCCGCCAAAACATCGCGGAGCACACGGCTGAACATGGTCTGTGACATCCCACCAGCAGACGCCACAGTATGTTGGAAGGTACCGGTGGCAAAGAAGTGTAGGGCTGCCATCACCTTCACCTTGGGGGTCAGCGCTGTAGGATACGGCCGGCCAGGCTGCAAATGTGGGGACAACTGCACTGCCAAATCCTCAATCAGCTGCCTGGTGAAGCGGTACCGTCGGATGCTGTCCCGTTCCACCATCGTTGCCAGGTCTGGGAATGGCCGATGGACAGCAGGAGCCCTGCAGTGCAGAGGAGAAGTAAGCAAGATCGTCAGTCACCCCACATATGCGGCATTGAACACACTCAAGATCCCAACATACATCATTATGAGGCACAACTACATGAAGTGTGCAGTACCGGAAGGACATGTATGGTACATACATGGCCAACATCTGTCAACACGGTCCTACAGGTGGCATCAATTTGTCCCAGGTTGGCCCATTGGATATCATGATGCCGTGTCACAGTTCCCATCTCCTGCTGCCGTGTCACATTCACCCCCCACAGTGACATGTGAGGACAGATGTGCCCCAGGCACCACAGCTCAACGACAGGTACATTCCCAGGGACCCTGTAATGCCACATGGACACTGGCATCACCTGGAGTATCATGTGTACACCACAGCAAAACAAACATGACCCCCACAGGTAGTGGCCCCACTTGCCACGGCAGGACAGACATGGACGTCTGTGACACACACGCACAACATCAGAGTCCATGCACACACAACGTGGATGTGGAGACTGTCTCCCATTGTGCACATGAAATCAGAGACATTATAAACACTACATGCACAAAGACTGTGGAGGTCCATCACTATTGTGCCACTGGGACACCCTGGCTCAAACATACCGTCCCACATGGGACTCACGGGGTATGTGACATGACATACACAAACACCACTGTGAAATGTGACCATGGCACATGCACAGATATGAACAGTTGCACATCACAGTGGTCACGTACACGTAACACCCAGGATCCTGTCCCCATGAACACGTGCACAGCCTGGGGGTGGCTGCCCACAGGTGACACCCACAGGACAACATGTACACCAACATACACACAATAGGAAATGCAGCCTTACATGCCTTATGATAAGGTTTGGACAGGCTGTCGTGATGTAGGTGTGCCCCTCACTCCCTGGGAGCTATCTGTGGCTGGCATATGTCCATCTGAGACAGGCATGCTGACATATGCCAGTCACATGTACAGTGATGCGTTGTACTGCAATGGACCGATCAGTGCCTCCGGCCGGCCCATTGCTTTCAATGTGTGCGGGCACGCGTTGTACCCCTGTGCGAGTTGAACTGCAATGGACCGATCGGTGCCTCCGGCCGGCCCATTGCCTTCAATGTGTGCGGGTACGCGTTGTACCCCTGTGCGCGTTGAACTGCAATGGACCGATCGGTGCCTCCGGCCGGCCCATTGCCTTCAATGTGTGCGGGTACGCGTTGTACCCCTGTGCGCGTTGAACTGCAATGGACCGATCGGTGCCTCCGGCCGGCCCATTGCCTTCAATGTGTGCGGGTACGCGTTGTACTTCTGTGCGCGTTGAACTGCAATGGACCGATCGGTGCCTCCGGCCGGCCCATTGCCTTCAATGTGTGCGGGTACGCGTTGTACCCCTGTGCGCGTTGAACTGCAATGGACCGATCGGTGCCTCCGGCCGGCCCATTGCCTTCAATGTGTGCGGGTACGCGTTGTACCCCTGTGCGCGTTGAACTGCAATGGACCGATCGGTGCCTCCGGCCGGCCCATTGCCTTCAATGTGTGCGGGTACGCGTTGTACCCTGTGCGCGTTGAACTGCAATGGACCGATCGGTGCCTCCGGCCGGCCCATTGCCTTCAATGTGTGCGGGTACGCGTTGTACCCCTGTGCGCGTTGTACCGCAATGGACCGATCGGTGCGCACCCATTGACAATGGGCTTGCCTGGCATCGGATGCGTTTTCGAATTTCGAACGAGTCGGTTGCTGGAAAATCAGTTGGTCATCCACAACAATGTTGCAAAATCATGTATGTCATGAAGTTGAAGATTTGAAGGATGCTGTGGGCGTGTTTTGGTGCTGCTATTCCATGGATTGGCCAGATTCAGAAGATGCAAACGACTTGGACCTATCACTTTGGACACAAGGGACAGTATCTGCCTCTCCAGCACATATATATTGCTGGATGTTCCCCTGAGAGCCCACTTGCCTGCACTACATGCTCCAAGACGACATCTGCCACTGCACTGCTGCTGTCTCTGCCCCTCTGGACCCTGCAATGGCACGTACTGTGGAGAGAGCACCAGCCTTCAGCCTTGAAGAGAACCAGGCCCTGCTGGACAGCCTACTTCCACAGTACAGCAAGCTGTATGGGACACCAGGGAGCAGGTGAGTGTCCTGTGCACTGCCTTTCTGAATGTGCATTTTGTCTGACTAGCAAGGCTGAGAGTCTGCACGCCACTGGCTAGCAGGCTCACTGAGTAGTTGTCACCCCCCATAGTGTGTAGTGACTTGCACTGGACAGGTATGGTGCAGTGACAGTGCTTCTGAACAGGGTTTTACTCCCCATGCAATGATGCCATGTAGTGACTTCTGGAAAACTGTCCATGGGCAGCCGTGCACTGCCTGTGTACACCATGTGCCCCTGTGATTGCGACATGTATATGCAACTGTGTCATGCACGGATATGTTGCATGTGTAGTAATGGCCTTATCACTTTGTCATCCTGACAGGCTTCTGCCCATCGGAAGCAGGAGATCTGGAAGGACATCGTCCGGGCTGTCCGGTCCGTGGGGGTCTACAAGCGCCGGATCCGCAACTGCCAAAAGAGGTGGCAGGACCTTCGGGGCTGGACCCGGAGGATTGCACGGGTCCAGCTGAAGCTGTCGCCTCC